>MU865287.1:248560-762628 GCA_033297215.1 Podospora fimiseda | reverse complement strand
AGGGCACGGGTAACCAAATTGAGGATATGGCCGAAGCAACGGATTCGAATCTTTGGAGCGTCACAAGCTTCTAGTCCCTTAAGGGCTGCGAGCTCTGCTAGTGCCGTGTCGTTATTGGAAGCATTATCAACCGTGAAGTAGCCGAGTTGAGTTGAAGGGGCTGTAAGATTAAATTCCTGCAGAACCTCCTCAATGTGCGCAGCCCAGCGCTGGCATCAAATCAAATCAAATCAAATCGGGCTCCTGATTTGATTTGTTTGACAATTTTGGACCCGGATTTGATTTGATGGCATTCTCGATTTGTTTGATTTGATGGATTTGATGGATTTGATGGATTTGATGGATTTGATGGATTTGAGCACCCCTGTCCGGAAAAGGTTATTCCGGGCCGGCCATACGGAGAAGCTACTAGCTTCTGTTCGAGCGTTTTTGCGACCATTTTGGCGTCTTTGATTTTTGCCAGCGCCGAACAGGCATTCTACTTCATTGGCAGCCATCTCAAGTGAGAAGTAGTCAAAAAGTGGATTATGTGGTTTGGATTCCAAAATTTCCTTCGACTTTTGGTAGTATGAGGCGCTTACACTCCAGTCCGGATGGACGCTGCCGACAAAAGCATGTGCAACAGCCTCCTATAAGTTTCCCTTACCCTGAACTTTTTTTGAGCGCAAGTAATGAAAGGTTCAAGGCTTGTTGGGGCATCGTATCTTTCAGACTCATCGTCATGCCCATGAGCGCCATGAAACCCAATCCTCGCAAGGCTTGAAGAGAAATATCAAAGGGATTTATGAGGCCATCAATCTTGCTGAGGCATTGTTGAACCGGAGCCAAGATGAGCGCGAGACGGTGCCCCCTAAGAGACGTACTTTGCGACATGAATTCTTCAATAATTCTTTTTAGACTTCCAATTTCGATGTCGCGTTTCTCTTTTGCAGCCATTGACTGATGAATGGTTGGAGTTTCGGAGTCCCTAGAATCCTCGGCGAAGGCTATTTTTTGGCTTGAGATCTGGCCAGAAACATTGCGCTCCTCTGTCAAAGTAGCCAATCCATCAGCGAACCCATAAACCATGCAGTATCTGATAAGGATCTCTAAAAAGCCAGATGTCTGAGCATTCTCTTCGTCTTCTCCAGAGTTGAACAATTGGTGGGAGATTCCGAGTTGTATCATTTCATCCCAGAAGCTGGGCGGCAAGGTTATCTGGGACGCCTCGGCGTTTTCCATATCAACTATGAACTCCAGCCAAGAAAACGCCTCCTAAGATTAAAAGAATGTATCAAGAAAGCGCGGCAGCTCCTCGACAACCATTGTCAAGTTAAGAAAGTGCGAAGCCATGTAGGAAGCCGCATAGCCGAGGAATGGAAGAGTGTGTGGAAATCTGTCGTGAGATTCGTCTATGGCGTCGATTACGATTTAGATACCTTGCCCATACTCGACACCAAGCTCCTTGATCTGATTAATCAGTGGCCCCGTATCCCGCAGCTCTGCCTTATTCTCCAGTAGGTAGGCCATGCGGCTCCTCTGTCGATCTGCTGGCGCCTGTTCTATGAGCTGCCACAAGATGGTCCGAAATATGACCTCGGACCGCATGTCGTGTGAGTGACCGGACCAGAAGGAAAAAAAGAAGGTCATGATTCCCGTTCGCCGCAGCTCATCGGCAACTGAGGCTGCTAGAACAGATTTGCCACACCCATTCACTCCCTATATTACAAGCATCCTCCGATTGACTTCATTTCTTGGCCCTGTCCTAGTCGTTTGAGCGGACCGCGACGAGCTTTCTCCTGGCGGTGGTGAAGTACCTGCAGTCGATCCTGTCCATTCAAGAAATTTATCGTGTGTCCAGACCCACTCCAGAGTACCGTCGAGCTTCACAGGTATGAAGTTGGCTGTGGTAGTTGAAGGCTTGAGTAATTTGCGCACCTGGGCTTCAAGGCGGGCTTGGGCAGCAACATCATCAAGATAGGCCTGGAGAATGCGGATGACGCGGTCGATGCGTTGAGATCGCGATATAAGCTGTGATTCGAACCCAGTCAATACCAGCCGGGCGCTTTGCAAGAACCTTGGACCATTGCTCCCGGAACCTTGGATCTTGTCCACAAGAAGCATCACCTCTTCAAGCTCTTGGCGCCCACCATCAAGTGTTTTCTTCAGAGAGTCTGGATTCCCACACGCATTCTTCTTCCCAATGTCCCGCTGGTAGATGCTCTCGAGGACTCCAGAAAGTAATTCAAGCTGGGCGCACAGCCCGGAGGCTGCTTTTGTGATGACGCTTTTGCTGGTGATTTGGCCGATTGTTGTGACGAGGTGTTTTGCGAGCTTCGCCAGCGCCGGCACAGCCGCTACGACCCCGACTATTTCCATTGTGTTGTTTCTGCTCTTCTGGCGTGGATCAAGGAATGACGATGCCGAGATCTCGGAATTGAGCTTTGGATTCGTAGAGGAAGTGAAAAGCGGCGGTCTCGAATTGTGGCCCAGGCAGAAAGATCATGACATGGAACCCAAAGGCGCCAAATCATCGTGATGGTGTTGGGGGCAGGCATCTGATTGGATGACTTGATGCACTTAGGCTACCCGCTGCATGCTGGCTTCTCCTGCGCATGGCCTTCTGCGGATTACAGAATTGTTTTGGACCAGTCGGGGTTGTAAGGCATTATCTTTGGGGGGCGCAAGGCATATCTTTTGGGGGCCGGCGCGAGGGTGGGTGGCAGAGCGGATGCCATGGCATGTGCCTGGGGGTGCTGCGCCTACTCGGGTGGCTCATAATGCTGGGTACGCATACGTCGGTACCTATGGAAGTTAGGTGTGCATGCTGTCCTGTCTGTGACACTCTGTACTGTGTAATAATGGCTGTTTAAACAGTAAATTACCATAAAAAAACTAGCATGAGTTTATTTAACGTGATCCAAAACGGTAGCTGAAAAGACATTTGAGCTGTGAATGGCCTGCTCAACTCTCAAAATTGCCTCCATTAGGTATCAAAAAATCAAGTCTCGTGAGTCGTGCCATCAATACGATACGCTTTAAACGCCCTCGTCGGCACCTTCCTCTCAAACAAAAGATCCAACTCCTCATAAGTCCTCCCTTTGGTCTCCGGCACACGCAAATACGCCCACACAAAACAGAGTGCCGCAAGACCACCAAAGAAGAACCCTAGCTTCCCTTGCATGTTTGCTTCGTCGGGATTGATCATGTACGGAATTGCTACCGTCATGACGCAGCCAAGTGCTCCCTGTGCTGCTGTTGCGAGGGCAATACTCTTTGATCTCACTCGCGTGGCGCTGGCTTCAGAGATGATGACAAAACATACAGGCCCAATGGAGATGTCGTAGAAGAAATTCCATACAAGCATGAGCGAGGACTGGGCCCAGATGACGCCTGTGGGTCGACCGGGGATGCAGTCGAGAATGCCAATAATGAGCTGGAGGACGATGAGGACAGCCAGTCCGCTATTGTAGATGGAACGTCTGCCGTATCGCACAATAAGGGGCCATGAGACGACGGTACCCAGAAAACCGACCGCTACAAGCTGTTAGCTTTGACGTCTTTGTTCCAACTAGAAAGGATTACCTACCAAGAAACCCAATCCCCATCGAAAAAGCATCCTCAGTCGGCAAACCAGCCAACTGAAAGAAATAAGTCCCATAATTGATCAAGTAAATCCCACTCAAGACTTGAGTGCAATAAACACCCACCGATATCTCAGTCCGACGCAAGTTGACGCCCTTAAAACAATCCCAGTATGTGCTTCCCATCTCTAGTTCCTGCTCAAGTCGGTCCGTCTCAATAATAACCGCCAACGTTTGAGACACATTGACCTTTTCTGATGATAACCGTTTGAGTACCGCCTCTGCATCCGTATAACGTCCCTTTCGAACCAACCACCACGGACTCTCTGGAAGCCATAACAGCCCAGGCAGAATGATCAAACACCAAAACCACTGCAACGTAAACGGAATTGAATACGCCCAATGGTCGTTGAGCTTGCTCGTACCAGCACAAACCCCGTTGGCAAGGAGCTGTCCCATCACAAAACACAGGTTGACATAACTCGTCAACACCCCACGAATAGCCATCGGACATACTTCAGATGAGTACGCGGGAGCAATAACAGCATAACAGCCCAACACAAGCCCACCTAGCAATTCCCCGACGAGTAAAACCTCAAGAGACCGAGCAAAAAACTGAATGAAAATGAGCACACTCGTCAACACGACACAAATCCCAAACGTCAATTTCCTCCCGTACCGCTCCATCGGATACCCAGCAACAAGAGCACCAATGACCTGACCAACAGGGTTGCCCATTGACAAACCAGTCTGCCACGGCGCGCTGATAATGTACTGCAACGCGTGTAAGTTTTCCTCTCCTGTACTATTGCCGCAAATAACTTACATCTCCCTCAAACAAATATCCAAAATCCTTCTGGAACTGAGGTGTCGCGTACAAATTCCCCAACAACTGAGGATCAAAAGCCAGCATGATCACCCCAAGCGACACAAAAGCCGACCATCCAATAGCCGCTGGATAAAGTTTGCACGCATCGAGAAAGCTAAGATCATGTTCGAGCTGAATGGCTTCATCAAGTCCGTTATCTCTGGGCTTTGTGATTGTGTTGCCTGCGTCAGTCACGACGACCTGTTCAGCAGTTGGTTTGGTGGACCGCATGTTGGATGCGCTTGAAGAATCAGACGATGCCCGTCGCATGTCACGGTTGCTGATCTTCGGCAGGAGAGGAGATGTCTCGGATGAATTGAGAGGAGCGGGTGACGGTGCCATTTTATCGGTAACCCCGCGTCAAGAGAGAATAAATCCCACATGCGGTTCAGAAGACGGCTGTAACCATGAAAATGATGGTTCTGTAGCTGTTGATGGGATGTGTGTAACACGGAGTGCCGGGAATTAACCCTATCAACCGTCGAGTTTGCGGCGGGGAGGTAACGTTGATTCCCAGCTGCAGGAGGGGTTCCTTTTCATCATTTGCTAAAAGATTCTCACATGCACTAGCCTCCCCTCAAACCAATAATTCTCCCATTCTTGAATACCCCTATCAATATCACTGCCATATCCGTACTGGTATCTCAAATAGACGTCGGTCCTTGCGCCTAGCCCCAGGGCATTGTGATTCAATTCCTCCTTGATGATGCCGGCCAGTGCCAGTTGTCTTTCCCAACTCCCTTCCAGGGTGGTGCATATATCACCAGCATTTGTCGAGAGTCAGATCTCATCTGCCTCGGCAGCTAAATCCCAAAAGTCGAGTGAACCACTGAAACCTCGCAGCTCGAAACTTGCAACTGCTCTTTCGGACACGATGCACTCGCAATTCCAAGTAATCGGTGCTGGCGCGTATCTCTGCTCAAAGTCTCGATCTTCTTTGCTACCCAGGACGACAGGGTCAAAATACCAAGTCTTGACATGATCAAAATGTCTTTTTTTTAAAACGCAGTTCGTAGATATCACACAAAGAATTCGGGTCAGGCCCAAGCCATTGCAAAAACTGACGACTGACATTTTCCCAAACCGAGGTATAAAACGCCCAATGAAGATTCTGATCAAGATACAACTCAAGTAACGGCAGAAGGACATCTTCGGCCTTTCTCGCTCCAGGAAATATTCGATGTCGAAGTCGTTGTGCCATGTGTGTCTGTGAACGCTTGAAAAGACCAGGGCTATGGTGTTCTGTAAAAGGATCCGAGAACTCTCCGTTTCTCAAAGACGTCGGAAACCTCTCTGCGCGCCAAGTTTCTTTCTCCCCTATCAACATCCATTTTAGCTCAAGCCCTTTGGCTGTTTTGGCGCCAACATGCAGATCTTCATTGTCTGGTCCCTCGGTCCAGACCGTGTGTAGAGGGCTAACAATTCGGTAATCATAATATCTCTCAGAACTGGGTCTCAGTATCAGTGAAATATTCCCGTTCCCGCACAAGAAAAACAGGTGGTCTGAGGCGATATCCACGGCCTGGTCAAGGCCATTAACGTATGAAAACAAGACCAACTGAGCTTTGCCAACGCATGTTTTGTAAATATACATGGAAGGTTGCATGAAGGTCCGTATCCCTAAGAGTGAAAGAGGTGCTTCCAGCTGACCTATATGAAACAGATTTAGGGACACGATACCTGACTCCTGTATTGATGCGTGATGGAATAAGGGGTCCAGTATAATATCGCCTGCCAACAGGGTAAAGGAACACCCAGCCCCAAACTCTGGGTCAAAATTGGGGCCATAACGAGAAACGATAAAATTTATGGGTAGTGGGACTTGTCGACTGAAGGGGCATCCATTGATATGGTTCCAATCCGGGACCCATGATGACTGCTTTTTCCAACCCCGAAATCCTATAGAACTGAGAAAAATTGACGCGATTGTGGTTTACCCCATGACCAGATGTACAGACAAACCGACGAAAAGCTGAAGAGTCGAGATAGTATGGTCAGGCTGAATTAAAGGTGTGCGGATTTTATCGTAATAGGTGTAGCCGAAATAAAAAATATCACTGTTTCTGTCATGGTCACGTTTGAGTAGACCAAGGATGGCAAACAGCTTGTCCCGGCTATCTGCACAATTAGAAGACCAAGTATCTCTGATGGCAGATCCAAGTGTCCGATTTCCAAATGACTGCTGTAGCATGTGCTCCATCCATGGCACAGAGCTTTCCCTCCACCGATCTCTTAATTGCGCGCTAGCTGTGCGGTCTGCCCAGTACTCACAGCCACGGAAGGGGACTATCAACTGGCGAGGCAAAGTAAGTTCCTGAATAACCCAAACCCGAGTAAAGTATCGGGATTGAAGCATTGCGTTGATCAACTCATCGTTGCCGCAGAGGGTGTCAAACTCTATTCGGGTTGGATGTTTTCCAACAACATCACCAGCAGCTTCTTTGCCGAGATAGACAACAACACGCATGCAGTTGCGATATATCGCCGCCATTTTGGGAATGTGAGTATCTTTTTCTTGAACTCCGAGTTGGTTCAGTGAGATGGCATCCACCCAAATGATTCGGGTTGTTGTTGGTCGTCGACAGTACCGAAGCATTGCTGCACAATTCTTGGTTTGCAGCATGACATCCCAGAAAGGGCCGATATATACTGGCTCACAGGGTGTGGTATCCCCGTCTTCCCCTTTCATGTGTACGAAACGGCTTCATACTCTGGGCAGGAATCATCTGTGTGCACTTGAATGTCGGTATGAATGGGGGAGTCGGGGGATGTAGAAGGTGAAAGGTAGAGTAATCGGATTTCTGAGGGCAGTAGAATGTGTTGGTAGATGTGGTTTTTTCCGACATTTTCATCTCGGGCAGCTGAGGTTTCCAGTGAAGGAATGATTGATGTATGCGATGATTGTGGTCGCGGAAGTCGATCTGATGGCTCATACTTGACGGAAGCTGGCCAGCGAGTCATGGTGCTTGCTGAAACGTGAATTTTTTTGTGACAGATTGAGAATTTGAGATGGTCAGGTTTGCTTGCCATTTGAGCTAGGTCGTGATTGCCAAACCAACTGCTTGGTTGTTGGGTGACTGTGACGGTCGGGACGACTTGCACTGCAATGACCAATTGACCAACCTTCCAAAAGGAACGTCGAATTGTAAAGTCAACACTTCACAATTCAATTGCAGTATATATATGGCTTCTACGGTGACCAGCCGTCACAGTGACTCTTGCCTTCACGTTTGCATTGGAAGGTGCGAGGGTGCCTGCCTGTTCAGTTTGTGCCTTTGAGACCAATCGAAAAATTCAGGTTAACTGCATAGCTTAATTCAAACTGATAAATAAAATACAAGTAATGCATTAAACACTGCATTCTTATCATTTAATAATATTTTATATTTAAAATAACTTTTATTCGATGTTTTTTATTAACTGGGAAGGTGTGACCGAGAGGGGATCCGATACAACCATTCCTTCCGTACCTGCATATAACGAAATCCGGTATAGTGTAACGGTCAACATATCGCGTTTTCACCGCGAAGCTCGGGGTTCGATTCCCCGTACCGGAGTTTAAATAACCATAAATAACATTATAACATAAAATGTTAAAAATATTTTTTTCTAATGTTTTTATTCTTAATTTACTTTTATTCACATTATTCATATATTTTATTATTTAAATATTAATTCCTTAAAATACCTAGGGTTAGGGATATGTGACGAATCCGCCGTTCAGTACCTCTGAAAGGGATCCTAGTTGAAGGTGAACTGTTGAACAATGATTCGGTGCTGCCAAAGGGTACACAACAATAACTGTCTCTTGGAACAAGCAATGAGAAGGTAACTTGTGCTGGTTGAACTATTTGTTGCATACTGAGGAATCTATTTAAGCTGTCTGATTTTTTCGTATATATAGAGAGTGGGCTTGGCGGTTACTGGAGTGACGCACTAAATCGTGATCTGTGACGAAACAAATTAATTGAAAGAGGCAGGGCTGCAGTATAATTAATACGTTGATGTAGTCTAATTGATAACAAGGTGAAGAAGAAAGAAAGTAATTCCAATGTTCCTTCAGAAAGCCAGTCTTTTGAGAAGGCTTCTGCTACAACACCTGTCAGGCACTGTCAGTGCCAGCCACAACTGCCAGGGCCGTGACAGGTGGCTTTAGGCCAAAAGAAGGAGGCAATAATAATCATTAACTGGCTTTTTGCAACGGGAAGACTGGATGAATATAGGCTTGCAAAAGAATTAGAGGAAGAAAACTGGAACCCTTTATCAGAGCAGGAGCAGGGACAAACTGCGCCGGGAGTGGACGCTCAACGCAGACGGCGCCGTGGAATGAGGATACCAGGGTTCTAAGATCTGGGAGGTGGACACACCCTGGGAGGAAAGGGGTGTGGGTTCAGTGATCATTGATACAAACTTTCTAAAGTGGCATCGCTCTGGGAAGAGCACAAGCTCCTATTATGTCACCAAGCCGGGTAACAGAGACTCGGCCAAGTGGATTGTTTGAGAAAGGCAGAGTTGGCTGCTGGACCAATTTGGTACACAATCTGCACTTGAGTTCGCTCACGCGTGTAAATAATTGTAGAGGGACCGCATATCCCATAGGGATGGAGGCACCGCCTCCAGCGGCGTAAGATCAATAATAATAATAATAAATAAATAAAAGATAAAGACACATGCTCATTTTTGGGCCCTTTTTAAGACAAAGAAAACGTGTTAAACTGGAATATTTACAGACACTTCTATCCCTCACCGTATTCCTCTCGAAAAGTATGGAACGGATGACGCTACTGCTTGATCCACGGTGATGATCACTCTTTACGTATCAGCCCAAGACTCCATGGGGAGCTGTACTGCGGTACCAGTTACATGTAGCTTGCTTGAGTATTGAGTCGGAATGTCGTGATCTTGGACGATAGAACTGTCGAGATGATTGAATCGATCCACTATGAGAAAACGATGGTCATGGATTCTGCAAGACATGGATTCTGCAAGACACGTATTCGCAGACAACTGCCTCCCACATGTGTCTATCTATATATTAAAGGCAATTCTTCTCTCCTCTGTGGTCTTTGACGCAGTCAAGCCCAGGTCTCATACAAGTTCTCCTCTTGGTCAAACAAAATATCATCTCACAGACTTGTTCCTCATATTTTCCCATTACTCCTCGCCGAAACTAGTTGACGCGCCTTTTTTGACCTTCCATTCTGTCTCTTCAATATGGAATCTGACGGGAATCTGATATTTTTCACTGGAATCTTGTTTTACTATACCTGATAATTGACCTGAAGAATGCCAAGTCCATTATCTCTTCATTGAAGCCTCATCATCCACACCTACCTTAAAATTATGACACGCAACACCTTTCTTTTTCCAAGTATCTGAACCACGGTCAAAAATATTTCTCACGATGTATTTATCTGAAAATGACACACACCGCTGGTCGGCAAGAATCGCAATAAGAACATATTGCGAAACGCCCTCAACGCCTGTTTACTTCAAAATAGGCCTGATTATAAGTAAAAGGCATTTTTAAGAATGAAAAGAACTGTTGTTAAAATCAATAACCATTCTTGAAACGAAAACGGCCTTTTCAATATTAAAAATGCATACCTGGTAGTTATAACCAGCACAACAACACCATCAACACACCTTCAAAGAATTTCACCATAAGCCACTTCAGCAAAAATAAAAGACGACAAAGCAATGGCAAATATCTCAACACAAATCACACGTCACACAGTATTAAACCGACACATACCTACCTACAGATCCTTCCATGGATCAGATCAGACACCGCTACAGCATCTACCGTCTCAAAATTCCCCTCGACGTCCTCATTTATTTAATTCACAACCCATGATGACTCTCACACGAATCATCATTCTCGTATCACCTCCCGCTTCTCAACCAAACAATCTGATTCATTTTTTCCGAGAGACTATGACACAAATCATCAGTCCCACAGAAACTTCCATTGGTGCGTGCTGACTTCACTTCCGAATCGCATTCCCAAAAAAAGTCATGTCACGGCCAGCCAACGTCATGACGATTCCAATTTCGGACAGCGAGATTTAAGTCCATCAATCCAAACGACAGACACCGACGGGAAGACCCTCAACAAGCTCTCTACCTGACCAGGTGAGCAAGATGCCATTCTACGAAGCACTTGTCAGAAGATCCATGGTTCTTTCCTGGGGTCCAGGGGGGGTCCAGACCAGTTCATGAGACCTCGTATTTACTCAGCTCAACATATCGTACTTCCGTTTAGTGAAAGGTACGGTAAGCGACGAGGGGCGAGTAGGTGGCCAAAGGTACGACAGACGCACATCGGTACCCTGTTTGTAAATGAAAAGGTTTTTTTTTTTTTGGTTGACGGTGTCTGACCGGTACCAGCGGGTTGTGTCTGTTGATAACAATGACGTTGATGTGGGTGTTTGTATGACATATTATGTAAAAATATTTATCCATTTTTGTGAAGTGAGTCTTGCTCGTTGACCACTGAGTAAATAGCATTAGACAAAACCGGCTATCTAGACCAAAATACATGGACACCCTCCGCTAGAGACTGAGGGGAAAACAATACACAAAATACTCAAGTTTGGGTAGGGTCCAATGTTTAATCCACTACCCAACAAAATTATTCATGCAAAACCCCATCTTCTTTGTCATGATCTGAGCTAATCTTGACCGACAACCACAGCTACAAGAAAAGCCAAGGTAATCAACAACACCCAACAGGTACCACACCTTGGCATGCCGCATGACCATTCTCAAATCAGCTCTTTGACACGGTTCTTTTATTTACCGATGGTAGACGAGCGGCCGCGGAGAAGTTCTATGTGTTCCATGACTCTTGGTAAGCAGCCACAGGTGAAACTGATCACTCTCGGGAGATAATGAATCGTCAAGAACCAGGAGCCGAGAAAAAAAAGTGGCCGAGGCGGCGCATACCGCTGCATCATGAGCAGCTACATGTAATAAGCGCTATCTGAAATTGAGACAAGCAGGTTGCGGTGCATTACATCCCAGGTGCTTCCAAAAAAAAAAAAAAAAGGAAAAAAATAGGAAAAAGAACCCCTTATTGCCATGCCAACCACCCGTGCTTCCAAAGTAAACAGGCTAGGTAACCATACAGATGCCCTCCAAATACCACCATCACAAACTCCAACACGCGTTTGCACATCAATAATAATAAAACATCATCCCTTCCAACAATATGATCAAACACTCCCACCCAACTCAACCCCCTCCCACACCCTCTCTTCAAAAAGACACATAGCCTCCCAAGCCTCCAATAATCCATACCTTCCAAACGCCCCCTTCAGCTCCCCAGAAACCTTTTCCACGTCCAGAACGTCACCAGAAAGGAACCCCAACCTCTCTATAACCTTCACCCAGTCCATCCCAGCCTCACTCTCCTCAACTACCACCCTCCATAACTCAAACAAATTTACTTTCTTCCCTTCCACTTGAACCTCTTCCACCACTTCCTTCTCCTTATTAACCAACCTCAAAAACATTCTCAACGCCTTTTCACTAGCAGGAAACGCTCGTCTAGGTCCCAATTCCATAACTCCCTCATCCTCTCCAGCAAAAGAAAAGTGAATTCCATCCCCATCTTGCTCTAGTTTCAGCAAAGGAAACTCTAGTGGAGCATTAGCAGCCTCTTCCACGAGAGCAGCGAGCCGCCGAGTTATAGTGCGTCGGAAAGTATAGCGACCCCATGCTCGTTGAATTATTCGAGCAGCGTGTCCCTGAGCTAACCTGCGTCGTAACTTGTAGCGACTCCATGCCCGTTGGACTTTCTTGGCTGATTGGATCTTTCTGAGACGATCTGCTCTGCTTTCTCCTGGTGTTGAGGCAGAGGGGGTTGATGATTTACGTTTGGGGGCTGTGGAAGCAGGTTGTTTTGGGGTTGCAGCTCGGTTTGTACGAGAGGTAAGTGGAAGAGTCTGCGGGAAGGTACTAGTTCCTGCAGCGGCGGGACGAGATTGACGAGGTTTGGGTGGTGGTTTGTGGTCGTTGTGTTGTTTTGCAAAAGAGATGGGGTCACGGTTGGCTAGGTATTTTACGTAGCGGGCGCGCCAGGATTGGGCTGTGTGGTGTGGATGCTATCCAAAAGTTAGAAATGGTGGCAAGATGGGAGAAAGGGGTTATTGGCTTACCTGTTCCTCGAATTCCTTGTAAATTATATTGCCTGAAACCCTTGCGCCACGTTGCATTCGCTCTTGGACGTACTCAAAGATTAACTTGTCGTCCTCAGCGGTAAAGGGAACCCTCATCCTGGTGCCCTGCGTTGGAGCGGGTGGTGATTTCTGAGTAACACTGAGAACTTGCGCGGTAGGAGATGGTTCTTTCGGCGGCGGTAAGTCAACCGGCTTGGGCAGGTCTTCCTCGCGCCTGAATGCCAAAGTCTTGACCCAGCGAGCTTGCCATGACTGCCAGGTGTGGTTGGGATACTGTTTCGCGAGCTCCTTGTATATCTCGTTTCCGCTGATGCTTGCGCCCATTCCTTGGTATCGACGAACCCAACTGACAAGTATCTGGTCGTCTTCAGGGGTGAATTTCGTCCTCGCCCCCTTTGTTGGTTGCTTGGATCCCACTGGACGAGGTTTGTTGGCATTGGAAAGGCGAAACTCCTCAATGTCAACGAGGTCTCCCTCGGCTATACATTTGTCGATATACTTGCATGATACCGAATTCGGTATCACAATTCTGTTCGAGTCATCTCCGATTATTACATCGGCAAACTTCTCGAGCTGCACAACCTTGGCGCCATTGGTCTGGAGAGTGGTTAGAGTGGTGAGATTGATTGAGAGTTCAGTCAGACGTACCTTGAGTTTTTCAATGAATTGATTCCGAAGAGCAACCTGACGAGATACAAAAAACTTGAGTCCTCCAAATATTGTGCCCTCGTATGGCGAATCACCTCCCACTGTTGGCATCGTGAACCCTAACCCTTGGGCAACAATTAAACAGAGACGCGAAAAAGGGTGAAAATGGGCGGGCAAAAACGCGATGGAGATGGGCCAACAGTATATACTTTAATGTGAAATCATGGAGATTCCATTAAACTCTGGAAATTCCAGAATCGAACTGGAAGCGGGGTAAATCACATCACTTGTGAAGGGAGAAAGCACTTTGGTGGTGCAGCTTCCTTTGATGATTGACAAGGTTTCGCGTCGGAGCGTGGCGGTACGGCTCCGTTAACTGTCTCTCCGGATAGGTCGACTGTGTCCCACTTCTTTTTTACTTAACTTAACTAATGCCTTTTTAAAAACGTATTTTTTTATTTTAAAAAGGTCTATTTTATTTCACAAAGGTATATTTGTCATGGCTGGCGTGGACACTCGGGAGTCACGTGCCACCATGACCTTGGACCCACAGTTCGAGGTGGCCAGTGCACCTCATCAAATTTATCGCAACTATGTGGCTCATTTTTTCGCATTCCCTTCTTTTCTTCTTTAGCTTTAGATTCACAAATACAGGTTGATTCTCCGAATAGCGGCATGTCCCTATTGCATTACGCCTACCGTGACAATATTTAATTTTATAAAGGTATCTTTTATTTTAAAAAGGCATGTTTTATTTCAAAAAGACATATTTTATTTTAAAAAGGCATTTTTTATTTCAAAAAGCCATATTTTATTTCAAAAAGGCATTTTTATAACCAAGTATATGCATAAATATCGCACTTTTCAAACGTAGGCCGTTGAAGGACACAATCGACCTATCCGGGACACAGTTAGCTGAGCCGTCCCGGAGCGTGGGGCTTGTCGCGCAGTCACGAGATTTGGGCGAAGGAAGCTGATTACATAACCAAATGTTCTTCAGGGGTCAATGCCTGGAGCAACAGAGCTCGCCGTTTTCAGCGAGACTTTCGAGTCTTGAAAGTTGTAACCCTTGACTTTACTAACTGCATTTTGTGGTATAAACAAAACAACAGTTTTTTAAAAATTTCTATCACTCATTCAGGAAGAACCTTTTTCTTCGAGATATCCAGCCAATTGTTTATACTGAGGCTCAAACCGTGCGCCGCTTGATTACGCGGCGCAAAACAACCAACTCAGCTTCGTAATTTACCGTTACACTCTCACTCACCCATTCATCTCAATTCTCACCACCATGAATTGAGTGTATCAACATCACACTTTCTCTCTCCCCCTTAACATGTAACAAAATCTCATTTCAATCTCTCATCCAAAAAAAAACCGTCAAAATGGGCACCCTCACCACAATCGCCCTCATCATCCTCTTCATAACCTTCATGACCTTTGTCACCTTCTTCGGCCGCCTCCCAGCCCTCCGCAACACCCCTATATCCTTCCTCCACCGTTTAATCTGGATACACCTCCCATCCTTCTTTACCACCCTCGACAACCGTCTAACCTCCGGCCGCTTCTCCTCATCCTTCACCCGTCTATTCAACTACCTAATGAACGACCGTCATCCCACAATCCTCATATTTTTTCTCCTTCTCTTAACAATAGGGGAATATCTTTACTTACCAACCGCTTGGCCTCAACTCTCTTCCCCCCTCACAAAAACCACCGCAGCAATATCAATTCTCCTCCCATATATATTCCTCTACCTCTCAGCATTCACAGACCCCGGCTACATAACCCCTCAAAACCACACATCCGAAATGGCCCGCTACCCTTACGATTTCACCCTCTTCCATCCAGGAATCTCCTGCCATACCTGTTTTCTCCTCAAACCAGCAAGATCAAAGCACTGTTCAGTATGCAAACGCTGCATAGCTAAAAACGACCACCATTGCATATTCATCAACAACTGCGTAGGCGCCAATAACCATCACTATTTCCTCCTCTTATTACTCTCCACCGCTATATTAACTCTCTACGGCGGCGTACTAGGGATACATCTAATAACCAAAAAAATGTATCTCTATTTCCCCCAATTCAACTTACTTCCCTGGAAAGCCAACCACGGAGCAGGAATGACTCTGACTCAATGGCTAGTTATTTGGTCCTGGGGTCTACAAGATGGCGTAGCAATGGGAGCAGTAACTCTACTTGCTTTGCTCACCAGTCCTTTGGTCTGGGGATTACTGGGGTATCATATCTGGTTGGTATACTGCGGGACGACAACAAACGAATCCATGAAATGGAGTGATTGGCAGTATGAGATGCGGGAGGGGTTCGCGTATAAAAGAAGGATGGCAAAAAATAGACAAAAGGACTTAGGTGTTGAACCAGGATGGACTAGATGGCCTGCGGAAACTGAACAGATAATTGTTAGGACTGAGAGTGGGAACCCCCCCGCGGAGGATGATAAAGAGTTAGCTGGGGTTGGACCTTGGGAGAATGTATGGGCGTTGAAGGATGTTGAAAATTTGTATGATCTTGGGTTTTGGGATAATTTGGTGGATGTTTTCGTGCCTTGGTACATGTTTAGAGATCCAAAAAAGGTTTCGTTGAATGGAGGTGGGTTGAAGAATAGGAAAAAGAGGAGGGCTAGAAAGATTTATTTGGCGTAAAAAGTCAGGGGTATCACTTTTAAAATGGTAAAGTAATAATACAAAAAATAACCATAGTAACTCAAAATGAAGCCCGCGGTCTTCTTTCTCCCCTTTCCCTCGGTTTCTCCCGAGTAGCCTCAATCATTCCCTCAAAAGTAGTCACCTTTTCTTCTTCCTTCACAGGCGCCGCCCACTTAATCTCATCAAACCCAACAACCTCTTCTTCAGAAACCAACCCAGGAACCACAACCTCCCTCCTATCCTCAACCAGCCCCGCCATCTTACAAATCGCCCACCTAGCACCCTCAACACCCAACCCCTGATTCCTCGGATCCCCCGCACCAGTAATGAAAACCTCCCTCTCCCACCCAATCTCCCCTCCCTCGGTCCACTCCCCACCTCTCCTCTCAACACCCCTCAACTCTTTCCAAACAGACAAACAAACATCTTCAATTTTCTTCTTTGCCCTTTCCTTATCTTTTCCCTCAATCAATTTATCCACTTTAGTCAACACAACCCCAGTTTTAAGTCCAGCATTCCTCAAATTATGCAAAACCGTTCTATCCAAATCTTTTACCCCAGAAACAGAATCAATTAACACAATGGCACCCTTTAACATGACTCTCTTTTCCAAATACTTTTGTATTTCTTTTCCCCAAGCCTGTTTGGAAGCGTGGCCATAACCGGGCATATCAACCATTACTAAGGCATGTTTTCTAGGTGGTTCTCTCATTGCAGCTTCTTTTTGCATTTGACGTCTTTCTGATCTTGTCAAACCAGATTGTTTTTCCTTTTCCTCTTTTTTCTTTTGTTGTTGTGATTGTTGTTGTTCTTTTGACTCGACAGGTGCTTCACCGAATCCATATCCGTTTAAAGTGACTGTACATCCTGCTTTTCTGGAAGTGATGGCTGTGTTTGCCTGTCTGGCTTTTAAACCGTGCGAACTACGCGCTGTGGCGCCTCCGAGGCCTGATAGAGCATTTATGAGGGTTGATTTGCCTACGTTTGAGCGGCCGATGAGACAGACTTCTGGGGTGTGGGAGTTTCGAGGGAGTTCGAGGAATCGGCCGGCTGAGTAGAGGAATTTGGGGGAGGAAGAGGTGAAGATTTTTGTCGTGTATTTAAGGGCTTGAGGGGAGAGGGGGACGGCCGGGAATGCGCGTTGGTTGGGGTCGTTTGAGGGTGGGGGGAGGTAAGAGATTGGGATTGTATCGGATGAGGGAGGGTTGGTCTCGGGGGAGGATGGGAGGTCGGACTCGGGGGTTTTGGAATTTCGGGGAGGTTTGGTTGTCTTTTCTGATATTGATGGTGGTGCCGACGGTGGTGGTGGTGGTGATTTCTGTTTGGGTTTGACTGTCTTTTCTTTTTCTTTTTCTTTTCCTCGTAATTCTGCTTCCTCCTCTCTTAGAGCCCTTGCCATATGTTGATCGACAATTCGCTGTAAATCATCTCCATAACTTCCTGGACTGCTGGCTGAAACTCTGCCTCTTGCGATTGAAGGTCTCGCTCTTGGAAATCTCGTGATTGGCGTCGTTGAAAAGCACCGAGTGTACCAAGCCGCAGCCCTTCCAGAGTTGATCATCGCGCGCCGGTGCGTTAGAGATGTTGCGACAAGTGTTGCCGCATATTTAAAACTCGCCATTCTTCCCAATCCAAATTCTCAACCAGTAATTCCCCAATTGACTCGTTCTTCCTCCAGAAATCATATCGCGGGGAACTTTCGCTTCCCTCCCCAAGATACTTTTTGGACCTCGGATAACAGATAAGGGTTAGGGATATACCTCTCAACTCCCTTTCCAAGCTCCAAAATAATTATTTTCAGGAACTCAAGCTCAACACATCAACATCATCAACCTCTCAACCCCTCCAAAATGTCCACCCAAGCCAAAACCCTATACCGCTCCCTCCTGCGTAACCTCCCCCCTCGCAAAATCCTCTCCAATCCCCGCGCGCCCCTTCATCAATCCCTCCGCGAGACATTCGAGTCCCCCGCAGCAAATGAAAACGCACTGGCTCAATTAAAACAATACGACGCCTATTTAAAAGCCCAACAACAATACGTGGAGCTAATTGAGCGGTATAACCCCGGTATGGGAATGGACGAGGAGGAAAGGGTTAGATTGTCTGCTAGGAGGGTTGGTATGAACTTGCCAAAGGAGTTTGGGAAGGAAGGCGGTGGTGGGGAGAAGAAGGAATAGAGTGTGTTGTAAAATAAAGGCATAAACAGCTTTTTGGTGGGAGGAACGGTATATACAAAAACCATATTGGGGCGGGTATCTTTTATTCACTTTGGCATAGCGTTTGGGTTTTTGATTTGGGAAAAGAGAGGTTGCAAAATAGAGAATGTCTCTTCGTACAATGCGGTTTGTCACCTCCCACAATGATCATGCTAAGACATCATTTGAAAAGGCATTTTATTATCTTGACATCCATTTTATTTAAAGAAAATCCCTTTCTATAATCAAAAACCTGTGTTTTTTTTATAGAGGTTATTAAAAGATGGAATGGCTGCTGGAAATAATCCATGCCTTTTTATATTCGAAAAGCTGTGTTTTCTGTTTTGTAGAGATTTCCAAAAGATGGAATGGCTTGATTGAGAATAATTTATGCCTTTTTATATTTTAAAGGCTGTTTTTTTGTATAGGTTTTTGAAAGATGGAATGGCTTACTGAAAAAGCCTATGGTTCAACCGGCTTGAGGTTATAGACGCAAAAGATTGGGCTATAGGTATTGTGGGGGGTGATAAACCGCATTGTACGAAGAGACATCCTCGTAAAATATTATTTGGGTTGTATATTATCGGAATGCCGGAATGAGGGGGAAGCAGACAGGACACGGTCTATGGTTTGTTATACTTGATTGGGTTTTATTGAAAACCTAACTGTATGTATTGAGCTTGCGAAGGGAGTCATGTCTATATTATCGGAATGCAGGAATGAGGGGGGAGCACAAGCAATGGCTTGGGATAAACCAAAAGTGTGAGCGCGGAGGAAGAAGAATGCCGCGCTTTGGTCGGTTTGGGTGGTTGGTTGATATCTGATTCAGAAGGCTTTTTGTCTCATTATGTGGACACGGATAGGAATCTACTTCAGAGAATGAGGGTGGATTCCTCTATCCTAATATCTGGGGAGATGGCTTGTTCTGGCTTGAGGCAACTTGTTGCGAACACATGTCATTGAACACATATTTTATGAACACCATCTTGAATACGGAACCCTTGTTTGAGTATAATTCTGGTTGTTTCTTGTATCTCAACTGATCTTGTTCAATCTCGACGAGCTAATCGGTAGTAAACTATTGCAAAAGGCATTTCCAAGGAGAATATGTTCGAGTTGACTGATCAAAGGGGAAAAAAGCGGTCAAAGTTATTGTTTTCCCACCATTTTGTATACAAAAAATATTGACAAGAAAAAGGTGCAAAAAATATCCTTCTCAAAACCCCAAAACTTCCTCCCAATGCTTTACTTTCCAAATACAAGTATAAAAATATGTTTGTGGTTTCTCCCATCTTATTAATCCATGCTGCGGTATAAAAATCTGTGTCTGTGAAGTAGGCGTGTATAAAAAACAACAAAACAAGGGGGTATCAACAATCCATCACCCAAAAAATTCACACAAATATTTTCATCTTTTTGGATCCATCTCAAACACCTCCAACACCACCTTCCTCAAAACTCTCATCCCAACCACCAGTCTCCAACAACCACCCACCGACCCTCTCCTTAACCCCGTCAACCGTCTCTCCCAACGCACTAATCCACTGGTCCTGTACAACTCTAACCTTCTCTTTCAAATCATCTGTCAATCTGGTTCCCTCTTCGGTCTTCATTCCCTCCACCTTTGAGGCGTCCATTCCGTCATTCTCCATGACTTTTGCCCTGGCTGAAACGCAAGCCTCCTTCACCTCGTGCAGCAGACACAACAAGTTAGTCTGACTCTCAATAAACTGATACGTGCTCTTCTCGGCATGCAGCAGCAGACTGAACAAGTACTGCAGCGGATGATCGTAATAGCTCGGATTCTCGGCATACTCGCTCGGGGGAATCTGAACATAAAATCCCTCCATATCCAGCGGAATTTTATCGAGCACTCGTTTCAGGGGCGGCGCAATGTCCCAGAAGGCGTTAAGCTGAACTTCAACGCCTCGTACCACCGTTTCCTCAACTATGTCTCGGAATTCCTGGGTGCGGCGGAGGACTTCTTCGGCGTGGGCAAGGGCTCGCTTGGCTGCGTCTTCGACGAAAAACGCTTCAGCAGACTTGACTTTGTCTTGCTCGTTGGCCAGTCTATAAGGTATCAAAACCATATCTCGGTATCGGTCGTTGCGGTCGGATAGCAGGTCGTAAAGGGCGCGGTGCAGTGTCTCGCGCGCCTCAAAAATCCATTTGAGAAGTGTAAGCTTCTCGAGAAGTTCCGGCTGTTCATCACCTTCCTCTTGCGGCAGATTAGGGTTGGATTTGTGTGTTTCATCAAAGAGCTGGGAACGCAGTTCTTCAAACAGCTCCGTGGCTTTGTTGATGCGAGACTGAAGAATCTCGTTAACCGGCATGACGAGTACCGCCTGGAACTCCTCGAAATCTTTCTTTTCTAGTTCTTTAACCTTGTTGTGCTCCTCTGCTGTTGCCTCGGCTTCAATGGCTGCTGCTTCGGCGTATCCAATTGCCCCGGATGAGATGTCTTGATGGAGGTTTTGTCGAAGAGTTTGTCGTCGTTGCTTCGCTGCCTCTGCCGCCTCGGTCCTCATCTTTGTGCTTCCCTGCTTGAATGCTTCCTTGATGTTGTCAATCTCGGTCATATCACCGACAACACGAATTGAGTCGCGAATCTTTGTCAGTTCTGGATGGTTATTGTTGACGGCGGGGTGATGCCGTGGGTATGGTGGAGGTAGCGTGACGAGACGAGAGACATCAAGTGCATCGGGGTTTGGCGTGTTTGGTGCAGTCGACGAGGAAGCAACAGAATTCCGCGCCGTGGCATGTGGTGTGCTCAACGGGTCTTCATGCCATCCCACCTTTTCTGGAGGATAACCATTGGAAGCGCGCTTGCTTGAGCTAGCTGGCGAGGACTGGGGCTCCTCAATCCACTGAAGAGCCTCGCGTGCCTCCTTTGGAACCCCCATATACTTGGACTCCCGTTTAGATCTCTCCATTCTTGACGACCCTGCCCCGGTGGAATCTGCCTCCCACCAGCGACTTGCTGGACGACCTCGCGAGTCCTGTTCATCAAGGGCGTCACTGACACTCATGCTCAGAATTGGCGAAAGGGACGGCATGTAATTCGAGGTTTGCCACTGGCTGGGATTCGATGTAGGCCCCGGTGATGCCGTTGGACCCGCCGAGGTTGGTGTATTCACTGACGACCCGCCCTGGTTATTCCCATACGCAGAGTTGGTTGAACCACGATGAGACCTCGGCTCGGACGACTGCGGCGTCAATTCTACAGTTCCACTTGTTGCAGAAGCCATCGATTCCCTTCTAGCGGGCATCGGCCGAAACAAATCGCGCGTCAAGTCGAGCACCTCGGATCCCATTGCGCCGATGGCGGCTCCGTATCGTTCCCTGCGTATCCTCGACTCGCTAACAAAGAACTCGGCGAACAGTCGAACCCTTTCAGCATCATCTGAAGCCAACGCTTCCTTTTTGGCAAACGCCGCAAACCTATCGACAGTACCGTGGGCGAACTCTTCGTTGTTCTGCGTTGTTGCCATGTGTCTCGTGAAAGAATGCGATGGGGATAATGGGGCAGATAGGGGTACATCCGGCCCAGGACCGCGATGTGTCGATGATGACCTGCTTCCGGCCGGCGGTGTTGGTAAAGCCCTCGGGACACTGGTGTGCTGCCGTTCTGGCTGTTTCTGGGAACTGGCCGACGGTCTAGTTGGTGTCTCGTGTCCAGGTATCTGAGTCGAGATTGCTCGGGGCGTCCTTGACTCTTCAAGCGATTCGCCTGTGCGAGGGGTCTCAATATTCCTCGCTCCAGACCTCGGTGTTCCCCTTCCAATCGTCAAGCGACGCTGAAGTCCTCCAGGAGTGCCCGGTATAACAATATCTGACAATGGCTGTGGCCCGTTGGACAAATCAACGGATCCATGGCCACTTCCTCTCGTTCGGCTCTCGCTTCGTCGCTCGAGAAGCGTTTTCTCCCCTCTTACAGCAGGGCTCCTTCTCGTCAAACCCCCTGACGAACCGGCTGATGAGGCGTTGGACTCGAGTTGAATGCTGTTTGTGGAGCTTGCGACGCTCGCTGTGTCAACTGTGTGCACAGAGACCGTGTTGGTACTCTCAGAGTGCTGTGAATAAGCAGGCTCGGGGTGTTGTGGCTGAGACGCTTCCAAGTGCTGCTGAAAAGGTCCTGGCATGTTATCCCCTTCTTGCCAGTTTGCCGGTGTAGGTGGAACGGGGCCGAGGGCAGCAATACCGCCGGGAGGTGGGCGACGAGTCGGTGGCGACACGATTGGATCACTTCCAGTTGGCATCCTCTGCATACTCTGAGACCTGCTCGAGGCCGGCGGGGGTCCTGGTGGGGGTGGGGGAACAGGCATCGATGGGTCCCATCGCAGCTGTGATGATGATCGGGATCTCGCTGACGTCGGAGTAGCAACGGCCGGCGTTGAAGCTGCTCGTCTTGCCCCAGGGGCAATATTCTGGATAGCATCCGGTTCTACTCTCTGGGATGGTATCTGCAGAGTCAAGGGGCCGGGATGGCCAGGCAGTGCTCGTGACAAAAGATTACCAAGCGGTCGAGATGATTGCTGTGGATGAGGGTCAGTTGGCGTGCTCGTCTGCTCGGCCTCCCTCCTCCTCCCAAGTGACGGTAGTCCAAATCTCCTCTCACGTGAAGCCCCCCTCGTGCCAGGTGGAGGAGGGAAGGATGTTTGGGCCGCCGGAGAGTCCGTAGACGGCCTGGAAACCTGTGGAGGAGGCGCTCTTGCGACGGAGATATTTGCTCCTGTCTGACCTGAATCAAATGACATGCTCATTGGGCGACCGCTCCGGGGAGGTGAGTATGGTGGAGGCGGCAGAGGAGAACCTTTTACACTGTCAACACATGTGTTGTGATTATGATGACATATAATTAAACTACTCACCCTGAGCTTCTTGATATGGTTGTTGTGCCGGTTGCATGTGTGGCATTCGGTCTCCCCCAACAACAGGTGAAGCAATCCATTCTTGGGGGTTATATGGCTGGATTGCGCTTAAGGGGGTCTGATTCGATGAAAAGGCCCCGTGAGAACTCACTGAGATGGCCGAAAGAGGCGTGTTTGCCGGATGCTGGCCATGATATGATGGTACACCCAAAGACTGCGTGAGAAGAGGGTTCAGTCCGGCACGAAGTCGGGCGGTTGCGTCCCGCGAAGGACTCATCATGGGTTGCATCTTGTCTTTGTCGTTCGTCTCGGGCCTCGGCCAAGTCCCCGCAGTCTCCAGACAGACTCTGTAGTCGTCGCCGTCGTCGTCCTTGTCACCACTCCATCCACAGACAAACTATGTCTCTTTTTGGGCAGTGTTTGATAGTTGATTACCTCGAGGCCATCATCAGAATCCGGGTTGACATTGAACGTTGTAGGGTGCAGTTGGCGGAGAACAGCAAATGGAACGGCCCAAATCCGTGGCGCGGGTGAGAAGAGTTACAAGCAAGAGATAAAAAGAGGGATTGATGAAATAGGCTATGCCGCAACCGACCACTGCAGCACACCACCCTGGTCTGCCTCCCTGCTCCCTGCAACACTGGAGTTGCATGTACTCACGTACTCCGTACTGCATGTATATTAAATAAGTGAGCAGTCGAACCTGCATGGACGTGTGCGGGATCCGGCCACCCGCTTTAACCTGGCCGAGCAGAACAAAGCTTGGCGATTTGGATTGCCTTCCAAGACGGTCCTTCGCCAGGAGGGGTTTCGCTCCGAGTGTGCCTCTGCAACGGTGCAATATATTTTACAGAAGCACCTGGCCACTCTTTATATTGATGCATCCAGAAACTTGTCAAATCTGGCATCGACTCATCCATACCGTGTACCGTCCGTCTCACCACACCACCTACCCACACCATGCCTCATATCCCCAGGTCGCAGTCGGAAAAAGCACAGGGGTTGTACGGAGCACAACGTACGGGAACATGGCTGCCTCGACCATCATGCTGGCCAGGACGGAATACTTTAGTTACACAGAGGAGGCTAACCACGAATGTTTTGTGCTGCAAGACACACTCGTCCATCACGTTCCCAAAGAATGCACTGTGGCGTTCCTGCGGTAGCGGGAATTGTTATCAAAAACCCCGCCGGACGCTTTTCATCTCCATCTTGGCTCCGTATTGACAGGATGATCGTGGCAACCCCGACGGGACTCCAAAGGAAAAAGTCACAGTTGAGGAAAGCCGTGATTGGCCTGACACTCATGTTATGCCGGTAATCTATTTCTGGTTGCGGGCAAAATTCGAGAGCTCAATCATGATTCGTCGGATCCTGTGAAAATGGTCTGTGATGCATGCTGCCGGCGCTTAGCTATGCGCGATGTGATTCGACTGCTGCTTGTCGGTGCGCTAGCGGATGGCACATGGCTTCCCAAGCCAGCCTAGACCGATCTCGGATGGCGAATCCAGGTTCACATTTGTGAGAAAGTTACATTAAAAAGACCTGAGATGGGCGAGATGGGCTTGACTGATATTGATTTCCTGTACAAGTGCCTGCCCCTGAGTTGTGACACGGACCATCTGTCGTTTCAAACAAACCTCAACTTGAACCACCATGCAAGTCGACCCCCATGAAAATCCCACATCATATCTGCCTTTTCTCCCACCGCTTCTTTCTGGTGGTGCGCAACCCGGGGACGCATAGCGGCGACCTAGGGGCAAAGGATCAAATTATTGTTGAGGAGGAATCCCGTGTCACCCACACCACTGCTCTTGATAATCGACTCAGAAGAGCCCCAATCGCAAACAGTTGATAGAGCCATGTGCTGATCTCCACCAAGTCTTGGACATCACCAGTGAGACGACATTAGTCCCTCCCCACACTTGCCCAGGGCGTGAGAAGTGGATGTGATGAGGCTCTATAAATAGCGGACGTCTTGGGAAATGTCTCGGTTTAGTTGCGTAGATCTCTCGGTGATTTCAATAAATAATTGAAGGTTGCCGGATTGCACTTTACCCCGATATCTTGTTGGTACGCTATCGCAGCTCGGGTTCGTGCCGCCCAACGGGACGCCTCGGCTTTATGCAATGCTGACTGGTGCCACCGACGAACAGGAAAAGTGCTGAAGAGCTTTGTCAGGTGCTTCGATCAATATTGTGTAAGTCGTGGCAGAGTGGCACGAAATGAAAAAAGGTCTTCTTCCGTATATGACGCCGTGCAACAAAAACAATATAGAGACAGAAATATGGTGGCAATGGTCGGGGTCCGACATGCAGCCCAACGTCGGTAGAATGCTGCATCAAACCATCTGGATGGTATGTTGTGTTGCCATCAGTGCCGGCGATCGGGTATCAGAAGCGGCGGCATTCCATGCTTCCCACGTGTTGAGATATTTCAAGTTCTCATCAACTGACGATCGATGCATTCATATCGTCCGATTTTGGGGTCTAAATCTGGACCCAGATGAGCAATGTGAGAGAAAGGATCTGCTTGAATTTTGTATAAAAAGTGGACACTATTGGATTAACATTAAATGAAAAAAGCAGCATCCACCGAATTGATGGATAGATGATCGATCTGGTTGTCGTTGATAAATTGACGTGTTCCTGACGATCTCATGAAATCAAAATTCAAACTTGGGAAGTTCCCTCTTTGATGACAGTCAAAACCCCCGCCCACTCCCGTCGTTCTGAGTGTCTGGACTCTGGACTCAATTACCCCACCAAAAGCGGTGAGATTGAGAATACTGCCATCTCCACTGCTCCTCTGGAGCCTGCTGAGTTTTCTAGAGCTTTCCAAACTGCTCTCTGACACTGTGATTCCCCATCTTTCTTCATTTGGGCACAGCCTTTTCTTTTTAAACTTCTTTTCTCTCTTTCTCCTTCTTCCATTTCAATTCATTCCCAATTACACAACAATCACGACATTTTACAGGTATGTCGCGCGCGCATTTTCTTCTCTTCAATCTCTCTTCTCGCCAATTGCATCCTTTCCATGATGATTTTCCAGCTGGCACCAGTCATAGGGCGACTTGTACTCCCTTCCCTTGATGACGAAGCTGCGGTCTACCACGACCATCTCTGATCAAAGCATCAATTGCATTATTTTTCTTGATTCGCATCCTTCTGGAGACGGCTGCTGACCCAAGTAACAGATACTAATTTCTAGTTTCCAAATCTTCTTCAGCCTGCGCGCATTCTTCAATTTTCCAAAACACAGCACTCAAAATGGTTCTTCACAACCCCAACAACTGGCACTGGGTGAACAAGGATGCTTCACCATGGGCAAAGAAGTGGTTCGAGGACAACCTCACCAAAATCGAGGCCAAGGAGGGAGATGTTGCGGCCAAGATTAGCAAGGTCGTCAGCATGGACGGAGATGTCGATGTGGCTCAGAGAAAGGGCAAGGTTATCACCATTTTTGATGTCAAGTTAACGCTGGAGTATACAGGTACGTATTTCCATAGATATAAAAAACACACATATTTCCTCCATATTTTTTTTTCTCTTGTCCAGACATTTCGTGAAAAAACACAAATCCTGCAAATGCAACCGTAGGCTAAAAAATTCTCTGCTGTGCAGGCTCCACTGCCGACGATGACAATGTTTCGGGTACCATTACCGTTCCTGAAGTTTCGCACGAACTTGAAGAGAGCGAATTTGTGTTTGATATCGACATTTATTCCGATGCCAAGGAGAAGCAGCCCGTCAAGGACCTCGTCCGGTTCAAGATCGTTCCCCAGCTTCGCGCCGAATTCCTCAAACTTTCTCCTGCTCTGATTGCCGAGCATGGCAAGGATCTCCAACATGCCCCCGGTTCGAACCCTTCGAGCGGTTTTACCACCCCCAAGTACCATCCTCCTACTGGAACTCAGGCTGCTAAGCCCTCATCAAGCTCCTCGACCCAGACCAACAAGGGCAGCATTGTGAACACCACCACTGTTACGGATAATGAAGAGTTCCGCACCACCGCAGAGCAGCTTTATCAGACTTTCACCGACCCTCAGCGGATAGCTGCCTTCACCAGAGCCCCTCCCAAGGTTTTTGAGGGTGCCAAGAAGGGCGGCAAGTTTGAATTGTTTGGTGGAAACGTGTCTGGAGAGTTTTTGGAACTGGAGGAGCCCACCAAGATTGTCCAGAGCTGGCGTCTGGACCAGTGGCCCGCCGGTCACTACTCTCAGTTGAAGATTGAGTTTGATCAAAACGACGTTGACAGCGTTACTGTTATGCGTGTTGAGTGGACTGGTGTGCCTGTTGGTCAGGAAGAGGTTACCAAGAGGAACTGGCTTGAGTACTACGTCCGTAGCATCAAGAGGACTTTTGGGTGAGTTTGCAGTTCTTGGACAAAATCGTTCTCTATTGCTAACATACCTTGACAGTTTCGGTACTATTCTTTAAAAGGATACAAGTTTATAGATGGAAAGGAAACTCTTATCTCGGTCTGAGCGGGTGGTAGGACGAATCACGGATGGGCAGATTCCATATTTTAAAACACATACACTTATTTTTACGGATATAAGAGCTGGATGAGTGCCAGCGGTTTTACGGCGACATGATTACAAAACCAATGAAGAAATGACATTTAATGTTTTTCAAAATAACTTTAACTTGTGAATTCCAGCCGTGACATAAAAAACACTAAATCCTCTTCATAAATAATCTTTTTCACAAAAACCCGAGAAAAAAACTAGACCCCATTCTCAATCATTTCCCCCTCCTCATCTTCCTCAAATCCTCCCTAATCTTATACCTCCCCTCCAACCTCCTATCCTCTTCCAAATCTACCTCTACAATTTTACATCCTTCCTCCTCCTGCCCAACCCCCATTGGTTCTGACTCAAAAACCCCAGCACCAGCAACCATACTTCCCCCACAAGCATTAACAAAACAAACAGTACAACAATTCTCATAAGCCCTAGTCCAAACCAATCCTTCCAACATTTTCCTCTCCTTTTCCTGTGCCCTCTTGATTCTCCCTTCCTCTACTTCGCCAAAATCTTCATTTAATAACCAAAAAGCAGGAATAATAATTATATCCACTCCAGACTCGGACATAATCAGTTCCCTAAAACATTCAGGAAAAATAATATCCCAACAAATTAATAATCCCACCCTTATACTCTTTCCATCTTCTTCCCATTTTGGTAAACTCTCCTCCACCTCGAAACCCTCATGCTTCGAAGAAACATCCCCAGCAGTCAGATGCGGTCGTTCAGGATGCCACAAATTCTTTTTTTGATACCTTCCCACAATCTCCCCTATTCCACCATCCCCATCTCCAGAAATAAAATACGTCATGTTACGTATCTCAACATCTTTTGTGTCTCCTCCTGACTCTCCAGAAGGATGTACCTCACAAATAGTACCTGGGACAATGTTGATGCCTAGAGAAGAAGCCAATTCCCTGTATTTATCCAAGTATCCCATACTCTCCCTACACCCCTCAATAAACCCCTTTTCATCAGGACACCAAGAAGTCAAGTGATACTCCGGCAAAACAGCTATTTGGGCTCCTAGAGATGCTGCTTGTCGGATATAATTTGTTGACAGACCAAAGTTATGACCGAGGTCGAGAGGCTAAATGAATACGTAAATAACAGTCAGTCAGAATAAAAAAAAGAATGACATCATTTGAGATCCATCTCATACTCTCTCACTCACCTTGGGCATAAATTGGATTATTGCAATCTTGATGATTGGTGCCATTTTGGTCGAGAAAATTTCTTTCTTCAAAGTATGCAAACAGAAATGTAAATTGATTTTGTCAAGACCAGTATTCAGGAAATGGTCTCGGAGAAAAAGGAGGGGGTATGTAACTTAAACCAGAGGCCATTGATCCTGAATTGCATAATCATCACGTGGGGATTCCCTCGAAAGTTACCTCTATTCACATCATTCACAGACACACACATAAACATCAATAACTTGACATTTTAACAACCTAACAAAGAAAAAGAACCCTTATTACCTACTATCCCCCCATTTAACGCTTTCCGTCGCTTCCAATCTCCCATCTCTATCCGCTAGTTTCACTACAAAACACACACCCGAATAACAATTTCCCCAATCTTCAGAACAATGATGACAATAAGTGAACAATTTGACAACCTACGGTAACAAAAAGTGTAAGGGATTGTCTTTCACCGTGATTATACTCCCTTCCAGTCTCCTTCTTTACCAATTAATCACTGCTCCAAATTTTTGTCTGTCCTCTGCATCCTCCTCTTGGTCCTTGTTTGCTTCATCTTATCAACCGCCTCTCCCCATCCCACCCAACAGGAGACCTCAAGTAATGCCGAATCCTCCTTGTTCCATTCCATCAATCCATCGCGCCGATCCATATGCAGAGCAAAGGTAATCTTTGATCGTTTGTGTGTGTGATCCGAGTTTTAAAAAAGACCGTACGAAACCTTCAGGGACCATAACCGACTAACGCCAGAGAAGAAACTGAACCGAAATGACACCAAGGCATTGTAAAACTGACAACAGGAGTAATTTTAGATATTCCCGAAAAAAAGAACAAGGGGAGGAAAAAAGAAAAAAAAAACATGACCACGTCTAGATACATGCAACAGGTGTTGTTAATAAAGGTGTAAAAAACGAAACCCAAGAGCCAAAAACCACTTCAAGATAAGTGGAAAGCGCCTTGTCCTTCCTTGATGGCCATAAAGAGCCGTTTTTTGAGCATTTCGATACTCGTGTAGTCGGGCAGCTTGAGGTAATTGACGCACGTCATGACGCTGGGGAGATAGTCATCCGAGCTAAAGGGTGCCTCACTCGGCTTGCAAACCACCGTGAACATTGGGGTCAAAGCTTTAAAACCTGCACGAAACCATGTGAGCAAAAGTGACACAAATTTAGTGGGAGTGTAAATGACATACCTCCAATGGGCAGCTTTGGACTGCCAGTCGTGAATTGCAAAAAGTCACGACGTTGAGTTGGGGTCAGCTCGCTCATGGTTTGGAGCAAGTTTCTGACACTCTTGCTGTCCATGTTATAACCGTGATCTGCCTTTATAGAGTCCAATAGCGCTGAGAACAGTGTTAATAAAGAAAAGTTACAGTGTAAGATATGCAGAAAAGACCTACTCTCAAGAGACCAATCCTCGTCTACCCGGCCAAACAATGCACAAAGCTCGTCTGGCGTAAATGCACTCAATGCCGAATAAGGGAAAACCTGTGAGAACCCGGCCCGGAACGCATCAATTTGGTGGCGAACACCGCTGCCCAACGTCATATCGATCACCTTCTCAAGATAAAGATCAACGTTGTCAATCGTGAGTCTCTTCTGAGCGCCATTAGGGACCAGTTCAATCTCAGGGTACCCAGGCAAGGTGAAATCGAGGTAGAGGTCGTCGATCTTAATCCTGTCAACCTTAATCTTGTCCATGGCGTCAACCTTCTGTGCAGCTGTGAGGTTTGGGTTCTCATCAACCTCCTTCTTGGCTGTGGCAAATCTCTTGATGAGCATCAGAGATCTCGCGACGACTGGATCCACAGACTTGATCGCGCCGAGAGAAGGCCGCACGGCATTCGACTCATCTCCAATGCGGAAAAAGATGGGGTTAAAGTTGATGTCGATGATGCGGGAATCAAGCATAGAACGTGCGACGAACTTGCCGAGAGTTCTAAAGAGATTAAGAATCTTTTCTCCCTCTTCTGATGCGGCAAACTCCTCGCTGATAGGGCGCGGGAACAGGCCGTTCGGTCCAGACACAAACTCGCCGTCGGTGCCTGGATCATTATCACGCCAGATCTTGAGCTTCTTCTTGCAGAACTCCTTGGAGACGGTCGAGTAAAATTCGAGAGTCGGTCCCAGACCCGTGCCAACCTCTTCGAAGTACTCAATCTCAAGGATACTCTGCGAGGCACCATAGAGCTCGATAACCTTGACAGCTGACTCCAGAATTTTAGGTCGGGCGATGCGCACCTTTTGGCGCTGCAATCTTCCCAGGAACGGCCTCTCGTCTCGGCGGTCCCTTCGAGCTTCCTCCTGAGATTGAGCATTCTGCCAACGGCTCATGGACCGGGCATAGCCGAACGAAGTAGACTGTAAGAAGAGATGGCGTGTCTCAAAGGGGAAGAGGAATGGGTACAACCTCGCCAAATCCTCACTCCAGCTTGGAAGGCAGTTGCTAGCTACAATGAGGGGTTCTTCCAATTGACGATTGAGTTTTGCTGTGAGCTTGGTATTGACGAATTGTGACAACGGCTCCACGTTGAGCTTGAGAGTCTCCTTGTTCTCGACAAGCACATCGTCGATGTTGGCATTCAGATCGTGGAGCTTCTTCAGCAAGCGCAAAATAGATGCAGTGGTAGGATATTTTGCGAGAGATCCAGGGGTGATCCCATCTTCCGATTCCGACCCAGAGTCCACGGGAGCAGCGAATGATGTTGGCTCGGGAGGCGCGGGACCAGGCACCCGGCGGAACTTGACTGTATGCAAGGCCGACCACAAGTTACGGCTCTGGTAGTCATTAGTTGAGACCGCAGTGCTGTGGATGGCCCGATAGACGGTAGTTTCGTAGGGAATGACCTTGCCGTTGATGCTGAACTCCAGATGCCAATCCTGCGGCGCCTGAACAGCAGCAGCATATGTCTGGCCGGGGCGTGTTGAACTGGCAGGAGTGGGACTTCCCTGCAAAGCTGCGGTTAAAGCGCTTGAGCGGTTGGGGAGGGAAGTGGCAGTCTTGGTCTGGGATGGGGTGGGGACCCTGGTTCCATCCTCCTTGCGAGCTGTGATCTTGCCTCCGGCAGCTACCTCGAGGTTGACAGCTGAGGGGTCGGGGGTCGGAGCGTCATCCATCCCTTCGTCAAGATCGCCCACAACGTTAAGAGCACTGTCATCACCCATATCCTCATCCTCATCATCGTCGGAGATTTGCTTCTCATCTGCGCACTCGAGTGCGTTTTGTAAGTCATCTTCATCCTCAGGTGGGCCAGGGGGTGCAGGTGTAGACCCCGTAGCTGCCTGGCGACGCGCCGAGCGGCGCAAGCCAGTCTTTTGCCTTGAAGACGGTTCAGGAGTCGCAGGCGACTCGCTGGCAGCCTGCGATCTAGCCTTGGACTTGCGGATTGCCCGTGAGCTAGAGGCCTGAGACGGGGCTGCTGGAGGTGGCGGCGGGGTCGAGTGACTTGCTGGAGGAAGTGAGCTCATGAGACGGGCAGCGGCAGCGCTCATGGGATGACCTGAGCTAGCCATGGCGGCAAGAGCGCGACTAACTGCGTCCCGCCTGTCCTTACGAGGCCGGTCGGATAAGGTGACGCGAGGCCGCAAGTAATCGTCCAAAGATTTGAAGCACGAGATGGCGTGGATGGAGACCATGATGCTGCGGTAGCTTCTAGGAATCTCGGAATCATCGTCTGCCACCAGCTTGAGGCGGATCTGCTTTGCGAGCATATTGGCTGCACTGCTGCGGTTGCCGTCAAAGGAGTTATGATGCACCGTGAGGACTTCAAAGTGCTCAGATCTGCTAAGCAGGTCCTGGAGCTTGTGGATGAGAACGCTCAAAGGGGTTGCAGGAGAGTCAGCCGTAGCGGTCTTAGGCTTCGACTTTACGTTGTATCCCATAAACACTTGGAGGAATGCAGCATGTGCCATGCTGGCGAGATGCTCGTCGGGGTTGCTGAAGACCTCCTCAAGAACACGCACTACACCAGAAGCGAGCAGCTCGGCACTCGTAACACTCTCCAAAACGTCCGAATCGAAGTAAGACGCTAGCCTCTCGAACAGCGCTTTGCCACTCTCAAATGACTGATTGTTCGATGTAGACTGCAGGTAGAAGCTTTTGAGGTCCGCGGCCAAGGCAGAGAGGTTATCTAAAATCTTGGTTGCTTTCTTCTTCAAAGACTTGCCCTGCTTCTCCGTTTCGTGCATCTCGAGGAACTTCTTGGCCATATGAGCAATTCTAGTCTTGGCAGATGCGAAATCAGAGAGGTGTAAGGGGCGGTTGTGGCCATGAAGAGACATGGTAGAACCCTCGGAGCTAACGGGTGAACCAGACAAATCATCATGATGGTGGCGCTCCTCGTCGTGGTCGTTCTCGTGGTCCTCATCATCTTCTTCATCCTCGTCATCGTCATCCGAGGAATGGTGAGAGTGCTCATCATCTTCGTCATGTTCATCGTCATCAGCATCCGAGTCATCTTGGTCAGAAGTGTTTTCTGCGGCCTCGGCCGACGATCTAGCGGCAGGCTCGCCTGGGCCTTCATGCTCTGATTCAGAGTCGCGTCGTGGCTGGGCGGACTCCTCGGTTGGAGACCGAACCTCGGTCTCGCGCTCGAAGATGGAAAGTTTAGTAATTTCCGCGATAACGCCCTCGCGATATAGCTGATATCGATATATTGAGTCCAGGCGACTGAGAAGAAGCTCAGTGGCCTGTAGGGCATATTCAACCAGAGATGGGTGATCCTGCTGAGACAGAATTGATGCGAGGAATGATGCATAGGAGACTGGGCGCAGAGCTTCGACCAGGATGCTCACGTCCAGGTTCGAGAGCATCTTGATTTGGGCAGTCAAGACCTTTTGACGAACACTCAAATTGACAGTGCTGGAATATGCATCGGTGAGGGTAGGAAAGAGGATCATGGCGAAACGTCGAACTTCGTCCTTGCATCCTTCAAGAAGTTCAATGCGCTTCTCGTTGGTGGTCTTTTTGCGCGGAGCCGCCGTAGAAGACGTAGCCGTGTCTGGCTCTGCTGGTCTACGCACATCGACAAGACTGAGCTCTGAGGAGCGTGGCAGGTTTGGCAATAGCTCGCAAATAACATTGAGCGTCTCGATGATCTGCTCCCGAGGGCGGTGAATGAGTGCCTGCATAATGAGCACGCTGTCGAGCTTGGAGGCAATGTCCTCGGTGCCGGATGGGGGTGATACTCCAGTGAGGATCTGGTAGAGAGTCTCGACAACATTCATCTTGAAAAGCTCGGCCGACAACCTTGGGCTTGCCTTTGCAGTAATGGCCAAGACCCGAAGGAACTGTGTGTGAATGTGAGACCCTATGAGATTGGTGGTGCCAGGAAGCAAAAGACGCAAGACGGCCTGGAGCAGCTCAGGGCTTACAAGCTCCTCAAGCTTTTGCGGGAAAAGCCTAAAACTCTCGACGATACGCGTTACACACTGAGAAGCCTGTTCGACAACTCGCTGGTCGTTGCTTCCCAGGACATTAAGTAAGATGGGCATAACATCCCGAACGACGGGGAAGTGCTCTTCATGTAGTCCGCGGCAGCAGTTGGCGGCTGTGGTGACGGCGACCCGCTGGGTACCAGTTGCAAAGAAGTCCAGGTAAGATAGGCACGCGGTCAGGCCACCTTCACGAACGATTTGTTGGGGATACTCGACAGAAATCTTCTCCAAGGTGCTCAGAGCTTGTTCGGCAAGGTCGATAAACGATATCTCCAACAGCTTCTGGCAGAGAATCGGAATAGCATTGCCGAAGACGACATTACCGGCGCTTCCAGGCAGTGCCTCCATCAAATTGGCCAAGCATCGGCATGCCAGCAGCATGATCTCCGGGTTCTCTTCGCCTGTAAGCTCGTTTGGCTGCATCAAGACCACCAGCTCTTTTACGAATTGGTCGGGTGAAAAATGTCCTGAGAGGTTGTCCTCATTTGAAACAAGTAGAAGCTCAGACAACTCTTGCAGCGCAATAAGCTGGATTGTAGGGTCGTCCTTTTGTCGCAGGTTGCTCAGGATCTCTCGAAGTCTGCTCGAAATACCTGTAACCATCCCAGTCAAAGCCCGCAGCGTGTGGGTAAGACCATGAACACCTCCCGGGCCGCCGAAACCTCCAAAGGGATCCACGTCATCATCGTCGTCCTCATCGTATCGGTTCAGCGGCTCGTCATCTTCATTATCGTCGCTGTCACTGGGGTACTTGTCCTCGGGAGGAGGTGGTGGCGGGGGAGGCGGGGGAGCTGCGGCCCCCCTCTCATGCTCTTCGGTGCCACCCATTACGACGTCTTGGTCTTGTGCTGTGTTGCTTGCGTTTCGCTTCGATCGACGGGTCGAGCCCGAAGCAGAAGGGGCTGCTGGTTCATCTGGTAAAATTTCAATGAGATTTTGCAAAAGTAATTGGAGTTGTCGACCATGACACATACCTTGAGCTTTTTTCTGCTTGTGTCGGCTGGACCGTCGACTGGATGACGTCGAGGGTGGATTCTCGGGAGGGTTAGGAGGACCTGCTGGTGCTCTGCTCCGATGATTAGCCTTTACCCCCGTTTCAACGATGCCATGCTGCAAAGATGGGCCGACATACTCGGGGCTCGACATAGTCACTGGGGCCTTGTCCTGCTTGCGACGTGAAGAAGCAGAAGCCCTGGCGGGGGTGGGAGTTGGTGGAGGTGGTTGAGGTGGAACTTGAGCTTGAGTTGACGTCTGGGAGACTCGCTGCCTCTTTGATCGGCGAGTTGCGGGCGTCGCTTCAGCAGTATTGTTATTTTGGGAAGGGCTCGTATCGCTGGTGGTTTTGCGTTTTCGGGTGCTCGGTCCGCGGGTCGAAGTATTCGAAGCTACGGGTGGGGTGTCTCTCGGGGATGGAGATGAAGCAGAGACAGAAGTTGCTGCCGCTGATGCGGCTGCGGATGATGTACCGTTTCTCGAGGCTGCCTGGCTCGCAGCTTGACGAGTGGCCGATCGGGTAACTCTGGACGACATGAGTAAATATATGACCAAGACCAATCACCAACCCAAAGAGAGAGCCGATGAGCAATGACGGTTGAATGGGAGAAATGAGAATTGTTTTCTTTTTCTTGGTTTTGGAAAAAAAAATGGAAAGAAAGGGTAAGGTAGACAGGGTGAATTATTAGAAATGCAGTGTCGAGTCGGTTTGTTGGGTGTGGGTATTAACAATTGAGGTCCTCGTTGCTCTTGCAGCGCCGGACATGCAGCGGGGCCTTGAAGGGGGACCTGAAAGGTTGACAACAGAAAACCTTTTTTGAGGTAATGAGTAGGTGGCAGGGGCAGAGGGAGATTTTTGCAGGTAGGTGATTAAATCACCGGGGAAGTAAATAATGGAAAGTCGGGATTGTTGAATTTGAGTATTCGTGGAACCATGGGTTTGGATGATGGCTCGGCCAGCACAAAATAGGGCAGCAGCACAAGCCAAACAACGAAATAGAAATGGAGAAGTGAAATGCAGCCACGCGGGGTTTTGAATCCTCATAACTTTTTTTTTTTTTTTTTTTTTTTTTTGCACTGTGACGGGGGACTCCCGTCGTGGAGTTTAGAATGCTGAAAAATCTTACCTTGAGGAGGAAGGAGATGGACCGCTTGATGAGGCAGGCACTGAGGCGGCACCTGGACTGGCAGTGCTGGCACTCTGAGAAGAAGGAGGGATTGGTGATGCAAGAGTTATGGTTGGAGACGAAGCTGAAGCCGAGGGTGGCAGGCGCACAGGTGGATGATCGTTATCCGTATCGAAGGCCGATCTGGAGCGCTGGTTTGCGGAGCGTCGTTCTGCCATGGATTACGCCATGGGGAGAGATGGGAATTGGATGTGCGAGGGCGAGAAAAAGAATTCGAAGTCTGTTGGATTTCTCGAACTGCGGGACGGAGACAGGGTGCGTGGTAGGTAGAACCGATGGGACACTTGTGATTCGGGCGACAACGGACAACTGGCGTGTGTAAGGTAATGAATGAATGGTAAGATATTCCCGAAGAGATAAGTAAGTATCAATAGATATCCCGTCCCTCTGGGTACCAGGTGAGTGGAGATGCTGGATGATATGGGATATGGAATATGGATTGTGACTGCCTGTTGATGGTTTGAGGTTGGTGGGTTTGGGTTGTTGCTCCTTCCTGCTGCTCGTGGCGCCTCACCCCAGCACGTTAAGATCCGTGGATCCCTGCAGCCCGCTTCGGCTCTTGGCATTGTGACGGTATTGGAGCACAGACCAGGAGGGAGTGATGTGGCAGGTAGCCGTGACAAGATTACCGATTGTTAATTACGAGATTACCATCCATGCCGCTGAATGCGATAATCTTTGGTAAGCTGCTCCTCCGATTTCCGGTCTTTGTTTTTGTATTCTTATTGCGGGACGATGAATTCGGTGTGAACAAGTGAGCATTCCCATATTTATATTTGGTTTTTTGACAAAGTCCTCTCCATCCATAAGATATCTGCTTATGATACAGTGGGCTGAAAAGGTGGGAGTTTGATAAGAGGTAATAACAGGTATATCCTCAAACTTGACTTGGATATAATAACTTCACCACGCAACACAAAAATACACTTTTTTGTGAATATCTCATCCCTTTAACTCATGGTCTTTATTACTCTCAGAACCTGAAGCTATCATCAAATAAATATCCGCCAAGACCATATGATCAGGTGTACAAGTGATCTTCCCCCGCGCTTACCCCTGAGCGCCAAGAGAGACGCCGGGTTGGCTGGACCCTACCAAACAACAACCGGGGACTTAGCTCAATATTGAACGGCTTCTATCGGCACAAGTGACGTCGTTTACCGGCTTTCTCACCTTTCAACAACATTGGCACCTTTCTCAAAATACCTTAATAAAGCAGACATGTAAAGATCCCAATTCCAACAAGTTTTCTTGTGCCTTCCCTCCTCTTGCCTCTTAAAGTGCTTCCGTTCAAGTTCCTACCTCAGCGCCCTCAAATTTTGACCAAAAAAATGAAGAGAATTGCCCGACGACCTCCCCCATCCTCCCAACTCTTACGATGCCTCGTCCCCCAAACGGCGGTGACGCCTGTTGCTCATCGAAATGCCAGCTCCGTCTCCCAGCGTCCCGATTCTCCTCATGTCATGTTTCCCGGGGCCTTAAAGTCGGCATTTATTAACAGAATGCGCTTCGAGCGTCCGGAGGACTACCCTGCGATGCCGACCTACCGCGCTGTTGATCAACACGGCGAAGTTGTTGATCCCAATTTTGTCCCCGATCTTAGCGACGAGGAGGTGATCAAGTTATATCATGATATGTTGACCGTGTCTATTATGGACCTGATCATGTTCGATGCCCAGCGTCAGGGCCGCATCAGCTTCTACATGGTGTCTGCCGGCGAGGAGGCTGTGGCAGTAGGGACGGCATCGGCATTGGCCAAGGAAGATGTCATCTTCTGCCAATATCGCGAGCAGGCTGTATTCAAGCAGCGCGGGTTTACTTTGAATGATTTTATGAACCAATTGTTTGCAAACCAAAATGATCCTGGAAAGGGAAGAAATATGCCAGTGCACTATGGCAGTAAAGAGTTGAACATTGTAAGTGGCCTACCTACCAGGAGTTTATCGGAACAGTGGTGCTGATGTTTTGAATCCTTGTTTTTAGCACACAATATCTTCACCTCTTGCGACACAGCTCCCTCAGGCCTCGGGGGCGGCATATGCGCTCAAGATTCAGAGGATGCAAAACCCAGACGCTCCACCAAGGGTGGTGGCAGCTTATTTTGGAGAAGGCGCTGCTAGTGAAGGCGACTTCCATGCCGCTTTAAACATTGCGGCAACCAGATCTTGCCCAGTAATTTTTATTTGCCGAAATAACGGGTACGCCATTTCTACGCCGTCACTCGAGCAGTACCGCGGGGATGGTATTGCCAGTCGAGGCATTGGTTATGGAATTGAGACAATCCGCGTGGATGGTAACGACATGTGGGCCGTGAGGGAGGCCACCAAGAAGGCAAGGGAGTTGGCTCTGCAGGATGGCGGTAAGCCAGTGTTGATCGAGGCCATGACGTATCGTGTGAGCCACCACAGTACTTCAGACGACTCATTTGCGTACCGCGCAAGGGTGGAAGTGGAAGATTGGAAGAGACGTGACAATCCGATCTCCAGGTTGCGAAAGTGGATGGAAGCCAAAGGGTGCTGGGATGAAAATAAGGAAAAGGAGGCACGAGACAGCATCAGAAGGGACGTTCTCAAAGCATTCTCGGAAGCCGAAAAGATGAAGAAGCCACCAATTCGTGCCATGTTCGAGGATGTTTACGAGGAGTTGACCCCTGATTTAAAGAATCAGATGAAAGAGCTGAGAGATCATCTCCAGAGGTACCCGGAAGAATATGAGGTTGATCAATTTGTGGGAGGCGTTGAAAGTTTGGATCCAAAGTAAGGTACCTGGTAGATAGCAAGTGAGCAAGGGAGCACCTTCCTGTATTTATTTTATTTATCGTGCCCTTTGGTTTGGGCACTGCCAGTGGGCAACCTGGGACTTTTTGACCTCTCTCCTGGCGGCCCTTCACCTGGCAACCAACAACGACTGCAGGCGAATCTCAATTGCTTTACAGTCAATTTTGGACCACACCTCCCCAGTTTTGGCTACTTCTCTCTTGTCACCTCCGCCCGTCTACGCTCGTCAGTCGACACCCATTTGACTTGACACCAGCCGGGTACAACAGAATAGCGACGTCACAAGGATATAAGCCGCATACAAACATGGAGAAAATTACAATCGCCCTCATTCTCGTTTTTACCATCGCTTTCTTCTTTGGCTGCTCTCTCTACAGTCTGAAGATTGCCCGTTGGTGTGCAGCCATAATCCGCAGAGACAGAGAAGCACGATTGAGCATTGAAATCGACCTCGAGTCGGCCACCACAACAACGGCTACTTCGACCAAGGTTTCCAGCAAAACGAGCACAACGTCGACAGCCGTTTCGACCAAGGTTTCCAGCAAAGTATCAAGCAAGGTTTCCAGCAAGGTGCCCAGCAAAGGCTCTAGCAAAAAGGCCTCGACGCAAGCTTCCTCAAAAGCTTCCTCGAAAAAATCGGACAAAAGCTCAAAGAAGGAATCTTCTGCCAAACCTGATTCACCCAAAGGTGAGGCAGAAGTTGACGCTTGGGTTACTGCAACACCTGCAGAACCTGTTGTGACGGAGGGAGGTTGGTAGTGTTGGTATCGAATGTATGTATCCGTACCGTCATGAAATTCATCTATTGAAATTAATTACACCCAAAGCATCCATCAACCAAACCCCACCTGTCCCCGCGTTTTACCCCCCACAAGGCTGAAATTATCACTGAACATGGGTGTGTGGTGAAATCATTCCAGCCACAGATCATCAGCAGCACGAGCCACATTCCAATCGCAACACCCCTGTTTGGTGAATTTTCGCAGCCTTCTGTCCCGAGCTCCGGGGGACATGCAGGGTGGACAGATGCAGATTGCAGATCGTCTGATTAACCTCTTTCCTTAGACATCCCGAAAAAAATGGCTACCAGATCAGTATCCCGAAGGGCAATTCCCTTAATACGACAATGTTCAGTATCCCAACGAGCATTCTCTACCACCCTATCCTCCCGAAACACCAACACCACATCTAATAATACAACAACAACACCCGAATATGCGATCCCAAATCCCTCCAGACCAACCCATTTTGGGTTCGAGACCGTCACAGAACAAGAAAAAAGAAAAAGAGTAGCAGGAGTCTTTACCAGCGTCGCCGAGTCATACGATCGCATGAACGATCTCATGTCTTTTGGCTGGCATCGTGTGTGGAAGTACGTTCTTGTTTCCCCCTTCACGTTACCCCTCCTGTCCTCATATTCTAACCTTTTTACCTTCTCTCCAGAGACCACTTCGTATCATCCCTCAACCCCGGATTCTCCCCGCTTTCCTCCACCTCCTCCCCAACCGGACCTCAACACATCCTTGACATCGCAGGCGGAACAGGCGACATCGCCTTCCGCATGCTTCACCATGCCCACAACGTAAACGCCAACCCTTCAGTTCGCGTGACAATCTCAGATATCAACCGCGCCATGCTCCAAGTCGGCAAAGCCCGCAGCGCAACTTTACCCGCATCCCACCAGGCCGCTTTATCCTTCGTCGAAGCCAACGCCGAAGACCTCAGCAAAACCCGCCCTCTCCAACCTATTCTCTCCGAATCAGAACAAACCTTCTTTGACCCAGCTACCGCGACTGCCGGAATCCCTGATAATAGTGTAGACCTCTACACCGTAGCGTTCGGCATCCGCAACTTCTCAAATATCCCCGCGGCGCTCAGGGAAGCAAGAAGAGTTTTAAAGCCCGGTGGTGTTTTTGCCTGTTTGGAGTTCAGCAAAGCGGATAAGCTCCCGTTATTTAATACCGTGTATAAGGAGTGGTCATTCCGGGCTATTCCATTGATCGGACAGCTTGTTGCCGGGGACAGGGATAGTTATCAGTATTTGGTGGAAAGCATTGAACGGTTCCCTTCACAGGAGGAGTTTAGGGACATGATTGTTGATGCTGGATTTGTGGTTGCCGGACAGGGATATGAGGATTTGACTGGGGGTGTGGCTGCTATTCATAAGGGAATGAAGCCTAGGGATGCTTAATTTAAGTAAATCTGGGGGAGATATTGTTTGTCTTCTTTGTGGAAGATTGTGTATTTATGTATATTATGACCCTTTTTTGTACCATTTTTTCGGGATGGGTGCAAAAGAACTTTGAAGTATGGACTTTGAAACGCGTTGTGGGCAAATCGGGGAGATAAACAAAAAAGAAGAGGTAGACTCTTCATATGGATTGTAGGATTGTGTATCATATGAACAGAGAAAAAGAACAAATCAACTCTCAAGCTTTTCTTGATCAAGCCAAACCTTAAAAAAAGAGTGTGTTGTGAGGAGAATTGTGACAGATGAACTGTAAGACGGAAAAAAGTGAAAAGGGGCAACAAGGGGATCACATTGCATCATCCGCAAAACCATATAAAACACGCCCAACGCATCCAAATGGATAATAAATTAGACCATATTATGAACAGAATTTCTTTTCGTACTATGCGATTTTATCGCCTCCTACAATGTATGATACCTTGAGAAGTAGAACGCTGCCAAATCTGACTCGAACAGGGATAAGTTCTCTCTTTTTTGGCTTGGGTTTTATTTTTAAGGAAAAAACCTCTCAGAAACAGAATTACTCGTTTCCACCACCTACATTGAGAAATATTCCACACACCATTTTTTTTTTTTTTTTTTTTTTTTTTTTTTTTTATCAAACTATCCAGAATCTCACAGCAATCACATCATTTGAGTTAAAGTGCAGATGGCAATTAACCAACTCCTCGCTGTTAAAACCTTCCAGGTGTTTGTTCATCATAGATAATACCCCCCCCCCCCCTTGCATATTTATTAGCCCAGTACATAAATATCAAACACGCCTATTTGAAATGAAAAAACGCCTATTTATTGTTGAGTAGGCCTGATTTATAAGTCAAAAGAATTTTCAATAATAAAAAGGACTTTTTTGAAAATAAATAGCTGTTGCTTAAGTTAAAAAGATCTTAAAAATAAATAAACATTTTCAGTTTCAGAAAGGCGTTTCCAATTTCAAAAAAGCATTCCTGGTTTCAAAAAGGCATTCTTGATTTTTAATGGGTGTTCTTGGTTTCAACAAGGCGTGTTTTTATTTATTTATTGTGCTAATAAACTTTGGAAAAGTTCTTTTATATTTAAAACATGATTATATAAAATGGAAAACGCATATTTATTTTTGAATAGACCTCATTCTCAAATCAAACGCATTTTCAATAATAAAAAGGACTTCTAATAAATGAATAGCCATTACTGAAATAAAAAAGTCCTTTTTAAAACCAAATATGCGTTTTTGATTTCTAAAAGGCGTTTTTTATTCATGTCCCACCCAACAGGAAAACTACATACTTTACAGAGACTCTACAACTAACAACAGAAACCAGATCATGAAAGATAAAGACTTCAAAGAGAGAATGATCAGAATTTTTGTACTTGTATGTCTTCGTCTTGCCTGTGTATCGAAATATGTATGTGGCACGCTACTGTGGAAAGAAGAGGAATGCCAAAGTAGTGGAAAAAAACACAAGAACCCCCATTCTCGCTCAGTTTTGAAATATCATTAGGAGAAAAAAGGAAACAAAATAAAAGAGAGAGGGAAAAAAAAGAGCAAAAAACTCCTTTGCCATTTCTTTCACCCAACCAAAACCAAATCAACCTCCACGGTACCGTCCATCCACACCACCTTCGATAAAACCAACACGACGCCGCAAACCGAGAAGATGAGTAAGAGCGTAGCTTTCCTGTTTTTCCGTATCCCGTTTATTCGCAATTAAACCCGAAACGCAAAAAGAGAACTGAGGTAGAAAGCGCCCTGTGAGACCTCAGTCAAATCCGCTTAGGTGGAAAGATTCATATGGCGACCATTGAATGGTACACCCAAGTGGGGTAGACATTCACCAAGCTGATTAGGAGTCGCCTGCAGCGCCGCCTTCCTTGATGCCGCCACGACCTCCTCTGGGGCCGCGGCCACGTTCACCTCCCCGACCACCGCGGCCGCCGCGGCCACCGCGTCTTCCTGCACCCTCACTATCACTGGCACCACCGCCCGCGCTTCTATAGCCACTCTGAGGGTTGCTTGCATCTCGGCTACCACCGCCTCGGCTGCTACCCCAGGTGCCGGCGCCGCCACGAGAAGCATGCCTGCCGGCAGGTGGTTGGAAAATCTTCACCAAGGGCTTTGATCGGTCCTCACGGCCGGGCTCTCGGTTCTTGACATCGTCGGGAAGACGGTCCATGGCGCTGTCACGGTCATCCGTAGTCTTGAATTGGGCAACCTTGTTTTGTCCCCACTTCTCGATCTTGATGATCTTTCCCTTGTCCTCATCGGCAAACAAATCACGAACCTGATCATCGCTCTGGGCGTTCATAATGAACAGACCGATGATATTCTCGACGGCACTACGAGAAGCTGGTGTGAAATCTCCTCCACCGTTGTTGGATTGAGCCGACGTAGTCTTGTCCTCTTTGGGAGCAGGTGAAGCAGCTGGGGCCGGTGCAGGTGTGGCGGGCTTAGTCTGAGCGGGAACCGGGGATGGAGCAGCTGGTTTCGCAGCCGGTGCGGGCGTGTTCTGCTTGGCTGGAGCAGGTGTAGGTTGCGCAGAGCTCGATGGAGGGACAACAGGGCTCGCGCCGGTGGCAGCGGGGGCGGGATGAGAACCAGGCTGTTGCTTGGCACCACGATGCGAGAAATTGAAGCCTTGGGCACGCATCTCCGTACCGATTCTGCCATCCTGGATCTCAAGGACCAGATAACCAAAAGCAGCATCTGCCAAATTGAAATTCCACATATTCTTGAAGGCGCTCTCGTCGACCTGGCCAAGAGCAGCACCTGACTGGCCAGCTGCCACGCCTCCGAAGGGGTTGCCACCCGCTGCAGTCGTTGGCATCTTCTCAACGACGGAGAGTGCATTCTTAAGCAGTTGCTGTTGAGCCTCATTTTGCTGAATCGCTGGCTCGACCTCGGCCTTGACGGTCTCCCACACATCATTGAACGAAGCCTTTGATGCTGCGAGCTTGCCCCGGTAGTGATCAAGGCTTGGATTGACGCTGAACTCGTTGTAAGAGCTGCCATACCGGAAATGAAGGCCCGCCGAGATGGAGAAATCTGCCTTTAGATTGACCGAAAGCTGGTTCAGGATACCTTCGCGCGCCGGGCTGGCGTGAGTAATGAAAATACGGGTCTCGGTGGGATCGTAGACGCGATTGGCAGTGTCAACGAGTTCGCCCATCTGTAAGAGGGTGGTCCACATAGTACCCTGACCTCCAGCAATGGTTGTCCGTCCCTCGCCATTGTCGAAGAGCTTGTGCATAACAACCGCGCCGCCCAAACCGAGGAGACGAAGCTTCACACCGGCAATCTCGACCAGTATCGACCGAGCCTCGTCGATGATCTGGAGGTTGGGCACCTTGTACTCGCCGGAACGGAACTTCTCGAGGACTCGAACATCTTCGCAAGCTCCCCACACGGTGTATACTGGAACATCGAGTTTGAACTCGCCGGAAAGGAACTGAGGTAGCTGTGAAAGAGGAAGGTCCTCGCGAGGAAAGCGAGCCTTGACAGGGCCTGGGCCGCCAGCTGCAATAGCCTTCTTGGTCGTCTCGGAAAGGAGGGGAGAGTATTGCGCAACATGCTTGAGCGTCCTGTGGATCCTCTGGTCAGCACTCCTAAAAGATATGGGTGAAAATTTGGAACTAACTTCTCAGCAATACGGTCAAGTGATGTCTCATCATAGAAGCCAAAATCACCAGTGTGAATAATGTAGTCGGCACGAGCAGTCTTGGCAAGGTCATTTAGGGACTTGAGGTTGCCTGGAGGAATTGGGTGTCAGCAAACGAGCTGCCACAATCATAGTAAATTTGTCCAACTTCGGTCGTACCTCGAACATCGGCAATGCAGAGAACCCTCATGGGACCAGTCTGAATGATACGCCCTTGGTTAGGGAGGAGGGGCTGGGCGCCGGGGGCCGGAACAGGCTGAGGGGCAGCGCCATTGGGAAGGTAGCCACCTTGGCCATAGCTGTGTGTTTGCTAGACGAGGAGATCAGTCAGTATCCAAACAAAGTGATGCCATGACGTTGGTTGGAAATGAGGAGCGTCGATTTCGACCCGCACAGGACGAGATCAGGCCCTCGTGTGCGATGAGAAAGGCGCCCGCGTGCGATGAGAGCCGTTCGCGTGCGACTGGGAGGGATGAGAATGCTCACAGATGCCATCCCTCAAGCTTAAACCAGAGGCTCGTCAGGACCAAGAGGGGAGGGGGAAAGTTATAGGGTGTTGTTGCGAGAGAATTTTGTGATTCAAAGTTGACGGCGGCCAGTAGAAAATGGTGGATTTTGGGTATCGGAAAGGTCCAGTGACAAGGCGCAACGAAAGTTGGGAGAGTCCAAACAAGCTGTCGCAAGGCTGGGGTATCAAAGAAAAGAAAAAATCCGGGCACGACTTTTGGCGCGCAAAGACAGCAACTTGCTGGGTAAGTTCCGTAGGAGGAAGAGTGGTGATGGTGGAATTTCGGGTTCAACAGCTCAAAAAGATTTTCGAAGTCGAGCTCTTTGGACTCTGAATGGCTGAGCTTCACTGGCTGCACAGCACTGGGACTGGCAGCTTCGAAGTGCGCGGCAGGGGTATGGAGGGGACCCGTTTGGCTCGACAAATCGGGTTTAGTGCGATTTTGCACTGGGCCGCACGGTACGGAAACACCGTGAAGATGATTTTGGGGGGGTGACAGTGGACGGTAGAGTGGTTGTTGCAGCCCAGCAACTTGGCTGGAAGCAGCCCAAGGAGGACCAAAATTCATGAAAAAAGAGAAAAAAAAAGAAAAAGAAAAAAGAATCAACTTACCATTGTGACTTCGGGATGACGATTTCGGTAGACAAGCCGCTGGTTATCTCCACCATTATGCTTGAAGCCGTCACGTTTCTGTCCCTGCCATCCTGATCTTGGTGGCCCTGATGGCCCTCCAGGTCCTCCAGGTCCCCCAGGGCCATGTCCAGACCCAGCTCCTGCGCCGGCAGCATTGTTGCCAGAATGGCCCCCATATCCACCGCGGCCCATCATCGAGAATGCTTCCAGGTGGGGAATGCTCCAGGTTGGTCGAAGTCTTGTTGGTAGGTGTCGGCTGTTTACGGCGGTTGATGAGTGTTGATCAAGGAGAAGTTGACAAGAGTGGGAGAATAATGGTGGGAGTACGACAAAGAGCAGGGTCGGGTATTTGAGAAGAGTGATGCGTGGAGGAACGAACAACTTGATGCCAGCTGCTGCTGCCTTTGCCAAAGGTAGACCGGAGATCAGACGGGATGGACTGATGCTGTGGGAGGGCACCTGCCTGTAAGTTTAGTCTGGAAATCCTTCGCTGGCAATGATACCAGGCAGGTACCTAGGTTGTTGTGCCTTCCATCCAGAGTGAGACAACGAAGCCAGGATGGGATGGAATGAGGGAAACCATCCATCCAACCATCCATCCAACCTTCCAGGTTACCAATGACCGACATACGTCCGGGCTTCCCCACGGCAAGAAGGAAAAGGGGGAAACTAAATTGGCTCCTCTTTGAATGATTATTAGTGCCATACTCATACTTGATTATAAACAAGCCTTTTACGATGTCGAAAAGGTCTTTCTCGTTTAAAAGAATGGCTATTTTATCTATAAGAAGTGTCTGTTTATTATTGAAAATGCTGTTTTTCTTATAAACCAGGCCTATTTAAAACAAATAAGCGTTTTCCATTTTTAAAAAAAGAATGTCTATTCTAAGTAAGCCATTTCATCTTTTAATTATCTCTACAGAAAAGAAAACACAGCTTTTCGAATATAAAAAGGCATAAATAAATTTATTATTTTAAAACATTTCCTTTAACTAAAACTGCGATAAAAACAAGCTTTTATGCCTTTTTGAGTTCGTTTATGGCAATCTTGTTTCTTAATATGCTTATTGAGCATTGTGGGAGGTGACAAACCGCTTTGCACGAAGAGATGTTCTCAAAAAAAGTTTCGATATTTCAATTATAAAATATCTCTTGCAATAATCGAAAACAATATTTTTAACGGTGGTTATAGAACTTATAGTACATTTAACTGTGTCGCTTTAAAAAAAGACGGCATGTGTTTCTGATTAAAGGAGAACATCGACCCCTAAATTCAGGGGCTTAATAAACACAGACAGACATGTCATACACCAACTCCTCAATGTTCGATACACTACATCTGGTTTATTAAAGACATTTCTTTCATTTTTTCATGGCTTTTTTTATTTGCTCATATCACTTTTCATCTCCAGTAAAACTATTTCGAGAAAACTTTTTTGCCTTTCACCGTCTTCTTCCCCCCTCTCAAGACACAAAGACCAGGTGAACAAAAATGAAATAAAACCGAAAAAAAGGACAAGAGACAAAAACGTCAATCAATCATTCCCTTGGTTGTAGAAAAACAAAAAGTACAAAAAAAGTGTCAATAACCACCCACTCCCCCCGTCCCCCCCAATAATCCAGTAATTTGCTCTCCAGGCTATGCTAAGTTTGGTTGATAATCAAGTAAAAACAAGAAAAAAAAAGTAAAACAACAGAAAACAGTTACTGTGTTGTATAACTGAACGGAGAGAATCTAGGCAGCAGCAAAACAACCCCAGTCCCGACCCGCTCGGTCTTCTAATCGTTATACACGTCATCTCCTTTATTTATTCCAACAAGGGTACTTCATTCCCGCGGCTTCAGACATTGCAAGCACCGATGATACCGGCGCTGACAACACCACCAGCAACAACACGAGCAGTCATCATGGGCCCGGGAAACGCCAGAAGGCACCACTCGAATAGGACTCTTCCGCATCCGCGTGTGCAGTATCAGAGGGCATCTCTCAGACGGTGAAATTTCTCTGCGCCTTCGCCATCGACGCAGCCCCTCCTTCTTTTTCTTCTTCAGCAACCCCAAAGAAGACACAGATGAACCCAAAGAAGAGACCGAGACAAGAAGAGGACCACGGTCAACGACTCCCACCTGCCAACTCCTCTTATGACTGTGGTGGTGGTCCTACCACATATCGTCTTCGCGCTCGCCATCGAACTGTTTCGTATCTCCACGGGCGTAATACTGATTTTGATCTCTCGTCTGATTCTGGTGGAGTTGTTGTTGCTGTTGTTGATGAGCATCGTGACTGTTTCCGTGCCCGTTTTGATATTGCTGCTGGCCATTGCTGCTACCTCCGTGCTCGTACTCGTAGATCTGTGAATCATCCACGTACTGAACACTATCATCATGCCCTTGAACTGGAGAGTCACCGTATTGGTTGCCAGACTACAAACATGATCATGTCAGCAAGAAAACAACCTTTAAAATTGTGAAGACGGGTAACATACACGATGGTAATCAAAGTCAAAGTCGCCGCCCTGAGCAGCTTGTTGCGCAGCCATTTGCTGCTCCAGCTCCAGCTGTCGCTGACGTTGCTCTTCAGCCTCGCGACGTTTGCGTTCTTCTTCTTGCCTCTTCTGCTGCGGAGAAATCGGGACGTTCAGTTGAGGATGCATGGCTTGCACCTTGGCAAGATAAGAGTACATAAAATTGCTGAGAAGGACCTGGCTGTGGAGTGGCCGGCGGGGGTTGGCGAGCTTGATATGTGCCATGCGGTAGATGGCGCGCTCCTCAATGATGGGAAATCTGGTCCAGTGGTAGTCTTGGTCTGGACGAAGTGGTCGCTGTGGTGGCTCGGGGGTGAGCGGCCGCTGGTCCTTTTTCTTGTGCCCTGGCTCCTTATCCCCCTTCTTCTTAGAACCACCAAAAAGTCCGCCGAAGAACCCGTCCCTCTCCTTCTTGCTGTCACTTGACTTACGAAGCGTTTCCTTCTTTTCTTGTGGTATTTCGATACTGTCACGGTCAAGACGAAGACTCTCGCGGCCCTTGGGCTGGTCGATCGAATTTTGGAGCACATCCAGGCGCGCGTTGTCACCAGCTTTTCCCTTGGCCTTCTTGGCTTGTTCCTCTCTCTCCCTCTCAGCGTCGCGTTCTCGCTCTTTCTCCCGTTCCCTCTCCTCCTCCCTCTCCTTTTCCTTCTTCTTCTTCTCCTTGTCCCCGCTTTTGAACCACTTCCAACTAGACGTTGACTTTGAAGATAGTATGCTACTCGTCTCGTCCTTGTCTTTGCTCCTCCTATCAACCTTCTTCTCAATGCTGTCAAATGTCGGAACAAAAGTCAGACTGCTAGTTGTTGAGCCAGCGCTTCCAGGAAGAGCTGCCGGCTGACTGATTTGGCTGAGAGGATTCTCTTTTGTTGGAGGCTTTTCTTTTGCAACGACTGGCGGCTCTGCCTGTGGTGGCGTGCTGGACACGGGCGGTTCGATTTTGCTCGGGCTTGGCCGTTTACTTGAGCGCGCCGGAGGACCGTCGATTGGAGGTTGGTCAGAGAAGGACTGGCTTGCCGCCTTTTGTGACGAGGATCGCTCGGGGAATGACTGGGAAGCGGCCCCAGATTCGTCAACTGGGGGAGTTTCGATAATTTGGGGCACGGGAGGAGCAGGGTGAGTCGGAGGAGCAGGGGTGCGTGTCTCTGTCGTGGAAGCGGACCTGACAGGCAGCTTGTGGGGTGGGGAGGAGGGAGTGGTAGGGTCGTCGTCCTCCTCCCGAAGTGGCTCATCTGATCCAGTAAGGTCTTTGGAGAAGTTGTGCTGTCTTCGTACTGTCCGCTTGGGGCGGGAGTAATTCTGGGCAATTGGCTCCGAGTTAACTCTGGTCAGTGGCTTCCCAATTGTCGGATCTACCGCCGGCACCGGTGGTGCATCTTCGCTGTTTTCCTTCTCGCCCTGTTTCCCAATGCGTTTTGAGAATGGGGCTCGATCTCCGTAGCGCTGACTACCGCCTTTTCTATAAGTCGTCTTCGTTGAGCGCCGAAGACCCATCCCGGGGGCAACCGGAAGGATAGGACTGTCAGTTGCTCCGTCTTCTGACATTGTATCCTGGGCCAGCTTTTGCACTACCTTGGTTGGGTCCTTGACCAGCTCGTTAAGGCTGAGTTCCGGAGTAGCATATTTGTCGAGAGAGCCGTTACGCTTGAGCCTGTCCGCGCCATCCTCCATGCTGTCCGTGTGCGGGTTGACTTGGCGGGAGAGCATTGACTTTTTTCTCCTCAAGCTCCCCGGATTTCCACCCTGGGCTCCATCGGCAGAGAGGAACGATTCCCCAGACCTCCTCTTCATTGTTTGTACTCGATTTTCGAGGAAATTTTTGAAGGCCGTCGGTTCGAGTTCTGGGTGCACCCTTGCAGGGACCCAGAGCAATCGGGAGGGGTCTGCCTCATCGTCATCGCCGGTGGGTGCTATTGAAGGCATCGCCATGAGGGAAACTCCAGAAAAGGGCAGCAAATCTGGATCGCTTGTGTGGTTGCCAACGTCCATTGACATTCTTCGTAAGGCTTGTAAATTGCTGAGTTCCTGTGCAATGTCGTTTGGATTATCAATATTGGTGGGAAATTGCGATTCATCAGCCTGCACGTCCCGCAAAGAGGGTGTTGGAGACAGAGGCGATAAGGGGGACCGGGGCCCATCTGAATTATTTCGATCGAGCGGTATGCGAGCCGGAAATGTCTGAGATTTCCGGAGTGCAAAGCTGCCGCCACTATTGAGTCCGGTGCTCGATTGATCAGATGTCGTGCGCACAAGCCGCAACCTATTATCGTCCCCAGCGTCGCTTGGTTGTAGGTGCTGCTGCTGCTGCTTGGAAGTATTATTCGTCTGCTCATTGTCGAACTTGGGTGACGCAAGGAAACTCAAGGGCCGGTTGTCCTCGGCACCTGAGTCGTCGTCGCCGCCGTACATTGTGCCTATGGCTTCAGTGACGTGGTGGTTAGGATCCGATATTGAGAGCTGGCTCGCGTGGCCTCGTCGATTGGAAAAGCTGCCGCCAACATCTTGGAGCCTTCGTGAGGTCTGTGAATAAGGATGATAGACTGTTAGCTTGTCGCACCAGCATTCGAACCCCTGGTCCACCTGGGCCCGCATTTTTTTCTCCATGCAAAAGCATCTTGACACTTGCATTACCGGATTTCACCACACGAGGGTTCCCATGCTTTGGAGGCAGCTCGTCTGCAGCGCCCGAAAACCCGAGCATGGCATCCCAGGAGTTGAAGCATCAGACCAGCAACACCCCATAACCCTCCACCAGCAACAACAGCACTATATATTTTGTAGGGGAATATCTACGCACCATCATCTCCTCTGCTATTGGCCCCTGAGGAAGGGCAGATTCCAAATATCTCCAAACGTTGCTTCTTCGACCAATCGAGAGCAGGCAGCAGGTTGCGTTTCTATCATGGGCAGAGGAGGGACGCAGTCGATAATTGGAGTAAAAGGGGTGACAATTTCAAGGTGCCTGCCGACAGCAAAGCATGTATGTGAGGTCGTCAGGGTCGGCGCTCGAGAAGAGTTCGTGTGTGTGAATGTGTGCCGTTTTGAGTTGAAGGCGGGGAGGAGGAACCTGGAAACGGGAACCGACGATCTCGACCGCTCAGCGTGTCATGCGCGATGAATCCAAGACACTGGGGACCTTTCCGGAGGTTTAGTATGAAGACGTTTCAATGTCTCAGTAAAGCCATAGGCGGCCGCGACAAGAATAAAACAAAAGAAGAAAATTAAAAAGACGTTGGAAAAGGGAGATAGTATCGAAATGGTGGTGTTGTAAGGTGCGTGCGCAATAATAACACTGGAGGCTTCAAACAGGAACAGCACACACCGTCCCACCCATAATGGGGGGTTAACTGCAGTCTGCAGGTGGTAAATTGACCTGGGGTGGCTGCGGGGGTTCGGTCGGTCGAGATCAGGCGCAGACCGACTGCATTAGCGCAATCACAGAGGCCTCTGTCACGTGTTTTTACCAAGTATAGCCCATCATAGGAACGCTGAAAGGAAAGGACGAAAATGGTCACAAACTGGCGGTTAATATCTTTTGGAAAGTATTTAAATATTCCACGTGTTGTTTTTCTGTGAACAAGAATGAATGTACAAGCCAGGTTCAGGGGCTAATATCAGCAACGAAACCCCGTTTTGCTAGGATTTGCTTTGTCTTTTTCTATCTTTTTGCTAATGGAGGCTTATTGTGCGACGCTCAAGCTGAATTGTTACCTACATTAGATGTCTGTCTCACCTTCCTTATTCAAATTTATTGGATTGAAAAAAAGAATATTCCTCGGTCAGTGATGAGTGTCCACTTCCATCTCACACCAAATGGAAAATGTCTCCAGGATTGAGATGAGGTTCCATTGAATCCATCCAAGAGTGGCGCCCAACGATGTCATCGATTTCTGGAACGTCGTTGAGAATCAAAACCAGGTCAAGGTCAGCCAGGCCAAAAAATGGGTTATGTTTGCTTGATCAACACAGATTTACAACAATCAAGTGGAAAAGTTGGGCCGTGACTCTGGGATTATTTTTGGGAGGAAAAGTATCACAATCATAGGTATTTCCGGGGGTTTTAAACACTCGTTCTGGAATTGTGAAGAAGGACGCCAAGCTCTCTCCACTCTTGACCAAAAACGATCAAACGAAAGCTTAACGTCGGGAAGAAACAACGCCGGTCCGAGAAAGCCGCAAACTTAAACTTTTTTACTCACTAGGGTGTCAGAATTAAGATGACTGCTGCTTGAGTGATCGCGATTCTTATTTTTTTGGGTTTTGTTTCAATTATTTATCTTGAAATACGGAGTACGAGGCCACAAGACTATCTATCTCTATAGCCGCCGACCCAAGGCAAGCCTTTCTCAAAGGGGGCGGTTTGGTCTGCATGATATTGCCATCTCGGCACCAATCGAGTGGGTTTCCTGACCCTCCTCATTGGGGCCCGTTGCCGCCGGCTGCGGTTGCAACGGCGACCACGCCTTGAAAAGTTACCCTCGTCACATCTCAGGGGTATCATCAAGGTTCAACTAGATAAGGCTACACTAGCTAGGCATTGCGACACAGAGGCAGGCTGGAAAAGGGGGTTGCAAAACAATCCAGTTTCTTGTCTTTCGAGAACAAAGATACAACATTGATAAAACTGAAGGTTATTGTTTTCCAAAGCACGTGGAATCCTTGAAAAATGCCATGTGGGATTTCGACCTGCTGTTTCGGGTCCCTGATGTCGCGCATGGTCAAATGGTTGTTCCGTCACCCAATAAGACCTCGTCAGTGTAAAAGGCCCCCATCGTCTCAAGTGCAACAGTTTCTGGTGCATAAATAGATCGCCACAACGCCAGTTAGGGCGGCCCGTTGCCGTGTCTCCCCAGAGCCGGGCTGCAGTTAGGGAAGTTCGAGTCGAAAACACATTGTCTTTGTGAAAAAAGCATTGTGTGTGTCTTTAAGGGCGCTGACAGCTTGTCATCACAACAACTGAACCCGCTAGGCTCCCGTGAGGCGGCCTGCTTGGTTGTGTCATTATCAATTCTGCACTGCTCGAAAGATGATTCCCTCTTTTCACCCTTACGATCTGCCTTGCGCACTGAATTCGGAAGGCAGCTAATTCCCGAACTCGGATCTCGGACATTGATTTTTGTTGCGAGAATGTTGTTGGGACTTTGGAGATTCTAACCACAAGACAATGGCTTGTATAACCACAAATATAGACAAGATAAACCAGGACGACAAGAATGTAATTTCTTGATGCCTCAACCTCAATGTCACGTTATTTACTCCCCTCTGGAGACTCTGACCCCTCTCGCTCTCTCAACAACATCCACCCACCTTCCCGGTCTCCTCCTCTTGGTAGAATCACCCTCCACCACGCTTTCAACCTCCTTTCCAAATCGCAACAGCCCTTCTTCGCTACACCATTCCCCGGTAGCCATCAATCCAACCGGCACATCCCCTCCCTTGGCCTGCACAAATCCCATAGGGAGACTCAAACTGGGCAATCCACAGAAATTTGCCAACCAGACATACTCCATACTCTGCATCGTTCTGTCTCCATCATTGATTCCATATTTGAGTTCTGATTTGCTCTTGATCGGTAATCCCTCGCACGCAGTGACGGGAGTGATGATGATCATCCCTGGATGCTGAGACCAAAGGTAAGACAGGTGTTGCATGAGTAACCTACGGAGTTTCTGGGCAAGTATGTAGTCGGTTGAGGGTGTAACTCTGCCCAGAGCCAGTAAAATCCTGTTGGCCGGAGTTAAGTTCTTGGTTTCGGGCAGGAGCGTTGCTGCATCAGTAAGGACCGTCATGGCGTGGGCAAGTTGTCCTTCCTTCAGGAATGGAATGGAAATGTCAACTGTTGAATACCCATGTTTCAAGACTAAAGTGCGGATGAGGTTATTGAGAAGGACTTGAATGGCCGGGGTTGCGCGTGAGATCCATGCTGAGGGGATTCCGAGGACCTTTGATGTTGGGGTGGACGGGGAGAGTGACAAAGTCAAAGGTGGGAAGGGAGAGGAGGAATGGGGCATTGAAATTGTTTGCAAGAGTGTGGCGAGGGAAGATATGTCTGCCGCAATGGGGCCGAGACAAGCACAGGTGATGCAGTGATTTGGTCCAGGACGAAAGGAGAGTCGACCGTGGGTTGGTTTCAGCCCGTAGACGCCGCAAAGACCAGATGGAATCCGGATGGATCCCCCACCGTCGGATCCTAGCCCGATAGGAATGAGACCGGCAGAAACGGCATACCCCGTTCCAGAGGACGAGCCGCCGGTATAGTAGTTGGGGTTGTGCGGGTTGCGGGGTGTGCCATAAACGGGATTGTTGCCTGTGGTGTCGAGCCCAAATTCGTGCATGGAGAGCTTCCCAAGAATGACGGCTCCGGCAGCTTGGAGTTGTTGAACGCACCAAGAAGTGTGATTGTCTTCTGAGGAGGTGTAGGTGTTTCGTGAGCCTAGACAGGTTCGGTATCCTTCCATGTCATATTCGTCTTTAACACCCGTGGGAACTCCATCGAGAGGCCCGAGGGAACGATTTTCTTTGTACCGGAGTGTTGATTCTTTGGCTTGTGCCAAGACCTTATCGGCTTGGACCTCAAACCAGGCTTCCGAATGTTCCGAGGAGTTGGCGATGTCACGGCGAATTAGGGGCAAGAGGGCCTCAGCAACATCGGTTGGTGTAATGGTTCCCGAGAGGAACAGCTGGCGGTAATCATTGACCGAATAATATTTCGCTTCTGGGTAAAAGTCAAGAGGGTCGCTTTTTCCTTCATCAGGTTCCAGGTTTTGGGAAACCACAGCCTCCTCTTTGGCATCCGGAAGAGGGACAACCTGCGGTTCAAACCAGGGCTCATATTCGACAATATATTCAGCAATATTTCTCAGATTTCCAAATCCAGTGTTCTTCCATATTGCCTCTCTGAGAAAACGAAACCATTCCATGCTGAGTCGTTTATTAGTAAGAAAATCTAATGAAGCATCTGACGAAGTAGTTCACTTACAGAAAAGCTGCAATCACCAGAACGATCCCCCTTAGGACTGGGTTATTTGGCCGAGGTTCATTTTTGTAAGGGATATCCGGGCTGTGGTGGTTAGTATGAATAGGTCTGCAATGAGTGTGTGAAAAGATTGTTTCTCACCCTTTTAATGGCTCCGGATAATTGACGAATTTTGGATGCTGGGGCATTTGGCGACGACTCTATTCCTAGTTCTTGGCAATTGGCACCTCGATAAAAATAAGATAAAAAAGAAAGATGAAGATGTTACTCAAAAGTTGTTGTGAGAGGAAAAATACATTCCAGTGGTCTTATTATAAATCAAGGATTAATACGAATACCTTGACCTTGACAACTCACTGGGTCCCGCGGATGCCCGGATGCCTGGATGCCGTTGTGGGATGGAACATTTGCTTGATAAACTTGCAAGGCTGTTCGGTAGATCAGGGAACAACACTCCATCCTCTGCTCGGGTTGTCGGGCTGCGTGGCACGTCCGTGCCAAGTCAGGCCTTTTTCTGATTGTTGACCTGCATCATCTGTTTTTTTTTTGGCTTGTGTCGAGTCATCTTTTAATTGGCAGAACCCAATGATAAGATTCGCTGTTGTCGTTGTTTTGGGGAAGAAAAGAAACGCTTTCGTTAATGGGACAATGAGGTCCATATTGGACGAATTTTATGCACTGTGACGTGCCACATTTTCGATGGTTTCCTGTTGTTCGTCCCATTGCCTTCGGTTTGTCGCTTGGCACCATGTGACAGAAAGCTTGGATAAAGAACCGCTTCTTAACCTCTTCCTTCAATTCATTGCTCACGAGGTCTCGATTGAATTAAAAAGAGCACACAGCAGGCCAGCATCCATCAAGAGAACAACCTGCGGCGGGTTGATCCCGCGTCTCTGCAAACGAAAACTTCACGGGCAGCTGCAGCGCGCACAGCAGCTGCGTGATGTCATTCTCATCACATCTCCTCGGCGCATATCGGCAGGGAGTGGCAGATATATATAAATTTAAAAAGGAGAAAACAAGGCGCGCAATTTTTTTTTTTTTTTATAAAAAAAAAAAACTGTTTGATCTTTGACGGGCACGACGGGTTGGGGAGATTGATGTGAAACTTTCGTTTGACCGGACCTCGAATTCACCAATCAACTTTCCCTCTCACCGATCGCTCTCACAGATATCGACTGCTAGCGTAGGGTTGATGGCGGGTCATATGGTCAGTGCGTCACGGAAGATGGTCTTGCTGCCCACTCTGCGTGTCCTGCCCCCCGGATTCGCTGCTGTCAAAAATCACTGGTCAAAATTCAGGCGTCGATATCAAATAATCAGGGAATCCCTCCCAACCCCTCCACACTCTGAAAGATGCATTCAAATTCTTTTCTTGGTTCATTCTTTCATGTTTTGTATGCCTAGCTTTTTCATCAACAATAGCGTTTATCGACATTGTCATTCAAATCTGTATCTCCGTCCTTGTAGCGTAATCAAGATCGGTTTGGGATGAGTGCTGTTGCCCCGCTCCGTGCGGCTGCTGGGAGCTGTGCTGAGCGGAATCGAAAAAAGCTTCGTGTTTGTAGCGACTCTCTCGTCAGGATTTGGTGTTATAACTAACAAAAACGCCACATAGGATGAGTTCGGATCGGTGTTGGATGAGTCTCTCATCTACCTGATTGAAAACGAACGTGATGTTGTCAAGGACTTCAAGGAAATATGGAAGATTTTGCAAGGTCTTGCCAAAGACGCCACTGCTGAGGCAGCAACAGGCTTTGACCCATCAGGTCTTGGGTGTAACGTTTCTGAGATGGAGCAAATGCAAATCGACGAAACCACAACATCAGGTGACCGAAAGACGTCTGAGGGGCTCTCTGGGGATTGCAGCTCAACCACTCTGTCCTCTGACATATCTTCGGAGCACCATGAGAGCCACAACCTTACCAATTTCACCGACCTGAGCGAGGATGAGAAGGTTCGACAGCTTCAGGGCATATTCATTGACCGATTCAAAGAACACACCCTCAAGTTTGTCCTCAAGGAGAGCAAGGGGGATCTTGACCGCGCCTTTGACGAATTGCTCACCCGACAGTATCTCGAAGACTCTGGACAAGATGCTAAAGGTATCAACGCCTTCTTAATGCCAGATGCTCCGTATCAAAGGACCAAAAAGGGCAAGAAGAACAAAGGTGGAAACTCAAAACCAAAGAACACAAAGCTGGTTGTCAACTACACGAATACACCTGTCGATGCTTCGGATGAACTCCAAGGAGCCAAGGATTTCATCCAACCTTTTCGCTCTCGCACACCCGTTATCCCGAGACCATTTCAACCACCAAGTCTCTCGCCGGTTTCCATCCCAGCATATACAGCTCAATCGACAGCAGCACTTTCACCAACTTCACCTCTCGACTATGGAGCCGCCCACCTTCGTTCCGCTGCCGCTCTAAGGAGTAAAGGACCCCTCGGGCGCCAAGCTGCGGTTGTATATACGGAAAGGGCCAGAGAAGCTAATCGCACAGCTATGGCGCAATCTTCAGCACTCGCAGACGATTATGTCAGGCAACGGAGTTCGGATGCCATGGTGGACCTCCATGGAGTCTTTGTTCTGGATGGAGTCCGCATCGCTAGACAACATGTATGGGCTTGGTGGAAAAACTTGGAAGGCGAAAACCGGGCTGCGAGAGCGAAGGAGGGATTCACAGTTGTTACTGGACAGGGGAAGCACAGTGCTGGTGGGGTGTCCCGAATGCGCCAGGCTGTTGCGGCTATGCTCAAGAACGACGGGTGGAAGGTTGAGACACAGACGGGCTCGTTTTTTGTTTTTGGAAGAGCATGAACCCGTCATGAAGGTGTTCGGGGCGTATTCATACATATAACGACGATATGACACCCACTAGCATACTAAGGATTTGGATGGTTGGCAAGATTTGACAATATCTGGGCACTTTGTTTTGTTTTCTAAAAGCGCATGTTGGCTAGCGGACTCGTACATGTAGGATACCCAATTGCTGTTGACTTAGTATTGAAGATTAGATAAAAATAGTATATTCCGTACAAAGCATGAGATCACTGCTCACAGGCCACAGATTCCGAGACCAGCCTGGTGAGTTGGTTGCAGATGAGGCCGAAATATTGCCACCCAGGCTTTTGTTCTTGAGCATTGGAGTCTGACATACTCAGCATGAATGACATCCATCGGGATTTAAAATATCGATGAGAGCATGAGTTCGATTCCGTCACCGCCAGCGCCTCTTTTGAGTTGCTTGGCATCGCTTGGCAAAGCTGCAGCCAGCTATCCCCCGTGACCGATGCTCAGGAACAGCGCCAATAATGGAGCCTACCCCAGGGCATTCCAACCAATCAGCAAGGTTCAACCGGGGCATGACGCATGACGGCATGACAACGCACGGTTGATCTGGGAGGACGTTTCTGGGCCTGGCCGGCCGTTCTGTCGGGAGGGAGCTTCTTCCGTCACACTTGTCTCCCCAAAACAAAACCAACAGTTTCCAACATCACTTTCATCACATTACATTCGGTACTACTATAGAGGCAAACTCTCCAAATAATTGAAACTCCCCACATTTCATACTCTTTTGTTGTTATTTTGATAAATACATTTGACACGAGCCGCCGAGCGGCCTTATCACCACCCATGACGAAGCTATCACAGTTGTTCGCCTCGAGCGGACTTCTGTTGAGCGCTTTCGGCACCGCTCTCGCCGACAAACCATATACCCCAAAACACGAAGCTGGAAGGTGCGCCATCAGAGGGCATTGCGGATCCAAGAGCTTCTTCGGCAGTCAGCTGCCCTGCGTCGACAATGACCTCGCCAGCGAACCCGACGATAAGCTGCGAAAACAGCTGGTGGATCTTTGCGGTCCAAAATGGAGCCAAGGTCCCGTTTGTTGCGACTCGGAACAAGTCGATGCCCTAAAATCCAATTTCCAAACCGTAAACCAGATAATATCCTCTTGCCCGGCATGCAAGGACAACTTCTTCAATATGTTTTGCTCCTTCACCTGCTCGCCCGACCAATCGTTGTTTATCAACGTGACAAAGACGATGGAGAAGAATGGCAAAACGCTAGTAACGGGATTGGATCAGTTAATATCTGAAGAATATGGGTCAGGGTTTTACAGCAGCTGTAAGGACGTCAAGTTTGGCCCAACAAACTCGAGGGCAATGGACTTGATTGGAGGCGGCGCAAAGAACTACACAAATCTCCTCAAGTTTTTGGGCACTGAGAGACTTGGTGGCTCTCCCTTCCAAATCAACTTTCCGGTTGAATATTCCGAGCCTGGGATGGGCGCACGCCCGATGGTGCCCAAGAAGTGCAATGATGAGGATCCAAACTTCCGCTGCGCCTGCATCGATTGTCCCGCCGTCTGTCCAGCGCTTCCAGATCTTGAAGAGGCAGGATCATGCCATGTTGGATCTTGGGCTTGCTTGTCTTTTGCATCCATCTTCACTTACAGTTTTCTCCTCTCGGCCGCACTGGCCGCTTGGGGTGGAAATATCGCTTGGAGAAAACATACTAAGCGTAGAAACGAAAGGCTTAGGTTGCTTGCCGATGCGTCAATGAGCGATGACGAAGACGAGGGAGATTTGACGCAGAACCCCGCCATGCTCGATAGTCCGCAAAAGCAATATGTTATCAACACCTGGTGTGACTCCGCCTTTAGCAGCTTGGGCCACATCGCTGCGAGGTTTCCCGCCATCACCATGGGTTCGTCCATCCTTGTCTGCTTCCTTTTGACTGCAGGTCTATCACACTTCGAGATTGAGCAAGATCCGGCTCGTCTCTGGGTCAGCCCGACGTCACCGGCAGCACAGGAGAAAGCATTCTTTGATGCTGAGTTTGGCCCCTTCTACCGCGCCGAAAAGATCTTCCTGGTCAATGATACCAACCCTGAAGAGCCTGGTCCCGTTCTGAGCTACGATACGCTTATGTGGTGGATGAGTGTGGAAAAGAGCGTCTTGCAGCTCAAGGGTAAAAAGTTTGACACCACTTTCCAAGACCTTTGTCTCAAGCCCACCGGCGATGCTTGCGTTGTCCAATCAGTTGCTGGGTATTTCCAAGATGATCCAGATATGGTGGAAGAGGATGGCTGGAAGAGCAGACTGAGGACCTGTGCAGAGTCTCCAGTCGAGTGCCGCCCCGAGTATGGACAGCCTCTTGAGCCTAACATGATCCTGGGAGGGTTGACAGAATCTGGCGACCCTACCGAGGCCACAGCAATGACTGTAACTTGGGTATTGAACAACCACCCAGAAGGATCTCCCGAGCTGGATCATGCCATGGATTGGGAGGAGTCCCTCAAAAATAAACTGTTAGCGCTCCAAGAGGAAGCGAAAGAGCGAGGTTTGAGACTTTCCTTCTCAACCGAAATCAGCTTGGAACAGGAACTCAACAAATCCACCAACACGGATGCCAAAATTATCGTCATCAGCTACATCATCATGTTCCTGTACGCCTCGATAGCCTTGGGCTCTACCACCCTAAGTTTCCGGGACTTCGTCAACAACCCGGCCCTCGCCCTGGTAGAGTCCAAGTTTGGGCTAGGTGTTTCCGGCATTGTGATCGTTCTGATGTCCATCTCGGCATCTATGGGGCTCTTCTCGTGGATGGGATTGAAAGTAACCCTAATCATCGTTGATGTCATCCCATTCATTGTCTTGGCCGTCGGAGTTGACAACATCTTTTTGATCGTTCACGAATTTGAGCGTGTCAACATCAGCCACCCCGATGATATGGTCGAAGTCAGAGTCTCGAGAGCACTTGGCCGTATTGGCCCGTCAATTCTTTTCTCCGCCATTACTGAGACCATCTCTTTCGCCTTGGGAGCATTTGTCGGGATGCCGGCCGTCAGGAACTTTGCTATCTATGCTGCAGGAGCCGTCTTCATCAACGCCATCCTCCAGGTCACCCTGTTTATCTCTATCCTTACTCTTAACCAAATCCGAAGGGAAAATGCTCAGGCAGAATGCTTTCCTTGCTATATCGTCAAGTCGGCTAGGGTTCATCTTGATGAGCAAAGCAACCCTGGGGCTAGGTACTACGAGGCACCCTCTGAAAGTCTCCTCCAGCGATTCATTCGTCAGACATATGCACCAAAGCTACTGGGCAAAACTACAAAGAGTGTTGTCATTGCTCTCTTTTTCGGCATCTTCTCAATTGCCATTGCATTGCTTCCTACCGTGGAACTCGGTTTGGATCAGCGAGTGGCGATCCCCGATGATTCGTATCTGATCCCATACTTTAACGATCTTTACGCCTATATGGAAGCCGGGCCTCCCGTGTACTTTGTTACGAAGGAGTTCAACGGTACCGAGCGATCACAGCAACAAAAGATTTGCGCTCGCTACACCACCTGTGAACAAATGTCACTTACCAATATCCTCGAACAGGAGAGAAAGCGGCCCGACGTCTCGTACATCTCTTCACCAACTGCCAGCTGGATCGATGACTTTTTTCAGTGGCTTAACCCGGATAACGAGGCATGCTGTGTTGACCGCCGCAAGCCATGCTTTGCTAGGCGCGATCCAGCATGGAATATCACTCTCGCAGGTATGCCTGAAGGCGACGAGTTTGTTCATTACCTCAAGAAGTTCCTCAATTCTCCCACAAACGATGACTGCCCATTGGGAGGACAAGCTTCATATGGCTCTGCAGTGGTTGTCGACTCTGAAAAGGATACCATCCCCGCCAGCCACTTCCGCACCAGCCACCGTCCCTTGCGCAGCCAGGACGACTTCATCAAGGCCATGGCAGCGGCTCGACGCATTGCGGATGACATCAGCAAGAGCACTGGGCTTGAGGTCTTCCCTTACAGTCTCTTCTACATCTTTTTTGATCAGTACGCCAGCATCGTATCCTTGACAGCTACGCTTCTTGGCTCCGCTGTAGGCATTGTTTTTCTGGTCTCCTCTGTTCTCCTCGGCTCGGTTCTCACGGCCGGCGTCGTGACGTTGACAGTTATCATGGCTATTGTCGACATTATTGGAGCCATGGCACTCATGGGAGTCTCTCTCAATGCCGTCTCGCTGGTCAACCTTATCATCTGCGTCGGAATTACGGTTGAATTCTGCGCGCACATTGCGAGAGCCTTTATGTTTCCTTCTCAGAACTTCATGGAGCGGGCTAAGAACCATTTCCGCGGTCGGGATGCAAGGGCGTGGACTGCACTGGTAAACGTCGGCGGCAGCGTCTTCTCGGGCATCACGGTAACCAAGATTCTTGGAGTCTCTGTTCTGGCTTTCACAAGAAGCAAGATCTTTGAGATTTATTACTTTAGAGTCTGGGTGGCCCTCGTGGCTTTCGCGGCTACACACGCTTTAATCTTCTTGCCAGTTGCGCTGAGCTTATTCGGCGGAGAAGGGTATCTGGATCCCTCAGAAGGTGGAGGAGTGGAAGAGGACATTACTGCTAGGCGCTATAGGGCTCTCATTGAGGAAAATGACAGCGATGATGAGCTAGAGTGATTAATCGTACTGTTAGTACTCTCACTCGGTTACTGAACGGGATGCTTGTTTTATTACGATGATTACGCCCTTTTTTATATTAATACACAGGCTTGGAAGGGCAATTATGTAGTTATTGGTGAAGAGGTTGGCATTGGCCAAGATGCAGATAATTACAATGACGCCGAGCTGGATGATGATTTTGTTACAGGGGGGAAACGGCAGAAACAGAACATACTTTTTTTGGGGTTTTTTGGGGTTTTTTTTTCTTCTCGGGTATACGATACATGATACTAGCGATAAAATACATAATGGTTTTGGGTTTTCTGACTGACATGCCTTTTTTCCTCACACATAATGGCGAGTGTGATGATCTCCAGGACCTCCGGGCATCAAAGTGCCCTTTTTTCGTCACCCAAATCATCTGCCGAAAATGACCAAGAATTATTGCCATTGAATGCGGCAGCGCTAATGCCAGGCTGCGTCAACGACTTTTTCGGCACATGATATACTATGCCCATCAGTATAAATCTGGAAGTAGAAGCTTTTCCGATTCCTACTCCGGTCCACATTTTCGATTCCTTCTTCTCCAACTCCAAGCAATCTCTCTCCACTCAGTGGCTACCGAGCGAGCGATCACCAACGCCGTTCTTTTTTTCCCCAGGTTTTGTGTTTTCTTTAGTTTTTTGACCGAGAAAAATGAGGGGAAACCCTGTTCATCTTGTAAGATACCCCTCAGGAGTAGCTTGGGCGCGCAGGTTGAAATCCCATCCACCTACCTCGCTCTGTTTTTTGCTTCATTCTTTCACCTTTAACCGACCTGCATATGTCTTTATTGCATGATGAGTGCGCACGAAAACACGAAAATGGCATACCGAATCCCCTTTCCTTAATCAATTCAATTTTAATGGATGGAGAGACGGGATGCAATGAGAAAGATAGAGATCAAAAAAGCCAAGAAAAGCGGCCGAATGATGCAGCAGCATGCATTTACGATCGTCACCCACACATTACCACCCACACTTGAGTCTGGTTCCTTTAACCTTTTTCCGCAGATGCAGGCCCTTCAGGGATATGATGTTACCTTGGAACTTTTCAGCTCTTGTCTGTCTGTCTGTGTGTTGAACCAAAAATACTGTTTGTTTGGATGAGGATGACGTTCTGTACTTTTGGGAAGACGGAAATGAACCTGGAATACGGAGTACATCTTCAAAAATAAAACCGATATACGTTAAAAGATTCCCAAGGGTTTTCCCCAGAATATACCGAGAGATAGCTCATCTTGGCGGGAATATTAGGGGAATTCTTCCCTAGCCCGTGATAACGATTGGATATGACATCTGCCGATGGGATATTCGTCCCACCCCCCTCTAACCCCCTCACTCCTTCGCTTGACCATGTGGGACTCCACACCACGAGAGTCGGGAAAAGGGACTTCTTTCACCTTGGGCCGGCAATAGAAAATTGGTTTGAACTTGATGGCAACTCTCCGGGGGAGAGGGGGGGAATGACCTACGTACCACACCGCCGGCTGAGGATCGATGATCGATGATCCCATGCATCGCACTTTCTTAATCTTTTGGTAAATCTCCCGATCTCATTCAATCACTTACCTGCCCCGGATGTTGGGGTGCTCCGTGTAACATCTACATCTTTTTGAAGATTTGGGGAATAGCTTATTTGTTCATGGGTGAGCATTTGTCTCGCCCGTCGTATTTCCTGGTCCTCCTTTACTCGTTCTGGTGAATCCTATGTGGGGTGAGTGATGTTGGTGGTGATGGCGTTGATGTCAAGTGTGTCACGCATCCCATCCCACCATCAATCCCAAGCCAAAAAAAAAAATGACAAGATCTTTTCTCGCAAAAAAGAACGCCTCGATGAAATTCCGGGAAAAGATGGGGCGAGCGCGGGAGATCGAGCTTGAAACGGAAAACCACCTATTCCTTCTATTCAATATATATCCCGTCCTTGTGGGATAACCGGAAACTGTTTCCTGCAGGATCGTCCATCACCCAGTGGTTTCTCAAGTGAGGGATAATGATACTGAAATAGATTAGTTCCCGAGCAAGCGAGAAGGAAGAAGAGAATCGATAACATCTCTCCCTCGTGGTCGGATGAGTGGGCTGGGTGGGTGGGTGAGTGGGTAGAACTACCTCATCATTCCATTTTACCCCAAACCTGGGAGAGGAAGAATCTCGGCATTGACGGTAGGTGAACGGCAGCTGGTTGTCTTTGCCTCCCTCCCTCCCTCACCCCCCCGGTACATATACCTACTTAAACTCCCCTCGGTTATATATCTTTTTCCCTTTTCTCTCTTTCCCTTTTCCTTTCGTTAAACCGAAGGTAACCCTCCCTTCTCTTTCATTTCATCTTCTTCTTTCAACACCACCTAGCCCCTCCAAGGCTTTAACCCTCTTCAACTAGGGAAAGCTACTTGTTTACTCAAATGATCTTGGATCAGATAATACAAGTCCTCGGGCAACATTGGCCCTTGGTATTTGGGACTCTGGTCGTTGCATGGTTGGTCAGAAACAGGCATCATAATGGCTTGAACAAGTATCCAGGTCCATTCCTGGCTTCCTTGACGGATTGGTGGAGGTTCTTTGATGTATATCGACGACGACCTGAGAGGACACATATCGAGCTTCATAAAAAGTATGGTCCCGTGGTTCGATTGGGACCAAACACTTTGTCTTTTGCGGACCCAGATTCTCTCAAGACAATATATGGTCTTAATAAAGGGTTCATCAAGGTAACAAAACCCACACCTCACCAATGTTCACCCACTGACAATGTAAAAACAGTCCGACTTTTACGTAGTCCAACAATCAGTAGTAAAAGGCCACTCCCTCCCTTCCCTCTTCAGCACAACAGACAACGATTTCCACATGCAATTCCGCCGCTGCGTAAACTCTGCATTTGCAATGTCCGCCCTAGTCCAATACGAACCCTTTGTCGACAACACCACAAAGTTATTCCTCACGCAAACCGAAAAGCTCTTTTCCGCAGCAAACCAAAAATGCGACTTTACTCAATGGCTTCAGTTTTATGCCTTTGACGTAATCGGCGAAATCACTTATTCGAAACGCCACGGGTTCATCGAGAGGAACGAAGACGTCGACGGGATAGTTGCTTATTTGACAAAGTTGTTTTTATACGTCGCTCCCATTGGTCAGATTCCCTTGTTGGATAGATTGTTTCTCAAGAATCCGTTGTATTTGAAGTTGTCTGAATGGGGGGTTTTGGACGCTACTTTTCCTGTTGCTAAATTCGCGAGGGCGAGAATGGCGGAACGGTTGCCGGAGTTGACGAATGGGACTGATGCGAAGAGACCTACTTTGTTGCCTACGGCGGAGAAGCCACCAAAGGTTAAGAGTCCGGATTTGTTGTCAAAGTTTTTGGGAGCTAGAGAGGCGAGACCGGAGTTCATGACGGATACTTTGGTACAAACTATGGCTGTCAGTATGGCTTTTGCTGGTTCAGAAACGACTGCTATTTCTCTCAGTTCGGTGTTTTATTTTTTACTCAAAAATCCAAGGACTTTGGGTCGGTTGAGAAAGGAACTGGATGACGCTGGGAGACAAGGAAAGTTTTCAGATTATGAGAGTGGATTGGTTACTTGGCATGAGAGTCAGGGATTGAGGTATTTGGATGCTTGTGTGAAGGAGGCTTTTAGATTACATCCTGCTCCAGGTTTACCGATGGAAAGGATTGTTCCTGAACCGGGGTTGGAGATTGCGGGGAGGTATGTTAAAGGTGGGACGATTGTTGGATGTTCGGCTTGGGTTTTGCATAGAGATGAAAAGGTTTTTGGACCGGATGATGTGGAGGAGTTTAGACCGGAGAGGTGGTTGCCTGAGTATAGCGGGGAGGAAAAGGTAAAGATGATGAATGGACATATGTTGCAGTTTGGGATGGGGAGTAGGACTTGTATTGGGAAGAATATTAGCTTGTTGGAGATATATAAGTTGGTTCCTAGTTTGTTGAGGAGGTTTGAGGTCAGTATTATTTTCTTCGTTTTCTCTTTGGGCATTTTACTGACAGGTTTTGCTGTTGACAGATTACCTTTGACGATCCAAATTCGGAATGGGAGATTGTCAACGCTTGGTTTGTCAAGCAAAAGAATTTTATTACCAGGTTTAAGCTTCGGGAGTTGGTCATGCCGGAGGGCAAGGAGTAAATTGGGTTTTGTTTTGTCTGGCATACTGCTTCTTCGGGTTGGCTTTAGAAATTGATATTTATTCAGCATATATACACTCACGTATCTTCCGAATACTCTTTATTTAAATCTCACATCTCAATCTCCGTGGATGGCTCATTCCTCATCTCCATCAAGACCCAATTCATCGTTATCCAAAAACCCACAAACTCTCCCCTCCCCATCCCATTTCTTCCTCACCACCTCCAACCTCTCCCTAACCCCCTCCCCCCAAAACCTCCACCCATCAACACCATACTCCCGAAAGCTAAAATCCGCATCTCCCAAATAACTCCCCTCATTTTGTATTCCACCCAACTTTCTTATCCACTCTTCACATTTCTCATCATCTTTTTCCTCTTCCCATACCGCATATAACGCTACATAATGATCCGTTTGTAAACTCAATGCCATATCATCCGACGAAAAACCTTTTTGACTAGTTGGTGATAAACTAAACCATAATGCAGATGATTTAGGTGTTGGTAGAAAAGTAAATATTGGTTCTAGAAGGCAAGGGATAGAGTCGAGGTCGTTAGGGAGGTAGATATTGTCTGAACGATAGTGATGAAAAGGAGGGTTGGCGAGTCGTTGAGCTGCGTATTGGTCTTTTAAAGTTGTTGGGAAAGAGAGTTTAGATTGAGGTAAGGGGGTGAGAGATTGAGGCAGGGAGGAATGTACGGTTGAGAGGGGTTTAGTGGAGGATGAAAAAGTGAGAAAATTGGCCAAGATGGTTGGGGTTGTTGGATTAAAAGCGAAGTGAGAGGTTACGAGGACTATTTCTGTTTCTGGGATGGTTGGGGATATCTGGTGTGAGAATTAGTATGTGTTGAAGAGGGGACTTGAGGTAAAACGTACGTGTATGAGCCATTGAAGGACTTGTTTAAAGGAGGTAATGGGGAAGAAATAGAGAGATTGATAGAGGGTTGGTAGAGGAAGGGTTTTGAGGTGGAATCTGGTGACAATGGCTGGAAATCCTGGGCCGGAACCTCGAGCAGCCCAGAATAAGACCTGGTGAAAGGTGGATGAGATTTTTTGGAGGTGTTGACCGGAGGCAGTGACTACGTCTAGTGAGTCAAGGTATTCTGCTGCCCAGCGCCAGGACTTTTAGTTGTTAGTTTTTCACGTCCAGAGAGATAAAATGCGAGATGGATATTTCATACCTTGCAATTCCACCCCATCCCGCCTTGTAAAAGAAATCCGCCCAATCCAACATCAGGACAATGACCTCCAGGAAAAAACCGTCCTCGTTCGGCAAGGAAGTTATTGAGTTCTTCGCCTGTTATGCTGGGAGGACAGGAAACTATCTGTGTGGATGGGTCATACTGAATTCTTCCTCCTGGGAGGGATTTATCTAAATCCACAAGATCAATGAGAACGGCATCGTGTCGGACAGACCATGCTGCCCAGCTGTGACCACCACTGCGGATGCTGATTCGTATGGAGTGGGATTTTGCAAACTCGACGGCGGTGATTATGTCGGAGACTGTTGAGGGTTGGGTGTATGCAAAAGGAAGGACTTTGTGGTCTTGACGGGCGTTGAACACGCGTGACCAGATGAGAGAATGGAAAAGAGGTGGTGGTGTTGTATTGCGAATATGGATTGCTGTTGGGGAAGTGGATGCCATTTGAGGAGAAGAGTGGGTGATAATCAAAGACTATGCGTGTCTTCTTTCAATGCTGGGAGTCCTATCCTTATATATTTAAAATCAGAGTTGTGTGAACATCTTGACATGTGAGTAGGAAGTGCATGTGATGAAACCAAAACACCAAAAGGGGTAAAAAGGGGTACATGAAAGGGGCCATGGTGTTTTCCAAACAGTTTCATCTTTGACCTCCACCCAACTATGACGCGTCAACTCTATTGACTACAAGGAGGTGAAATCGAAAGACAAGGTTCACGATCAAGTGAATAGCAACCATAGTCGCGATGTACATGTACTTGAATTTTTTTCCCGTCAACGGTTTTGTCAAGACAACTATGCTAGATCCCGATTTTGACTGCTATCAAGGCTTTAGAAACACAAGTTTAGCTAGTTACCTCCTCCCCGTCAAATAATAAATCAATATCCGACGTAGAGGTTTGAAACCCGGTATGAGAATGAACATCAAAACCGCCAACGAGATACTGACAGTCAAACTAAACGTGCGCAAATCTTTCTCTTTCCTCCAATCCTTTAAAAGATGACTGAGAACAAAAATCCTAAACAAGCGCCAAATATAGAAACTTGGCGGCGGGTTAGAAAAAACGTTTGTTATATGATGCATCAATGACCGATACTTCTTGAATGAGCGACGGACAGAAACTTTTTGTTTGTCTTCCTCATCTTCTTCTGGAAAGACCGGACAAAGAGGATAAGCAGAGAAACCTTTGCCGTCATCAACCGCCAAACCGTATTGGACGTCAGTCTCTTTCAACATCTGAGAGAGTGACTTTGGATGGATAACCTCGGTCTGAATTTTCAAGTGGAGGATGGCATCCGCGTGAGACCTTATCACGACGTTTTCATCCAGTTGCTCCATCACGATGTCCAGATCTGAGACATTGGGACCCCAATCGGTTGTTTTGGCCTTTGAGTTCAGCACCCGAACGGTTTGCTCCCAAGCTTTACGGATATCATCCGTAATATTTGGAATCCAGTTCCCTCGCCAGGTAATGACTCCAAATTTATGATCGGCACAGCTTTCTCGGGCTTCGACGTGAAATCTGAACACGCCGGCAAGACCTCGGTTTCCGCCATTCCAAATCTCTATCACCTCGAGATTTGGCATTTTCCTGACCGCTCGTGCTGCTGTCACGAGAATGGAGGTAACCGGACTTTTAAACTCGGCATTAGGCTGTTGTCGGAAGAAAGGACTATGCAGACCACCCTGTATCTCAATGTCGGAAGAGTCACCCAGCAATAAAGGTCTATCATCTTGGTCGTTGTCGTTGTCTTCATCATTCTCATCGTTGGCAGAGATTCCAGCATTCCCAGTAATAGCAATACCAGTTGCAGTATTCCAAGCCATCCAAGCAGCACCGTCATTAAAGTCATCATCATCATCATCCTCTTCGTCCCATTCATCATCACCAGAGACCCAGCCGTACAACACGGGGTCATCAGGATCATCCGTCTCAAGCTCAATATCATCGTTCTTCTTCCATAACGGACAAAGCAACTTTGAAGTCAGCGTAACAGACTTGACACTCTCCCACTCCTCCAACAAAACCAACTCTTCCAAAACATCAGACCCCTCAACCATAAACGACACCGACACCCTTTCGACCCCACGAGAAACAACCGTCAAAGCCAAATCCCTCCCCAATTCAACATTCTGCGGCCGTTGAATAAAACTCAAAGGAACCCCAGGACCCTCAAACTCATACGTTGGTATATAATAATCCGGCTTAAACTCCTCAAAGATAGTCAATGCCTTCAACTTTGGCAATATCCTGTCGGCATCCTCCCGAATCGACTCGAGCAACATTTGCATCTCTGCATCCGAGTCGAACTGCCCCAGATTCGACAACTCCCTCCATATCTCCAGATGCAATTCCTCGAGTCCAGTCATATTAGCCAACAAACTCGGTGCGATGAACGGAAACCAACGACGTTCATTCTCCCTACGAACCAACAATTTCGTAACAGCCGGAACAGAAACCTTTCCATGCTCTGCCCAAAAATCTTCGTCGAGAAACATGGTCAAGTTGTGTGATCTGTACAAGTGTATCCCCCGCGGAATCGAATGCACCTTGTTTGATTTCTCTGCACTAATTGCGCGCGTGCAAGCCAGTTGTTTCCTGTCATCAGGCGAGGTGACGGTGATATCAAGCGTCAGACCTTCTTGGGTCTTTGGCCATTCCTTGATCAATTGAAAAAGAAAGTAAATCGTCAAATCAATAATGTCTCTGTTTCCGACCCATTCTTTGATGCTCTCGGTGTATTGACAGTTTGGACAGTCGTAGTGATTTAGTCTAACTAAAAGGTCAATGTGTCGCACGAGAGCAAGACGGGCTGGTTCGCGTCCGAGGATCCGATAGGCGATCACCTGGGGGATGAGGGATTCTGTGTCAGTTCCGACTCCGAGGTCGTCAGAGGTCAATTTGAGGGATCGAAAGGTGTTGTGCTTTTCAATGTATTCTTTCCAGGCTCTGCAGACGGGTGTGAAGGATGCTGCGTTTGGTCCGATGGATCCGTGTTCAAAGATCATGTCTTTGAGTTCTTGAGGAAGGTGAGGGAGGTCCATTATGCGCGGGTATGAGGATCAATCAATGAATCATCAAGAAGGACGTTGAAAACTCTTGGTCAAGAAAATCAATGCTTGAGCAGACTGTTGATGATGCATGCGCAAAGGAAGGTAGGTGGTGTTGTGGCAGGTGTGAGTGATGGAAGACGCAAATGAGGGGAAGTTTCCTCATTTTTCGAGTTCAACCCATCCCATCTGGTGAACCGTACCCCAAATTTATAAATCACCGGCCGTGTGCCTATCATAGTCAAACATTGAATTGTTACCGCGTTATCCATTTCAATTATCAAGCAGGACTTTCATATCTTGGTTACACAACATCATCACCCAACGGCACTCAAAGTTTTGAAAGATCAACCCCCAATTTATTCATGTCTTTCGGCCTTGACAATTTACAAGAAAATCGTCACCAGAATAAAAAAAAAGGCAATAGGCAATTGATAAGAAAATAAGAAAAAGGGAAGAGATAGAAAATAGATAGAGAATTGTTCATGTGCATCTTCAAGTCTGTCTTGAGAAGGCGAACCCACTTCTTCAGCCAGCATCTCCTCCCGTCCCCCTCTTCAGAAAGTCTATCGAATCACCGTCTGTCCATAATGATCGACACGGCAAAAGAGAAAGACAAAGTGTACACAGCAAACCCAACGGGAACCAATCACCCAATGCAACTGACCCCTCCCGCCCTGCGATTGCCGATCCCTCAACTATCTACGGATACACAGCACAAGAAACTCAAAAAGTAAAACAAATCAAACCAGAAAAAAAAAGGGAATCGACCAAAACAATTCAAAAAATAAAAGATAAAAGACAATGTCAAAAATATATAGACAGAAAAAAATATCGACGCGAGCCGGATTTGAACCGACGCCTCCGAAGAGATGAGATTTCGAGTCTCACGCATTAGACCACTCTGCCATCGCGCCTAGTCAACGAGACATCAGAACTTTGATTTCTTGTTGACAAACTTGTTTCGTGTCTAAACCTATATACTGCAAAAGAGACTACTCAAAAATAGAGAGCATTTGAAGCTATACGCATTCTCGTCATTTAAATTCTTATGTTTCCGTTTCTATTTTGTCGGCTTCGTGATGTTCAACTATTGTAGAAAGGGGACCCACTAACTTTTGACGCTGGCTGCATCATGAAAGCCATAGTTGTCACGCCCCGTCCTGATTCGGACTTCGCTTAGATATTCAAACTGCAAAAAAATAAGAATCCCAAATGTCTTTGTACGATAACGACCAACGCTTCATACTTGGGCGTTTGGTTGATTCTCATGGCGAACTTTTCTTTAGCAGCGAGAGACATCGGTTCAAAGCCAAGTATGGACGACGGCATTTCTCTAGTCTCTTGTTATGCATAACACTTACAACACCTCAAATTGCTCATTCTTTTCACTTCTTAATTATTCCCATTGTTCAATATCGTGTATCTGAATATCATTACTGACTATTACTGCAAAACAGAACCTTTTTCCCCTTGGTATTCCCCTTCACATCATCGGAACCACATGCCACCACAGTCCAGACTTCAACAACGCACTGTTATCATGTGCAGTATAAAACAACATCGCCACCATGATCGATCTCCAAATCAAAACGTCATTGAAAACTTCTTTTTCCGTTCGGCCGTCTTCTTTTCCGTCGGCGTTCTCGAATCTGATCTTGTATCGTTTTTCTTGATCTTCCGTGGTGGACCCTTCTGCTTCATCCTCCTCTGAGCCACTCTCTTTTCCTTCCTCAACTTCTGCACCTCCGTCAGCCGGGCCTTCGTCTCCTTGCTCGCCTGGTGATTCTGGTTGTTTTGATGAAACCTCCCGAGTTTGCTCGCCGCCCTCAGTCTTACCTTCTTGGTTTTGGCTCGTTGGTAAAACCAAAGCATGCAAGCCTGCTTTGTGATGTTGGACTTGCTTCTCTCCAGGCTCATGTCCATCGTCATACAGCCCATAAAGATCATCAATCATCTCTTTCAACTTAAGCACAAGAGTCTGGCGGTTCCGAATGTTGTCAAAACCTTCAAAGCCCGTGGTTTGTTCACTCCATTCCTCTGCTGGCACGCTATCAATCAGCCGCTCCAATTCGATTATTGTCCGCAGATTTTGCATGACGGGCGTCTTCTCTCGAGCCTTGCTGAGGTCGACCGACCGCCATCGCTTTTTTTCTTTTGCAAAAGCCGTTGTGGTTTGTCGGTCGTCTGTGTCGGCTGTTTTTAAAAGAATGAGTGTCGTAAAAAGTAGGTTTGCCAATCCCTCAAGTTTGACGAAGCTCTTATCCGTTCCATAGACACAGTCAATCCACTCCTCAAGTTTCCTTATTTGTAGGACCAGCATTGCCCGAAAATACTGCTTTTCCACCGGGGACAGTTCTCCGAACCACGCCTGAAATTCGTCGTAGCTATGTAACATCAAAACGCACTGCTTGACGATGGCAGAATAAACGACAAACTCTTTATTAGTTACATTGCGTAGAAATTTCAGGATGTTTTGGTCATCCCAGTCGGTTCCACCCCATTCTTCGGCTCCAGCGGGTAAATTTCCAGTCTCGACAACTGTTGTTACAAGTTTGGCCAACTCCTCTTCGAGGGTATATGGAATCGTAGGTTTATCGAAGCTAGTGTAATCCATATCATGTTGATTCGTAGTGTCTTCCGAGGTGGTAATGATTGTTCGTATTGGAACAATGGGCAATCTTGAATCGAGATACGATCGCGACGAAAGCTTGGGGGAGGACCAGAATTTGCTGTTGAGGGCAAGCATGCTGAGAGTGGCTGCGTTACGCCTAGCTAGCGTTATGGGAAATATGGCGGGCACAAAATTCTTCGGCATAGACATCATGAGAATCCACGAAAGTCCGTAGTGGTCGGATTGAATCGAATCCATGACCTCAGGGCGGAAGTTCGGACGCTCAAGTAGGTATCTTAAATTCCCTGAAGTTTGGCCTATCGTACCCCTTATCCACCGGTCCCACCAGTCAGCTTTTCGCTTGATAATATCACTGCCAACAACAGGAATATCGCTAGTGGCATGTGCGATTGCTAACAAGATCTTTCGCTGCATTCTGTCCTGTTGAATCCACTCGGAATCCGATCTCTGGCGTATTATCTTCCAAGCGGGGTTTGATTTCCCATATTGCGAAAAAGCAGCAACGGTTCCGAGAGTGGGATGTTGTCGAAAATCAAACTGCCAGCCATCTCCTACGATAACGGGATACTGAACCGAAGATTGATCTCCAGATAGTGTCATTGATTTTATCCCAGCTGCAGCACAAGCTGTAACAATAAACGCAACCTCAGCGTAGGCCGGAACTGCCAGGAGGTCGCTCGGGAGATAATCCGCCATTGTAGTCTCGGTCTCTATAAGTTCTGAATCTTGAACTATGCCGTTCAAGGCGCCTTGCTCCAGAAATCGATACCATGATGCCGTCGGCAGGTCTTTATCTTTGGGGTCTTGTGTTCTTTTTGCCTTTGGGACCGATCCCTTCACTGTTCCCACGACAAGACTTTTCCACCTCTTGCTTGAATTGGAAGTTCCTCTGCTCGTTCGATCTCTTCGATTCCAGTTATTCTCCATAATGCCCAGTGTCTCTTCGAGTGCCGGATAGATCTCATAGATGGTAAGAACCGGAGTACTCGCAATCGATGTCCGGTTCATATCCCGCCAACTCCATTCCTTTCTAGTCTTACTGGACCATGGCCCAATAGCACGCTGATTTGAAACGCGGCGACCAGTGCCCGAGGCAAGAACTGCCTGCCAAATGGTGAGAGCGGCGAATAAGAGGGCAAAAATACCGACTGGGGCAGTGAAAGCGAAAGAAATAGGGTCCCAGTTGAATTCGTTGGATTGTTCTTGGAATTGTTTATCAAGGGCATCGACGACCAATCTTAGTAGACAATCAGTCGAATTGACAGTCTCGAGACATTGTGATGATTTGGTCCGAAGAGAATCAGACATGGTTGGTTTCCGGCGTTGGAGTGTTTGAAATGAATTTGAAATGCGGAAGGGTATGAGTGCAATGAACTCCCATATGTGAATGAGAGAGTGGGAATTATGAACGTCCGCTCTGACCCAAGCCCAGCCTCTGAATATCGCAAAATGTTTCGGTCGCTAACCAAGTCTTAGTTTTCAGCTTGCTGCACAGTGATAACGAAGGAGATCTTAACGACGATCATTCCCACATGTCGTTTTTTTATTGGAACAAACTCCCAGGGAGCAAATCTTTCGGACATCTCCAACCGGCCAATCTGCTCCGAGCGAATGGCCTTCCCAGGATAAGACCTTGTGGCTGTTCAGCCGCTCTGAAACGAGTAGGAGACTGCCGATCTCAGCTCCTGCTTGGACATTATGGCGTTCATCCCCAGTCCTTGGCAGCGAACTATTGACAAAACTTGGAGAATCATCAATGGTAACGATATTGACAGCTTCTGCCCCCCTCAAGACCTCACAACCCCCCCACCAAACTCCAAAACCGCCCCCTCAACCTCCCCAGTCCACCCCTTCAACAACCCCTCAACCCCCTCCCCTTCCTTCCCCAAATCATACTCCCTCAACTTCCCAACAAACACAGCAGGATCAATAACCCTCCTACAATCCTCCACCGCCGTCTTCGCCCGCAAATAATGTCCCGGCAACAACAACAACAACCCTCCCCCGCCGCCACCCGTCTTCGCCGACGCTCTAACCTCACACTGAATCAACCCCATCAAATCATCATGCCTCACAACCACAGCAAACTCTACCTCACTCGGTATCCCCCTCTCAGTCGATGAGTTCTCCTCAAGAGTCCACACACAAGTCGTTCTCCTCGGTACACCACGTGCCGTCCCAGTAATCGTAAACGCATGCTCTACCTCCTTCGATTTCTCGTTTGCACCAGAAGGCTTCATCCCCACTTCAACAAGTCCGCCACCGGTAAAGATGAGAGGGAACTCCACCGTCCAACTAGCTGTTCTGGACTCGCTGCTGCAGCCACCAAAGGACTTGCGGGGAGCATAAGCTATTATTTCCAAAGGTGACGCAGAGGGAGAAGAGAATTTATAGGTGATGACTGCATTTTGAAACCGTCTTCCTAGACCAGGATGGAAATATGCCTTCCAGACGAATAGTGTATGGTTTGGCTTAAAAGTCTGAATGGTGGATGCGATTATGGATAAGTATGAGCCTCCAGCGTCTTCTGAGCCAGCCTGGATGGCGGTAGGGTACTCGAGCCGAGATGGTTGCTCAGACTTCTCAGGATCGGCGATTCGAGAGAGGGAGCTCCCGAGCTCAGCATTCTTTATGGGATCGTATTCGAGTTCAACGGTAAAACTCAAATCATCAGCCATGCTGAGTGCTGTCAAATTCCAGGCCTTTTTCTGATATTGGAAGTAGTTTGGTGGTAAGATGATGTGTGCCGTAGTCACTTGTTGCTCAGCTCAACAGGCTCGCGTATGTAAAGAGGGGGGAAACGCCTCAGCGGGAAAAAACCCTCTCCCGCTGCCTGATGTCTCCGGACCAATAGAATCAAGATCTTCATGCATGCATGCAGCAACTGTCATACCACCTTATTGACTCAGCTGAAGTTTTTCCGTCCGGACTCGCCAGTGACAGAACTCCATCAATCCGCAACGCTGATATCCACAAAACCCAGGACAGCTATGGACTCAATAACCCAGCAAAGAGCAACACAACTGAGGCATACGGGCCAATATGAGGCTGCACTCAGTATCCTCTCCAATGTCGTCAATCTCAATGACCACATCCTGTCTGAGCGGGCCATCTGCCACTTTATGCGCCATGAATTTGAAGAAGTGGCCCGCATCCATGCTCAACTAGTTTCCCAAGAAACATCCAAAGGATCCATAGAAGAGGCCATTATTCTGACTCTTTATAACCTATCATGCGTACACACCAATTTGGCCCTACAGGAAGCCGTGCAAACAGCTCAGGGCACCTACACAACCTGGCTCGCCCACAAGCCACCCGAGTCCTTCAAAGACAAAGACTTGCCACTCCTCTGTTATTGCCATATAACCCTGGCCTTGGGCTGCCGTTTTCTCTGCGACTCAACGCAACAATGGGGGAGACAGGCGGCAGAAATGCCTTCCTGCTCGCTTCTAGATGCCCTTAGAGCCCGATTCCTCCATGAACGCCAGCTGGGGTCACTCGCAATAATTCACCTGGCCGAGGCAGTCTCAGAGCCACCGAGTCGGAAGATTACCAAGATTCGCCAAACCCTGGAGCTTGTCCCGGAAGATAACAATGACTTGCATCTACACCTTGTAGTGCTCCTTGCAAGGGCTAGCTACGAAAGGGGCAATTATGAACATGTTGTCCAGGAAATGGCCCGTATCAGAAGTTCTTTTTCCCCAAACAACAATACAGAAGCGCAGTGGTGGTCCGAGTATTATCTTTTGAAAGCGAGCAAAAACGAAGAAGTTGCACTGGAAGATGTCGAACGCCTTTTGCGAACTTCTGTTGGTCATGGAGCAAGGGATGCGGCGCTCGTTGGCGGATTTCTTGAAGCGCAGTTCCATCTCGATACAGGCGACGAGGAACGGTACTCAGAACGCATAAGAGACTTGTTGGAACAAAGCCACCAGCAAAATCTACCTATCAATGAGGAAAGTGGCAAGACATCCGAGCAGGAACGCCCTCAGAGCGCCCTCCGTCCATCAGTATCCCCCTTCGAGTTTTGGCTGCAATACCTCGACTTGATCAAGGATGACATGAACAGCCGGACGAGACTCGGTCTTGCACTGTTTTGCCTGACACGCTTCTTCGAACGCTATTCTAGATGCTCGATACCGGAGCTGAAATTTGTTTTAGCAACCAGTCTAGCCGAGTGCTACGAAGCATGCGGCGATATTCACGCTGCCCTGCACTGGACCGCCCAAGAGAAAGTCTTTGCCGAGGAGGCCGACGACCAAAGTCTCAAGGACGAAGCCAAATTCAACATGTGTTTCCTGATGGCCGACGACTCGATCAAGGTAGGAGCCGACCCCGATGGGCTTCAGCTTGCCGGATGGAGGGCTGCTCAGAGACTCGACTTAGAGATTATGTATGAAGAAGCAAGAGAAAAGGGTCTGATTGAATCTCAGGTTCGTTGTGCCTCGCTGCGTCTTGACAAAGAACTAGAAGACGAAGTCGCCATGGGTCTTGGTCCACAGGGTAGCATTTGGCTCGAGAAAACACTTGAGGCCATCGACCACCTCCAAGAGCCAGAGAGGAGTGCTCAGAGGCAGCAAATAAAATATAAAATAGCCCATTCCAAATTTGACTTTGGGGACTGGAATGGCGCGGCAGATGCCCTTGGTGACGTGCTCGAGATGTTAGAGACGGAGGACAACCATCACCACTTACTCTCGCAATGCTTCTTCACCAAAGCTCGTGCACATCTGCACGAGTATATGAGCTCCAAATCGAGCAGGTCGTGGGAGCTTTGCTTGGACGCCCTCGATAAATCACTCGCCGGTACATTGGAGCAGAAGAATATTGACGAGGCTGCGTGTTGTCAGACTCTCGCTGCTGTAGCTTGGCGTATAAAGGGCTCCGAGGACAAAAGTGCGCTCGCTACAGCACTCTACCACATATCAGAGGCACGTAAACTCTGGGAAGAGGAGTCTAAAGGCATTATCTGGCCTAGTCTTTTACGACTTGACGACCTGTTGCTGAAGTACTCCCTACGAGGACGTAACGAGAGTAATCCGTATGGAGTGCTGGGGCTTGCAATTGAAATCTGCTTCGAATCCGGACGATTTGACAAAGCATGGGAATGGATCGAATACGGGAAGGCTCGAGTCTTTGCGGAGGACCTTGGGTCTCGCGGTACTGATTCAGATCCTCTGACGCCGGAGGAAATCCTTGAACCACCTGACTTGGGAGAGTCTGCAGTAATTGTCCACTGGACTTTCGTTGGGGACACCGTGTATATGACAATCTGTCGACAGAGAACGCAATTCCGCATGGTAAAACTTGACATTGCCGTTTCCGCCGTGGAGGAATGGTACCAGAACTTGGTGGCAACCAAGGAGGATTTTGGGTCCGTTGAGACCTCGGAAGAGCTACTCTCCGAGCTTGCGGAACTCTGCGCACCGATATTTGATCCTGATATCTCGAACCCCGAAGACTTGCTGGTATTCAGTCCCACCGGAATCCTGTTTAGAATCCCTCTTCACGCCATTATAGTCGAAGGCGTGACCGTGCTAGAACGAAACCCCGTTGCGTACACATACTCCGCTGGCGTACTCCATCGATGCCTGCGCCGGGCGATAAAGCTCTCAGAATCTGGACGAAGTGAATTTGCTTTCCTGGGAAATCCTACCGGGGACACACCAGCGGGAGAGCGATCAGTGAAAGAACTTGTGGCACGCCTCGGTGGAAAATGCTATACAAGAGACGAGGCATCCAAGGCACAGTTTTGCTCATCCGCTTCCAAGTCACGTCTTGTTCACTTCCATGGCCATGTGAACGCAGGCTATCATCCCCAACAGAACGCCATGCTTTTCTCCAACGGACATCGGCTCCGCGCAAGAGACGTATTCGGTATGGATTATCGTCAACTCCAACCGGCGGTTGTTCTAATTGGATGTGGCTCTGGAACTGAGCGATTAAACACCGGTGACGAGCCTGCGGGACTCATATCAGCCTTCCTGCATGCAGGTGCCAGTGCAGTAATCGCAACCCTGTGGCCGATCAATGATAGTCTATCCGGAGCAGCGTTTAGCGACGTTCTGTACGAGGTGAAACGGAGTGAAGACAGCGGCCTTGTCGAAACGTTGGACCTGGCGCGCCAGTTGCGCAAAGCTGCGTTGAAGATCAAGGGAAATGAGCATACCGCAGCTCCTTACTTTTGGGCCGGATTTGTCCTTTATGGGAAGTGGATCCTTGAGTTGGAGTAGTATCTCTGGTACTCAGTTTCAAGTTCTGAGTTCTCTTTAACTAGATCACCGGGACCACATGGTCCCATATCCCCGATCGCAACAAATCGCTATTATCCGGTGCCGTGTAAAACAGCATCGCAATCATGATAGACCTTCACACGAGAACATCCTCCAGAACTTCTGTTGGCGTCCTTCCATCCACCGTGGAACCACACTTGTCTTTGAAAGTGATCTTGGTAGTCACATCTTTGGATACTCCTTGATGTTCTTTCTCGTTCGTCGGTATATTCTCATCGGGTACTTCTGTCTTATTTTGCGCATCTAAACCTGGGGTTTCATTCTCTTCCAATTCACGACTGGATTTCAACTATGACAGGTCTGCTTTTCGCACTTTTTTGCGTTTTCGTATTCTTCGCCTTCGCTCTTCCCACTTGTGAATTTCTCGTTTGATTACTTCCTTAAAGTCCGAATACGTAGAGTCGGTGGTAAACGCGATCTGAAATGCGCTTGAGATCCGCATACGTGGCCTCTGCTACCCAAAATGTTTTAAACAATTTTCTGGGCTGTTTTCTCTTGGCCGCAAAGGAATTATCGAGCTTCGAGATTGTTTTGATATGTTGGCCAAAAGGAGTTTGTCCAGCGCCAGCTGGTTTGTCCTTGTTCTCAAGGAGTTCTTAGGTCTTGAGTAAAGCTAACGTAACAGATAAAAGACTTGACACCGTGCCTTGAACCAGAGAAGCATTATCCAGATCGTACACGGCCTCAAACCAGGCGACTACGTGCCTCAGCTGCAAAACCAAAGTTGCCCGAAAGAATTGCTTCTCAAAAGGAGATAGTTGTCGAAACCATGCTTGGAACTCATCGTAGCTGTGAAGGATGGCCACACAATGACCGAGTATGGATGGGAGTATAAAAGGCGTCGTGGTCGACTCAAAGTTGCTGAGTATGAGATCTGTACTACCTGTCACCCCGCTGAGCTCATAATATTTCACGTGCTCAACCAAATGCATGATTGCCTCTATTTTCCGAGCAGTCGTCTCAACGGGAAGCCCAGTATGTTCGGGTCGCCAATAGCAGCTCTTGATCTCTTTCACTTCCACTTCACCGGAGACAACGGCAGTAGTCTTGGGGATGATGCGGATAGCCTTCTTAGAGAATGATCCTTTTGAGAGGGTGGGGTCCGACCAAAACTTACTGTTGAGGGCAAGCATACTTAGTAGGCTTGTGTTGCGTCTCACTAGCGTCGTAGGGAAGATGGATGGTATGTAGTCGGTTGGGGTGTCGATCAAGAGAATCCAGGACAGGCCATATACGTCCTCCGGAGATCCCATGATCAAACGAGGAGCGCTGGAAGCGCCGTGGACCTTCTCTAGAAGAGCTTGTAGCCTGTTTACCCCATGATCCCTGGTGCAAGCCATGCTGATTGGCGACCCGGGAATAGGAACATGACCCCGGGAGTGTGAGATGGCTGGTGCGATTTTGCGACACATTTTGCTCCTCAAATAACCAGGATTGCCAGACCTTCTTTTCCATTGAACGGTTTCGTTTCCGTAAGATGAAAATACCGCAATGGTGCCCATTGTAGGGTGTTGACGAAAGTCGAACTGCCAGCTGTTTCCCACAATCATCGGATATTGAAACGGATGCTGCGGCGTCTCTGATGCCAAGGTAAGAGATTGCATCCCCGAGTGGGCAGTAGCTGGAACAATAAATCCAACTTCGGCATAGGCAGGGACTGCTAAGAGGTCACTCGGAAGATGATCGGCCATTGTTGTCTCGACCAGTTGCCAGATAGGGTTGTTCAAGGTGAGTTCGTCTAATGCGATATGATTGAGGAAGCGGAACCATGTTGCTGTTGGAAGGTCCTGCTTGGGTGGCGGATTACTGCGTGCAATCCATCCAGTCAGGGACTGGTGAACAGGCTCTGGGGGCTCTTGTGGTCTTTCAGTCTTGGAGTCAAACAGTGATCCAAACTCAAATTTGGCCCTGATCAGTTGCAATACATTTTCAGCCCTCAGTACTGGCGTTGTAGCAATGGACAGTCGGGTTAACTCGCTCCAGCTCCATTCGTGTCTGGTTGCATTTGCCCAAGCACCGATGGAACGGCGATTGCACTTTCGACGACCGCCAGCAGAGGCAAGAACTGCTTGATAGATGGCGACGGCGGCAAAAATTGCAGCAAATATGCCAACCGGAGCGGTGAAAGCAAAGGTGATTGCGTCCCAGTTGAAGCCAAAGGGCTCATCGTCTCGTTCTTTTTCAACAGCGGCGAGTAACACCCGTAAAAGACAGTCGGTTGAGTTTAAGTTCTCGGGGCATGTCGACGCATCCTGTTTCTCCATTGGTGAAGAATGAAAAGGTGCAATTGAAGAAAGTGGAGGAAAAGTTGAGAATGGAGGACGATTGGAAACAAAAGTACTGTGCCTTCCCGCTCAGTCAGTTCCTGACGAGTTTGGCTGCCTCATACCTTCTTCCTTCCCTGGATGTCCAAATAGGGAAAAGACTTCAGCTTAATCCTTGGCAAACAAGTGATCAGCTTAATTAAGACAATAACAAATAACAAGTAACCATACCTGAACCTATCTTTACCTTGGAGCAAAACCAAGCAACTAATCTAAGAAAAAAAAAACTCCATCATACCAATACTCTTTATCCAGCCCAATATTACATACCCATCCCTCCTCCATACACACAGACTCCACCCACCATGATTATAAGAAAAGTGAAGAGGGATAAAAATACAAAGATGAGAATGTAACACTACTCATCATCACCCGAATCCCAAATAATCTCGGGCGGTCTCCTGACCTCGCCCTCATCAGCCAACAAGCTATCCATCATAAAGGGAGGCTGCGACGATAACCCAACAACCATCCCACCAGAAGAACCTCCAGCCATTCCTCTCAACAACAAGCTATCACTCTCTTCCTCTCTTCTTAACAGATCAGGCAGCGAGGGATCCTCCCCACTTGCACCAACAGCAGAGGGTCTAGCGACGACAGGAGAGGAAGGAGCAGATGACACATCACTAGCAGTAGTCGCTTGCGACGGCCTCACCATATTGTCCCTTTTCAGCTGAGATCGTGTCTGTGACCTCTGACTCCGTTGACTCTTCCTCTGAGATGCCTTTCCCTTCTTTGAAACCACTTGGGGAGGCGGAGGTGGAGGGGGTAGGAACGGATCCTCCTGACTGGCAGGAATCACCTCTTCTTCCTCTTCCATCCTAGCACCCTCACTCCTCAACTGTTCCGCCAACTCCTGTGAAATTGTCACTTCTGCTTCCTGCTCCTCATCTTCCTCTACCGCCCTCAGCAAATCCTCCTCCATCTCCTCGTCCCAATCCTCATCCCCATCAACCTCCACGAACAATGCCTCCCTCAGATTAGCCAGCAACGCAGCCGCAACGGCTGGTCCAACCCACCTCCACATCTCGCCTCCCGGTCCTCCATTCTCCTTCAACCCACTCCTGACCATCTCTCTCTTCTTAATTGGATCATTCAACCGATATACCTGCAGCAACTCATGCGCAAATCTAAATCCTGATACACTTTCCCCTTCATTGAACTCTGCATTTCCCCTGCCGACTCGCAAGTCCTGAATCTCTCCCGGTTCCTTTTTAGGTCCAATGGTGGCCATGTACTTGACTTCATCCAGTCCATCACTGGTATAAATCCATACTCTAGTAACAGTTAATGGAATAGGCTGCGAAACGCGGAAGAGATGGTTCTGCCAGCCGTCAATTATTGCCTCGACAGTTTGTTTAGGAAGAGAGACGAGAACGTCGGATCGGTCTGTCTGTGGGCCTAAGGATTTGATCACTTCGAGGGGGACACGCTGGGATTCCAAGCCCTGGGAGTAGTATTGTGAACGGTGCTGGGTTTGTCGTTGAGTGAGACGCTGTTGAGTTTGGCGATGTTGGGTTTGACGTTGTTGGGTTTGGCGCTGGTAGGTTATAGGTGATGACTTCTTGTGAGGTAGAGCAGGCGGCGCGAGAGGTTTTTGAGGAGTTTCTTTGTAGATTTCTTCGTCTTCGTCTTCCTCGTAGCCGGCGGTGGGAGGCGGAAGCTCAATTTGAACCCTTCGGGGAGTTGGGGTGGTGAGCCCTTGGTTTATAGAGTCTTCAGAAGTTGGTATTTGTGGAGTTGTGTGTCGTTGATTGTTGTTAGAGAGAATTGGGCTTGATGCTCCCTTTGCTGATCGCTTCGTAAAGCTGGAACTGGGGATGCTTGGTGTCCCACTTAGAACAGATATGGATGGCGACGAAGATATGGTTATTGCGGATCTTTTCTTGTTGGCGCTTGATGCCCTCTTCTGGGATCCGATCTTTGGAAGCGTTGGGGTTGGGGCTTCGTCTTCACTGGCCGTCAAGTCTTCACCATCCTCGGCTTCTACTGATATGTCGGTAGGGTTTGCCAGAGGCGACTTTTGTGGCGATGTTTTGCGTTCTAAAAGTTTTCGTGCAGATAATCGTTGAGAAACCCTCCTTTGTGTGGATGGCTTTCCAGATGATCCAGTCTCTGCTACCTTCTTTGATTTGACAGTTGGGGTAGGTGTCCCTGGCTCTTCTCTCTCTTCGGGATTCTCAGTACTGGGTGTTCGGTTCTCCTTGTTTGACGCCCCCGTGCTAGGGACGCTCTCGTCTTCAACACCCTTCGTGGCGATCGGCGTGGCCCCAAGATCTTCACTCTCCAGAAGGTTCGCAGACTCCCGCGCCTCCGGCGCCTGGGATCCCGAGCCGGGCTCACTCCAGATTTTGGCAGCTTTCCCACGGGGAGTCTTGAATGGAGTGGACACGACACTCTCCAACTCGTCATCAGAATCTGGAATTTCCCTTCTTTGCTTAGTTTGAGTTTCGCCAATGGAAACATCGGCTTCCAAATCCAACCCCGCCAAAGGAATCTCAGCAAGTGGTTCCCTTTTCCTCTTCTGCGACGACCATTCCTTTCGTGGCGTATCTTCGGAGGCGCCTAATGAAGATGATGGCAGGCCGGGCCCTTCACTGTAACTATCCTGAATAACCAGGGTGCGAGGACGTTTTGAGACGGTCTCGGCGGTAGGTGGAGGTGCGTCAACATTGGTGGACTTCTCCTTGAGAGGCGAACGCATCGGACTGTATCTGGCAATCATGGGCGTAAAAGGAGTCGGCTGTGACGAGGGAACTTCGTCCAGATTGACCTTGATGCGCTTTGTAGATGGGGTGTGCGGATTGGATTTCATCTTTCGGGGCGTGTTCCCCGTCGGCAGTGTTGGTTCCTCCCAGTCCTCATCTTGGCTTTCTGACTCCTTGATACGAAGCTCATTATCGCTGTTGACAGCAGTTTTCCCCGAGAAAGACCGCATCTGAGTCAAAGTCTGAGTGTGAAAACTCGAGCTCGGCGTATCATCCATTGTTTTTCTTCTCTTGTTTGCTGGCTCTTTTTTCGTCTTTGCTTTTGTCTTCGCCTTTGACTTTGGCTTCGGTTCTGATTTGGGCTCCGTCAGCTCGATCTCGTGGAGTGTCGTTTCGCCCTCCTCCTCATCATCATCCTCCTGTATTCCTTCCAGGCCGGCTGGTGGTTCTGGTTGTTGTTGTCGGAGATAATCAATCTGTGTCAAGGTCTGTTGTCGCATAATGATGCTTGATACCGCCGCTGTCTGCCCTGTCTTCCTCCCATATGTTCGCACGACTCGGCTTCTAGCTGGGAAACGCGCTTGTTCGGGAGGTGTCGCTGTTTCGTAGACTCTGTCGACAGGAGCATTTGCCGGATGACGACGGGTTTGAGGCGCCATAGTGTATGGCGGGTTGGGGGTCGATGCAATTAATTGATAAATCAAGTCAATCAAGTTATCAAATCAATCAATTCAAGCAAGTTAAGTAATTCAAGAAAGTTGTGGGTCTCTTGCTAGGCAGATCTAGACGGTCGAGTTTGGGGCTTTGGGGTACGGAGTATTCGTGACTGGTTGGGTGTTAAGTCGGGTCTAACAGCAGGCTGCCTGCAACCACCCACCACTCAGTTATCAATGTCCGATGACTGTGGTCAACAAGTCGCGTCTTGAACACGCGTTAATTAATAGTGGGACACACAGACAGCGAGACTGAAATAGGGGCTTGGCACCCGTCATTTGGGACCTGGAGAATTCCAAACCGCACTCCGACTTTGAGAGAATCAAACAACAATACGGAATAGTTATTTTATAAACACGAAAATATAATATATATATGTTCTCATCGCGCACATGCAGTTGCAGTTACCACTCCAAAGGCATCTCCATTCCATGCCACACTTTAAAACACACTAATAATATTTCCAACCAACAACAAAACAGCCCCCTTCACGAAAAAGACCAAACATCATCCATTTCACTACCTCCCTCCCAAATATCCCAACGCAAAAGCAGACTTCACTTCAGCCCTCGGCCACTCAAACAACACATCTCCACCATAAATATCCGTAGTGACCTTGCCAATCCGCATTTCCACGTCTCCGTAAAACTTCTCACACTCCCTCAGCACCTTAACTACAAGCCCCATATTCGCGCCTGGACCATTCCTCATAGAGCCAGCTCCTCCGTGCCCACTGACTCCTGAACTAACACTCAGGCTTGAACTTCCCGGCATCGCAGGAATAAAGTCCTTGCCATCATCATCACCAAAATGCTTTTCAACGCGCTTCTTCAAGCCCTCAATGCCCTTCCTGACTTCCTTGGCGTCATACCCACCTAGGATCTTGTTGAAGATCTGCTTCGAGTTGGACGGCTGCGCTGCGATACCGGCGGGACTCTTGCCGCCGGTCAATTGAGCCTCGATATTTTCCAGATACTCGAGCAACTTGCCAAGCGGACGGCGCATTACTGCGTTGAGGTACAGGCCCATATGCTCGGCAAGCTCTTGCTGTGCAGCTTCCTTCCACTCATCCAGCACTTCAAGTCCGCGCTGGTTCTCGACCTCTTCAAGGTAATGATTCATGTTCTCAATGAGCAGAATGTGGAAATTAAGTGCCTCCTTGTCTTCGGGATCAGCAGAGTTGGCACCAGCTGCACCGCCAGCACCCACGGCTGGGTTCTCCCGCGCAATGACCTTCAAAGAGTCAAACATGGACCTGAGAATGCGGTCATACTCATGGTCAACCATCCGCCTGACTCCAAGGTTGTAATCAACAGCCGAAAGCATGTTCTCCACGGCCGTTGAAAAGTGCGGGAAGATGCGCATAAAGTGAATGACACCCTTGCGTTTTTTGATCTTGACTTTTGTTTCCTCAATCGCGCGAATCTGGTCGTCGACAAACTTTTTGAACTTGGTCTCGAGGTTCCCGTGGAGCTTCTGCAACAGATTATTCAAGAATTCTTGATTGGTCTGGCTGATGTCGGCCATCCTGCGCTCGATAGTCGCCAAAATGCCAACTCCTTGTCTGGAAAAAGTTAGCAAAATTTAACGGTGCATGTGATAGGACAACTTACAGAGGATCCATCACCAGAGCCCAGTCCATCAACTGCTGTAAGCTCGTCTCAAGGAACACGAATATTGACTCCATAGCCTTGGTGACCCTCCGCGCCAACTCGCGATCAGGCTCCATCAATCTGTGCCGCTTCAGGTCTCCACCGCGGCGGTTCGCAGGCCGAGATGCCACAGCAAGATCGGAGAAGTCGGCCTGCTCAAGTGTTGTAGCATGGAAGAAATCAACGATAAAATTTTGCTCCATCTCCACCAGCGGTAGCAGGTCGTCGATAACGCCAGCAAAGACCTCGTATGGTAGAGCCCTGCCGTCCGGGGTCTTGTCGGCAAGGTTTGATCTACTTCCATCACCAAGGGGCGATCGCAAGCTCCTTGCCAGAGTCTGACTGCGTTTGACAGTAAGTTTTCTTGCCGCCGTTGCAAGACCTTCTTCCTTTTTATCTTGTTGAGACGTAAAGAGGAGCTCGCTCTCGTCACCTGTCGTCCTTCTGGCATTCTTCTTCCACGCCTCTGTCGCCTCCTTAAACTCAGTCTTGTAGATGGGGTGACACTTGTCTTGGTAAATTTCGAGGATGAGGTTCCAATTCTCCAAATCAACATCGCGAGCGTAGAGTATCAGCGGACCATACATCCATAGAATGTCCCTGCCTACTTCGTGGTTGCGAGGGTCAACCTTCTTGGACAGCGCACCATCCAAAGCAGCCTTTGTTTCCCGGAAGGCCTCGCTGAACTGCCTCTCCATGAAAGCCACCAGCCGCCGCATAAAAAGCGCACTCTCTGCCATGTACATCTCCTTCTTCTCCTGGACGATGCGCATCTGGCCGTAATTTTCGTTGAGACTGAGCCCACGGTCCCCACTGTCATCCTCGCTGTTGCGTGAATCACTGTTGCCCATGGTGGGATCAATCTTAATCATGGCCTTGAAAAGGGTGACGAGGGCGGTCTCGATCTCTTCTACTCCGGCTGCCGATTCAAGTGGCGCTACTCTGAGAGCCTCAAGATCTGCCTCGCTAATTGCACAAGTTTCCAGCAGCGACTCCAGTTCCTTCCTGAGCAGCTTCTGGTTTGCAGCTTGCACCTGCAGACCCTGGCCTTGCGCTTCAATGTACGCGATGTCGTCGGAAAGTGTCTAAAAAGAAAAGATACGAGTGAGTCAAAATGAAGATAACGGTCGTCAGGGTGAGCACTTACTGATAATTCAACACTGTACAAAGTTAGAAGATTATCAAGCTCGTCGCATTCGTTGATGGCAAGGTCGATTCCCTTCTTGATGGCTTCGACTCTTTCATCTTCTTCCTGGAAGCGAGCGAGCCATCCACCGGCTTGAGCTTTACTCATTTCTCGGTCGAGATCTGCACGCATATCTTCAAAGTTACGTGCGCGCATCTGCTCGCCTGGGACCCAACCAAAATAGTCCAGCCACTTGGTAAACTCGGCTGTGCGCTTGTCCAGGACAGATGGATCGATGCCCAGCGTAGCCAGGTACTTGATATCATTGCCAGCAACAATGGACCGCTGTGTTTCTTCGGGCGTTGGACTTTCCTCGGTCTTGTTATCCTTGGCAGGGACTTGAAGACTTTCTGGTCTCCCACTTGATCCCGTAACTTTGAGCTCAGGAATTGCGGGCGTCGAACCCCTATCGGCTGCTTTTGGCGACGGCTCCAGAACAACAGTTGGCTCTGCGGGTTTCTGAACGGGCACTGGCTTGGGAGGAGCAGGAACCACGCTCGTTATACCATCAGGGCCTTCGGTGCTCTTATTTTGGTTCAAGCGCATGCGTTCTGCCGCGCCTCCTGGCCTTGGCTTAAAAGCGTTTACAGCCGCAGCTGCTTTTAAGAATACCCCTGCGACGTCTGCTCGCGACTTCTTGGATTTGATCATTGGCATGAGGCCGGGCCGGCTCTCTTCGGGCTCGGACGACGCCACAGGTGTTTGTGCAGGCGTGCTCTCGGCAGGAGATTGTGCCGCGGCTGGACTTGCCGACCGTGGTGTGGCAGCAGCAGCAGCGACTGGGCTGGGCACAGCTGGAGTCGATGCTTCGGCCTTAATGGCGTCTTTTGGTGTACCTGGTCGTGAATCCGCACGTGGTGGTGGTTCGCGTCGGCTGATCGAGTTCTTACGGGGCGACATCCTCTCCATGCTCCGCGGTGGAATAGCTACCGGGTCTCGGCGCATTGCCGGGCTCATTAATGGTGCTGGGACCAAATCTCTGTCGCCTTGCATTGGTGCCAGGGGGTCCATTGGAGGACGTTTGCGCTCTGGGGGCTTCTCCTGTAGTGGTGGAGCAGCAGCCGGAGGCGGGAGAGGAGGCTCAGATGTAACAAGACTTGTCGAGGTGCTGTTCGGGCCATTCCTCGATCCAGGGCGGAGACTACTTCCACCCTCACTCCGCGCAATCGACTGGGCGGTCACGGAATCTTGACTCTTGTTGTTGGTTGCTAGTCGCCGCAAGGGAAGCTGCTCTTGAGATGGCCTGCCCGATTCGACGCTCTGCACCGGAGAAGATCTCCCCCCATTTTGTACAATTGGATTTCGCAATGGTCCTCTCTCGGGGAAAGCAGGCGGCTGGGTTCCTTGGGCACTGAGCAGCCCGTTGTAGCCAGATGATATCGAGGCATTGGCGCTGCTTGGAGCAGTATCGAGAGGGGCAGGTCTCGGGGGCGCTCGTTGCTCCTGCGGTCGTTCCTGTCTCCGAGAAGCTTGGGCACCACCCAACACCTGATCAAGTTCGCGCTGGTCGAAGCCTGTCAAATTCGGGGTCCTGCCGGCGGTGTATTTTCCATATATCTTGATTAGGCTGGCAATGAAGAACTTTTTTTCCTTGTCCGTCTGTGCCTGCCAGTAGTATGGCTTCCCCAAAGTCACGATAAAGCCCACATCTCCAGCCCAGTCCTGGTAGTTTGGATTTGCTGTCGGACTCGTGAAAGATTCGATGGCGGTGAGGTCGTCGAGGAACCACGTCTTTCCGATAGAAAATGTGCCGTTGGGGTTTTCCTTGGACTTGTGAACACGCACACGGCCGGATTTACGGACAGCGACGATAATCACGCGTGGTTTCTCGGTCTGAGGGCTTCGAGCGGCGGGTGGTGGAGGGGAGGTAGGGTATGTCTGGAATTCGGTGATTCTGATGTGTGTGATGTATGTCTCGAGCATGGAGCCATCGTCGTCGCGCTTGTTGAAGCAACTATCAATGATTCTTCGCTTCTCATCCTCGAAGATCTCGGCCCTGTTCATAGGCATGGCGATCGTGTCGGCGGGGAAGCGCCCCCGTCAAGCGAAGTTGGAACACTGGAGGAGGGGCCCGGGGGGAGTTGGGTTCATGAACTTGAAGATAGCGCGAGTGTTTGGTCGAGGGTGGGCAACATGTTTGGCGACCAGCTTTCAATTCAGAAATGTTTGCGCAATCGTTCAATTAGTATGGTTAATCAGACAGCAAAATATTGCTGGAGATAAAGTCCAGTCAAGGTAGATAGCTAAGGAGAGAGGGGTGGATACGGGATTGACCCCCTGTGTGATGGAAGGTTGATTCGACGCTCCCCAGGCAATGCAACCAGCACTGAAGCCGCAGACTGAAAGGTCCGTGCGGCCGGTTCCAGGTGTGGCTTGTTTGTGTTAGGATACAGCCAAGATTTGCCAAGCTTACGGGTACTTGGGGGGCGTATGGGATTTCGAAATTTCAGATTGAATTTCTCCATTTCCTCTTCTTACAACCAAAATCACAAGATCATCTCACTCAAATTCAACAGAAAATATTTAAAACACAATATTAAGCTTACTACTAATAATCCAAATCATTCAACTATTCCTTCCAACTAACTGTGCAATTGACTACTTGTCCTACCGCAACACCGCCCCTCCCTCACTCCGTCTCTGTCTCCATCTCGAGCCGCGGCCGACGGCCGTTGATCTATCTCCCATCTAGCACTTTGCACCCTTGACAATGGTATTCCACCCATCGTCGTGGAATAACTGACCATTAATAGTGCGAACACCCAAAACCTCTGTATCGATTTCGGGACACTCGGTGATAATGTTCAGGGCATCATCGGCGATGAGATTAAAGTTGTCCAAGTACTTGGTCGTCGGGTTGTCATTGCACCAAATAATAGCACTGTCGAAGCTGCAACTGACCCGACCACAATTTCCAGGTCCGGGACCTTGGTGCGGCTGTCCATTTATGTGGTGGAGGTAGTCGATGCCTTCCAGGATACGCTTCTTAGTGGCCGAATCCCACCTTCCCCAGATATCGCATAGCCGGTGACTAGGGTCAACATCTTTTGAGACCCCTTTAGATCTACGCATTGCTGCTGCGGCCTTACTGGCCGCTGTGAGCTCGGCAAAGTCGTTATCGTAGTTCGGGTTGAGTTGGAGGAGCTGAGCTCGAACCTGCTGGACGGTCCCATTCAGGATCATGGTCGGACCGCCAGGTGTGGTTGCAACCTCCCAAGACAGCTCGACTGTCTTGTATCCAGGGATTTCGTCCCCTCGCATGGCGGGCGAAGCATCCACAGGGTTGAGGAGGAAAGGGAGAATGACAGCGGACAGAGTGGTGAAAAGCTTCATCTTGAATATAGGTTTGTTTGGAATTTTGGTTTTACTCAAAGAAATTGTGCTGATTTACTACCTCCAGAAAATGGGAGGAGACGGCATCTTTATATTCCAAAACCATGGTGGTTCCGGCGGTTTGTTTTGTTCTGAAGCCATCCCATGTACATGTACAATCTCCGGCACCGGATCGATATATTATCACCTTGTACGAGACTTTCTGCTCGGGGTGGTGTCAGGATCTTTTCACGCCGGTTCCGAGAGACATTACACGACAACCACGTCAGTCAGCCGATCAACACTTATGATCGCCTGTGGAAAGGGCGAGGCTTTCGTCGGCATTATTCCTCAAGAAAGCACAAATTTCGGTCATTCGGTAGATTCATTCTAATCATCAGCTACGCCGTGCGAGTCACTTCATTTCCAGCTGTTCCAGATTTTCTCAACCGGTCCAACAACAACGACCATCTTGCCGGACGATAATACCAACTCTCTGGATGTGATCGCCGGCGAGATGCTGACCTGATTGTGCCACAACCACATCCACGGCACTTTCTACAATATCACGAGATCTATTTAGTATCTTGCTGTCGAGGTTGCGGTTGCACCAATAAGATGACTGAATTTCAGTCCAACTCACACGCCCATAGTTACCAAATTCAACACCATTCGTGACTGACCAGGTCGCTGAAGATGGTAAATTCCATTTATAATGGTTTCCCATTGGCCCTATGGTCAGGTATCAGAGAAAACACATTCGTCGACTTGTCGGCATCGTGGAGAACTTTCTTGTGCTTCCCGGCCGCCATGACTTTGGCAAATCTAGCTTCGCACTTTGTGCTGGTCTCCAAAAGCTGCACATGACATCCTGAACAGAACCATTGCGATGACGGCAAGACCTTTGGGACTTGTCTGCATTCACTTGAGAGCCAGACCGTCTCGTGACCGGGAATCACTGAAGATTTGAACACTTTCAGTCAAAAAAGCAGCAGCAAAGGAAATGTTCAGAATCTTCAAGTTGGGCTGAGACTTGGTCGTTCTAACTCGTGGAAAGATTCTGAGTACTGACTGAGCGAGGTAGACAGCTCTCCTAACATTTCCAGATCCGAGTGCCTGAGTTTATCAGTCTCAATCCACGTCACCGGCTGACTCCATCCAATACCCCCGATGGGGAAGGACAGCCCATATGTGTGATCTATTTACAGGTAAACATGCGAGCCACGCCATCACAACACGACCACAAGAATCGTTGTGGGATCAGACTTCCAAAGGCATCAGTTGACCCATCGTCTCACGAAGGGCTATCAGGAGTCATTCCTTCAATATCGTCTCGATACGCAGAAGGTTTCTCGGGCCGTTTTAACCACTTCCACATTTCGTCAACATCGGTGGCCCATGTAATAGTGTACCCTCCATAATTCATCAGCTGAGGCGGTCGGCTGACAGCCAGAAACAGAGAGGCCAAAAGCATGGTCCACGCCTCCGGGTGTGAACGGTTGATCTCTCATGAGGCCCATTACCAGGTTGTGTCCAGTTCCTGTTTTGATGAAGAAACCTTGAGGATCGACTCCACAGAATTAGTTTGGAGCATCAACTAACATCTTTTGCCTTTCTGTTCCTGCTGATAACCCCAGGTCAACATCCCCAGACGAAAGAGACAAGGCTGCGCAGCCTCTCCTCTACCACGAAGTCGGATTTACATGTCAAGCCGCACGAGTATACAATACCACCCCTTGAATGGTTCTTCGCTAAATACATGAATATCAATACATCTATTTGAAGTTGAAAACACCTATTTATTTTTGAAAGAGAGCGTCAATTCACACTATGACTGATGCTCACATAAAACTCTAACCCATCGGTCTTTTCAAAGAAAAAACGTACATCCACGAAAAAGTTTAACAATGGATATTTCTCTCCCACGACAGCAAATTACAAGCTCAAAAAAATAAGGACTATATGGTTGAATGGATTTGCGTTTTCTACCTTCTTTACTTTCTCAGAACTACTTGTTTTAGGCGTAAAATTACGAAAGTCCTTCGCTGTATGAAGTGCCCAGTGTGCAGAAGGTCGTCAGCCATAGTGTGAATTGACCCTCTCTTTTAAAACGGCCTTTCATGTTTAGGGAATGGCTGCTTACTTATAAAAAGTCCTTTCTATTATCAAAAAATGCTTGTATCTATAAATAGGACTTGTTTTGGAATCAGACAGGTGTCTTTTACTTTAAAACCGCGTGTTGATATTCATGTACTGGACTAACAAACATGGAAAAGGGGAGTATTGTATAAGTGCCGTGCTTCCGAAATAGGAAAGCAGCCGCTTGGCATCAAGCTCCTTTCTCCAAGTTTCAGTCTGCATTTCCATGATGAGAAAGTGACGACTTTTGCCATATTCTATTCTTGGTAGGTATATTCTCTTTGAGCGCTGAGCCCGGCCCGCCAACTGGAGCCATCAACCCGCCTCCGACTCGAGCTATTACCGCGTCGGACCAGACCAACTGCGTCCGGCTCGAAACCCAAATTTTAGGAGTTAAATCCACCCACCGAGCCGGACGCGGTCAACCGCGCCCGACACGATACCCTTTCGCACGGCGTCAAAGTTTCTATGCTAAGGTATAATAGCTCAACTGAAATAGACGACGGATCATCACCCCATCGCCGCTCCCATTGAATATCCTACCTCAGTGGGTGATAACCACGCCAGATTTGGCAAAGGTGGTGCGATCCAAGGCCCCCGTCACCTGGAAGGCCAGATGGTTTTTCAAGCAGAGCAGGAACGGAGTTATATTGTCTTGATCGCTCCATAGGAGGGGGATGACATCTGGTGCATGCACCCCAGTTTCGATCAACAGTGGCGATTCATCAAAGAGCATTTACTCCCCCGTATCAGCTGGCCACTCCTGTATCTTTTCCGCCCGTGCCTGTTTTGACTGTCATGAGGCCGCCACTTCCATGATTCACACCAACGGCAGTTATTTCTTCGGCTCCCACAACGATCTTTTTAAAGGAGAAGGGGAGAATTACTCGCGGCTTATGAATTCGGTCCATGGGGTGGTGCATTCTCATTCATAACGGCCTGGGTTCTGTACGGGAGCTGGGGCCAAGCAGCTGGCCAGCTGAGCTCAGGAGCAGTTCCCGAGTTATCAATCCAGAAATGGGTGTGAGCTGGAATCTTTTGATGATCGGGCCTAAAAAGAAAATCGTCCTTTTTTCCCACAAGTTTAAATTTATTAATCAACGGAGGAAAAGAACCAAGTATTAGGCATTATTTCTTTCTTTCCTTTTCGTTGTTTTTTACTTTAACAAAAGATTTCAACATCCCCGCAAGGACTTGATGAAACCGCATTAAAGCCAATATTTGCGACATATCATGACTTTCCCAAAAATGAGCATTACAAAAATAGATAAAACCGGGTGAAAGGCTTGGGAACCACAACACAACCCTCTAGAAATTGAACCGTCTGGGAAGATTATTTCCTACAAGAAAATAAACCATTCAATAACCCACATGTATCCCCAGGATTTCTTAATCACCACCGTTCAACAAGGAACCATCAGAAATGAAAAAGATAACAAAATCGATAAAAATAACATAAACTATCCCAAAAACTTTCCCAGTCACTAAACAACACAACTTCGAGCAATCAAGCTATATAATCTTCAACCTATCAACAAAAAACCCAATCTCAAACAACAAAATTCCTCACTAATATACATAAAACTTCTACACTCAAATAAACAAAACAAGCATCAATCAAACAGGGCAACTTGGCCGAGCGGTACAAGGCGCCACCTTAAGGTATATTCAACCCTTAACAAACTATCTTGGGTTTCAAGATATTCCGTGGTCCGAAAGGGCGTGAGTTCGAATCTCACAGTTGTCATTGATCATCACATCTGCTCAGTGTGAAAATATCTTATTTTCAGTCCCCCAGTGACTCAAAGGGGGGGAAATATTGCAATATAACGTTGCAACATATATATAACTTTTGAAATGGAAAGAAAAATGACAAATGTAGCAATCCAACTAAATTTTCCAATCTTTAATGTTCCAAAGAATCCTCAAACAGTCTTCTCAACTGCTCCCTCTCCTGTTCCAACTCCTTCGCCAACCCAGGTGCCAAATCAAGCACACGAGCCTGCGGTATCGTGCCCTCAACCAACTCATCAATATGTTCTCTCCCAAATCCAAGAGCCTTTAATCCAGCAGGTTGATCGCCCAAATCAGCCAAAAATTTGGTCAAAGCCTCTCCAAGGACCTCTCCAGCGCTTTCCCTCTTGACGTTCGAAATGTCAACACCAAAAGCCTCAGCAGCTGCAAGATGACGCTCTGGATTAGATGGACCCGTAAAACGGAAGACAGCAGGAGCAGTAACAGCAACTGAGACACCATGGGGAATAATGGGTGCATCGACTTCATATCCAAAATGCTGATATCCAGGATTCTGGCCGGAAATAGGATACGACATGCCTTTAATCATCATTAGCAACAACACAATTTCAAGCAGAAGAGCAAGACTCTCACCATGACACAAATGTACACCCGCATTACCAAACCCAACTCCCGCGAGTGTAGAAGCAAGCAACATCTCAGTCTGCGCCTCCACATCCTCCGGATCCTTAACCGTCCTAGGCAAATACTTCACCGTTGCCTTCAATGCCGTCAACGAAAAAACATCACTGATGGGATTGGCACCCTGATAAGCCGGTCTCAAGATAGGATTTGTCGGTCTAGGGGTTCGCTGATTGAACGGAATTGCAGTCCACGACTCCAAAGAATGACACAACACATCCAACCCAGAACTAGCCTTGACAGCAGCCGGCATAGTCTGCGTATTCAAAGGATCACATATTCCCAGAGTAGGCTTCAAATTCCTATGCGCGATTCCCGTCTTTGCTTTTCTGCTTGCCAAGTCAAAAATTGCCGTGCCAGTGGTTTCACTGCCCGTTCCTGCCGTAGTTGGGACCGCAATGAGAGGCAGGAGTTTTCTGTCGATTGGCCGACCTTTACCGAGGGGAGCGTTGACAAAGTCCATAAAGTCCGCTTCTGGATAACAGGAGTAAAGGTTCATCAGCTTCGCGGTATCAATTACCGAGCCGCCGCCGACTGCCAGGATGGCGTCAGGTTGGTAGGGTTTGATCCATTCGATCGCCTCCTTGATTCTGTACTCCCAATGTTAATAACCTGAGAAATAAAATTTCAAACAAAGGAAGACATACGAGTAATCCTTCGGCTCGATCCTCACACGATTGAATACTCTGTATTCCGATATCCCTCCCTGCTTCACCTCGGCATCTAACGCCTCTCTTACCTGTCTCATGGCCTCCAACTTATCCACCGTCTGATCTGTGACCACGCACACTTTCTTTGCGCCCATGTTGCTCAAATCCATACCCACTTCCCTCGTAACTCCTGGGCCGAAGCGAATTGAAGAGGCGGCCATTTCGAATGCGTACTCCTTTAGTTGTGAGTTGTCCCTTGGCGTGGCGTAACCCCTTTTCGAGGAGTTGTTAGACCGTTCAGCGAACCGGGAGATGAGTGACGAAGGCTTGTGAGTAGCATGATGATGATGAGACGGGTTTCCGTGGCAGGGACATGACGGAGGATGTGTATATTGGATTGTTCGCAGGAGGTTGAGGGCGCGAGTTGCGCGCTGAACAACAGATGAGCATCATGATGAGTGAGGCGGATATCAAGGGAGGAATGAGGTGAGGAGTGGCACACATACGTTTGGTAAGACTCGTACTAATCCCGTCATGGTGAAAGTCAATCAATTGTCTGGCATATACACCTATAAAGCCTGTTCAAGAGCAACACAAGGAGGTTTAGATTTGCAACCGTCTGAAACTCGAAAAGAAAAGTATATGAGGTGAAAGAGAATGGATGATGTCAAATTCCCGGTTGTTCCTGCAGAGACACGGTCGGCTCCGAGGTCATCCCTCCCCCCTCGATTTCATCCCCATTTCCCCACAAAGCGGTTAGGATCTCCCGGAACCGTACCAACTTCTCTGATTGGTTACTGAGATCGGAGAAGCGGGCCTGGGGAAGTGACAGCTCGGCTCCCCCACATTACCCCGCAGGGCTCGGGTGTCAATGGCCAACGGACATGCGGACACCCATGACACGAGGTGCAAAAAGTTGGAATCTCAGGGGCTTCAAGATATTGAAACAAGTAACAACAGAATTTTTCAAAATATACAAACGGCTATCTATATCTACAAACAAATACACTTAATACACCTCCAACACATATCTACCCTCCTCCTTGAGTCTCTCAATCTCCTTTCTGGGATCGACCTTGCGTCCGTTAGCCTTAGCATCGGTAGCAATAGCCTCCTCCAGGACAGCAGTGACATCAGGTACGGGCCATGTAGGACCGCAAAGGTAAAAGGAACCCTCCTCTTGGATATAGGCCTTGACAATATCAGTCATAGTTTGACGCATACGGTCCTGAATATAAATCTTCTGGGGCTGATCACGCGAGAACGCGGCACCAAGGAGTGTAACCACGCCGGCATCCATGTACGCCTCCCATTCCTCGCCGTAGAGGTATTCTTCCCTCTTGTGGCGAGAACCAAGGTAAAGAAGGATAGAACCAATCTCCTTGCCCTGGGCCTTCTGCATGGCGCGGTACTGGACGAAAGCACGGAAGGGAGCAAGACCAGTGCCAAGACCAGCCATGATCAAAGGAGCGGTATCCTTCACCGGCAGCTTCATGACTGAGGGCTTGACAGAAACAATGACCGCCGCGCCGGGCTGGAGGCCGGAAAGATACCTTGTGGCCTGACCAGTGCGCTGGCGGCCCTTGGAATCGACCCAATCGACAACGACAATCATGAGCGCAACCGAAGTTGGAGTGACAGCCTGGGCAGAAGCGATACTGTACTCTCTACGCTTGAGAGGAGCGACGATGCGTACGAGGTCATGGAACTCGGGATGAGCCGACTTGAAGGTCGCAAACACATCGGCATAGGTGACGGTCTCAACCTCGGAGAGTTTCTTGAACTCCTCGGCGCCCTCCTTGGACCCAAGGAACTCAAGCTTCTTCTTCTCCAGCTCATCCGTGGCAAACTCGGCAAGGGCCTCGAAGAAGCGCTTGGGAGGCTTGCCAAGGATGTCAATGTTTTGGAGAAGAGACTGGTAAATGGTGCGAGTCTCGAAAACGTTGTTATCGTCGCGCGAAGGAACCTGGACAAGGTCTTCGGCATTGAGGCCGTACCAATCAATGAACTCCTGGACCTGTTTGGGATCGTTGTCGGCATGGATGCCAAGAGCCTCACCGATGTTGTAGGTAAGACCAGAGTTACCCAGGTCGAACTCAATGTGGAAGATGTTACGGTCATAGGTGAGAGGAGTGAGTCTGCGGTTCTCCTTGACATGAACGGTGTGGGTCTTAACAGTAAGATCGGGACGGAGCTCGGTCTTGGTGCCGTAGGCCTCCTTGAACGCAAGGCCCTTGGCAATTTCCTGCCAGCTGTTGACAGCGATAGAGGGCTCTTCAACCGCCTTGTCGAAAGCGGCAAAGCTGGTGGGCTTCAGCTCTTTGACCAGGAAAGGCGAAGCCTCTGAAGATTCCTCAGCCCATGCGGCGGAAACCTCAATGGTGTGAAGAGCCTGCTGGAGAGCGTCTGAAACCTCGGCCAAGATGACCTCATCCTCAGAGATCTCGCTCAGCTTGACCAGCTGCTCACGAGTGAGCTCAGGACGAGCGACCTGCAAAAAGGCGAGCTGAACGAGAAGCTGAGCATTCTTCTCCAGGGCGGGAGAGAATGAGGAGTCAAGAGCGAAGAGCTGGATACCCTTGGATTGAACCTCCTTTCTCGCCGAATCGGGGATGCGCTTCTCAACATCTTCCGACTTGAAGTTGGGCAAGCGAACAATCAGCTTACCACCAGCCTTCACGCCAGCGACAATATCAACCTCCTTCAGAAGCTTCTCATCGCCAACAAATACGACATCGGCCTGGTCAACCGCAAACGGAGCCTCGACCGATTTCTCAGAGCTACGAATATCGGTACGAACAATACCGCCATGGATGAGGTTGTTGTACACCTCGTGGGTGGAGATGTTGTTCGACGACTCGCGAGAAAGAACTTTGCTAACAACAGAAGGCGAAGCAACGGCAGCAGAGTTGTCAAGATCCCAGAAGGTGTACTGCTTGGCCTCCTCGAGAGAGAGGAGAGAGAGGGCGACCTCGCCCTCACCACTCTTGCTGGTAATTTTCTCGATGATTGAGGCAATGGAGGTGGGAGTGTGGGTGGTAGATGCAGCGTACTTGAAGTCGACAATAACTGGCTCCTGGGACCATCTACCAGCGAAGGAGACGGCGGTAAGGACGTCAGAGTACAATGCAGATTGAACAGAAGCATCATCGACGGAAACAGAGTCGCGGACTTGGCCAAGAACAGCAATCTGTCTAACCGACTCAGGAAGAGCCTCCAGGAAGGCCTCCTCAATGAAGGGGCGGTAGATACGGACGTTGACCGCACCGACGCGCTTGCCCTCGGCGGCCAGAGTGTTGAAAACTTGCTTGGCAAGTTGGGCCTCGGCGCTGCCAAAGACCACCAGAACGGTCTCAGCGGCCTCATGTCCGTGATACTCGAAAGGAGCATAGGACGTGCCGAGCTCGTTGTTGAAGAGGTTCAAGAGCTCAACAACCTTGCCAGCGGTATCCAATCTCTTGTTCAGGGTAGAAACCTCCTGAGAAACCTTCTTATAGATCTCGGCGATGCTGCTCTCGCTCAGCGCATCCACCACCTTCAAGGTCTCTCTCGCGGTGCGAAGGCCGTCGTATACGTGGAGGGTGGGGACGAGGGCGGCGAGAAGTGTGGCAAACAAGGACATGTGCTGGACCTCATAGGCAGAGGAGGTAGAGACAAGGCCGAGACCAAGATCCTCGGCCAACTGAAGGGCAGTCTCATACTCGGTAATAAGGCCATCGTTGGCAGAGTAGTCAGCGGCGGTAATGTGAGCAACGAAGGGACTGGCGACGCCGTAGAGCAGCGATAACTGGTCGAGAGCAGAGCGCAAGTGCTTGAGGCTTAGCGAAGGGGCAAGCAAGGTCTGGGGAATGTGGCGCTTGCTAAGGTCGAAGTCCTTGGAGAAGATGTAGCCGAGCGCAAAGGTTCCGGCACCGGATCTCGTCTGAAGGGGAACAACGGTGGTAGTCTCGCCATGGATGTTCTTCTCATTTGCGCGCGACCAATCCTGAACAGCAAGATCGAGGTCGAAGGTCTCTGGAGAGAATGAGAAGATCTTGTCGGAGAGCTTGTATGCGGTCTGCTGAACGAGAAGCTGGCTGGTCGCATAGGTGGGTCCAGAGATGGAACTCAAAGGGACGCTCTTGGTCTCGACAGGGATAAGGGCCGGACTGCCTGTGGTCTCGTCTTGCTTCAACTGCATGGTGAAGATGTCGCTTCCTGGGCTGGGCGACTTGCCAGAAGGGTCAATGGCAACGGGGGCCGGTGGTAACGGCGGCGTTGGAGGAGGAGAAGGGGGAAGAGGAGGGACGGGACTCTTGAAGGCGCCTTCAAGAGCAGAAACTCTGGCGTTTGCGAAACACCGAGGCAACAAAGAGGAAAGGGCCCAGGAAGTGCCTCGAACCGCTCACGCACTGAGAATATCGAAAGGAAAGAAGAAGGCGCCAGCGAGAAAGGAAGAGGAGGAGCGCTGGCTGGTTTTAAAAGCAGCAGCCAAAAGGATTACGAAGAGAAATTCCTACTAAAGGAGAAAACTCCATCCCTACCTATAACTTTTTTTTTTTTCCTTCGCTTGACCGGAGATACAGAACCTGCTCCATAAGTCCCGCAACCGCTCTCACAAAAATCTTTTTGGAGCGCTGCTTGGGAGGCGTTGGACCCTTGCTTTTCCATTCAATCGTGTTGATTGAAGTCAATTGCGTGATTTGAGCTAACCGTATTTGGTTGAAAATGTGGGGGAACTCCCGCTTTGAAGATTCTGTTTTGTCAGACAGTCACGTTTCTTTCCACGTGTAGAACTAGAGGGCGAATATTATCAATTTTTTTTTCTCTCTTTTTAGTATACTTGTGATTCATCAAGGCTAGGAAATCGGAGAGATCGGATATGTTTCGGTGACTGTTTTGTTCTGTCATTGAAGCTACTCTCTGGTGGTCTTACATGAATTATGTTTTCAGCTCAAAAGCACTCTTCTCTTGCCGAGGAGAAAACCTAGTAATAAGTCATATATAGGTAAAGACATGTTTGAAACTGACCGAGCATGTGCCTGGCATCATCGGACAACAGCAACGAAACCGTCATCCCAAGAACTTCAAACATGGCACTTGCCAGTTGAAGTGCGATGTCGCAGACTAGCGTCAATGGCGTGATCAGAATGACAAAATGGGAGTCCATTGTGTAACGACTGGTCCAATATTAAATGAATATAAAACGAGACATGTTTCTTCTTCAAAAGATCATCAGCAAGATGTGTAGTCAGGATCTGAAGTTTTATAAACGGCTCCAGGTGATAAATGAGAGATGGGATTTTAAAACCTGGAGAGACCGGCAGTTTGGTCAAGTCCCCCGCGTTCTTGGCATACTCCACTATTCACGTTCATTCTTCATGTTCCTGTCTTTCAAGTCCACAAAGGACCGAGATCTCATACCTAAGTGCAACATCTAGATTTCACAGGGGTTAATCAGGTATTTGAAAAACTGCGTGCAATGTATAAAAGATCTGTTTCAGCCCTCATTCTTTATTCATCGCCGTACCTGCATATGTTCCCCCCAATATTTTCTCTCCTTCCCCACCAAAGTTGACAGGTGGATTCCTTCCCCTCATCGAGTGTGGGGTAATTAGGCTAGCACAATGGATCGTGGGTTGGGGTTACCTAAATAACACAAACTTTTATACGGGCCGGGGCCAGGGTGCACAAATGAACGGTTGCAACATGGAAGATCTGGACACGACATCAACATTATTACATAGGTAGGCAATACAACCAAGGAGGTTTATCCACGTTTGTCATTGCCAATTTGAAACATGATGAGCATGGCATCCTGCGTAATCGAGTGTTTTTGAGCAAATGAGTTTGCGAGATCTTCTTCAATTCCCCTCTGTCAATTGTTCCTGATTAAGCTGAAAAAGGGCACGAGGTACCAGAATGGGATGGCATGAGACAGCAGCCTGAGGAGGTCGCATTCGCCACCCCGTTGATTGAGGGAGAACGCCACAAAGACCACTGCCGACTGCGACTTGTTTTCTCAGTCATTGTTCCCCGGTCCGTTGACACACCGCCGTTCCGTTGTCTCCCGCCTCTCTATCCGGTCTGCGAACCAGATACATTCAGATAAGGCAAAAAGGATGCAAAAGAGGGGGCCCAGAATGCAAAAATCTGCACAACAATGCGTCATGGGACGCACCTGTCACACGGAAACCACATGTTTCCTCCCCTTGAATGGCTAGCGGCGAACAATCAGCCCTGCGGCTTTTGTGCGGCGCGGTCTGCTGCCAGAAATTGACAAGCGGCAATTGGTTCCTGGTTATCGTTGTGAGCTTGGCATTTTGAAGAACCACCCCCGACGACATCATGTCTTTCCCAGAGTGAAGAAATTTCATTCGTTACTAATTCACCCGAAACTTCTGGTTCATTCAAAACAATTGTGTGAACAAGATGGGGAGCGTTGTGGGTTCGTGGTCACAATGCGACCCTGGCAAACGTCCTCAATTAAAAGAGTATTTACAGGTTTCGAGCAAGACCGGATGGTTTCTTGACGGAACCATCGAGGACCAATGAAGGCTGAAGCGAACCGGTGGATTTCCGGATTTCTTCCACATGAGCTATCACAAGCTCAGAGAAGGTAGGACTGTCAGGGCTTACGAAAGGATAGAATGGCATCCACAATGGAAGGTTCCAGGGTTCGACCTCAAAGTCAACACGCAACACAATCTGCGTGAATTGTGCGGAAAATGGAAAGGGGGTTTCAATCATTTCCAATCATTTCCAATCACCCACGTCTACGATCCTTTTTCAACCTGGCCTCACATTGCATAAGTTCAAGCAGTTTCTCTCTGCAGTTGGTCTGCATTCTGCATCAATCCTCGACCCTCCTCGATTCTTGGTCCCACCAACCTGACGCCTACCTTATCATCTAAGGTACCTTTGGATCCAACACCATTACTGAATAAAAACAGCCACTTCTCTGGGCTTTTCTCTCTGTCCTACTCTTTAGCTGTCGTTGCCTTTCCCCACAAACCACCAAGTTTCGACCGTTTTGGGAAGTTCAGGCTATTTGACTGCCGTGCGTTGATGTAGGTCCGCATTTCCTATCTCGGAAATGTTTAATATACACCACGTTGCACTACGGGAAACTGACATCTTGAATTGTACAGCTTTTGCTTGTCTTCTGCCCAAGCTCGGCATCAGGCATCCGACAGCTTTCCCAATCCTTGCGGAAGTCTACAAAATCCGCCCGCCATGGCACCGGCCGGCCGCAACGTCCTGCCGTCACCGGCACCTCAGACAGCCACGACCCTGTTTCTTTTGACAAATCTCCATTGTCCTACATGTGTCTCAACTATAAAAGGTATCTTGCAGGAGTCTAGGAACGGCCAAGTCGGTTGGGTTTCACCAAACATTGTTACCTCGGTGGTCACAGTCGAGCACGATCCGGCCGCATCACTTGGTCAGATGCAAAGGGCCCTCGAGGACAACGGTTTCGAAGTATGCGCGATAGCAACACCAACCGGCGACGTATCTGACCTTGACCTGGGAGACATGTCAACAGCAACTCACAAAACCATGGGCGCCGGTCCTAGCAACTCGCCTACTCACACTCAACCCTCCTCCTTCCTTAGCCGATGGGTTATGCCATCCAAAGAGAGTACTGGGCGGCCTGAGAATTTGAAAGTTCATCTCAAAAATTGTGCCCATTGCCGTGATTCCCAGCAGCGTGGCCTCCCGGGGAATGTCACCGGCAACATGCAGCAGGTCGACTTTAAGTGCATGGCCTCGAGGAACACATTCTCGTCAGACTCACAACCGGCCTCACCACCCAAATCCTTTATTGCTGTCGAAACGTCCGAGTTTCTTCTATCACATCCAGTCTGGAGAGCAAAAGTGGCCATCGGAGGAATGACTTGTGCGTCCTGTTCAAACAAAGTAGCCGAGGAGCTTCGGAACCTCGACTGGGCGACCAACGTCAATGTGGACCTCGTTAGCAACAGCGCAACGGTAGATTTGTTAGACAAGGACAAAGGATCTGAGCTAGTTCAAGTCATCGAAGACCTCGGCTATGAGGCAATCCTTGACAGCATCACAGACGTCAATGCTGGGAAACGGAAGCGACGAGAAGGCTCAGACATTTGGAGGGCGACATTATCTATTGGAGGAATGACTTGTGCATCGTGTTCGAACAAAATCGTAGAACAGATGAAGAAGAAGGATTGGGTGAAAGACATCACAGTCAGCTTGGTTTCCAATAGCGCCACGATTGACTTCCAAGGCCAACACAACGCAGACAAGCTGGTGGAAGCCATTGAAGAGTTGGGCTTCGACGCTGCATCAGATACTGTAGTGAGTCTTGAAGATGACGAGCAGCCGTCAGACGAAGAACGGACGGTTGAAATCAAAATTGATGGCCTCTACTGCTCCTTTTGCCCAGCGAGGGTGGCCAAATCTCTGGCAGGATTTCGACGGCAGTTGAAAGTTATCAGCGAGCCTACCGCGGAAAAGCCCATCATCAAGATCAGATATATCCCGGATGCCCCTTCCTTCACCATTCGACAGATTTTGGCTGCCATCGATGCCAGCGATCCTGGTAACCTCACCGCATCATTGTATCATCCACCCACGTTGGAGGAGCGGTCCAAGATGATGCAGAGACGTCACCGGAGAGAGATTCTCTGGCGGGTTATTCTGTCGGGTATTGTGGCAATCCCAACTTTTGTTATTGGTATCGTATATATGAGCCTTTTGCCACACCACAAAAAGATGTACATGATGGAACCTTTGGGGTCGTCTCGCGTCAACCGCATGCAGATCGCGCTCTTTATAATGGCAACACCTGTGTACTTTTTTGCGGCAGACATATTTCATCGGAAAGCTCTGAAAGAGATCAGAGTCCTGTGGAGGAGGGGCAGCCAGGTGCCGATCCTTCGTCGATTTTATCGATTTGGAAGCATGAACACACTCATGTCGCTCGGAACGAGCATTTCCTATTTTGCCTCAGTCGCCCAAATGATCGCTATTGGTGCCAAGGCAAGAGAGATGGACGACTCAAACTTTTACTTCGACTCCGTGGTCTTTTTGACTTTCTTCTTGCTCTTGGGCAGGTTTATCGAGAGCTTGAGCAAGTCAAAGACAGGAGAGGCTGTTGAGATGTTGGTCAAACTTCGTCCGACAACAGCAACATTTGTTAGCGGGTATGGCACAGAAAAGGAAGAAGATGTGCTCGTGACCGCAGATTTGCTGGATTATGGTGACGTTGTACGTGTGCCACATGGGTCATCTCCCCCATCTGATGGTATCATCGTGGAAGGGACCAGCAACTTTGATGAATCAAGTTTGACTGGCGAGTCGCGGCCTGTGAAAAAAGTACCTGGCGACCAGGTATTTTCAGGTACCGTCAACAAGGACGGTTCTGTTCTGGTGCGGATCACCGGAATACCAGGTCAGTCCCTTCTCGACCAAATCGTCAACATTGTCCGCGAGGGCCAGACAAAACGAGCACCCATTGAGCAGGTCGCGGACTCTCTAACCTCGTACTTTGTTCCGGCAATTACCCTCGTCGCCATCATTACTTGGCTTGTTTGGCTCACCCTGGGTTTCAGCGGTGTTGTGCCGCGTGATTTCTTGGACAAGAACCAAACGACCGAATGGGTATCATTCTCACTTCAGTTTTCCATTGCCGTCTTCGTGGTGGCATGTCCTTGCGGCCTCGGACTCGCAGCGCCTACCGCAATTTTTGTTGGCGCTGGTCTCGCAGCCAAGTATGGCATCCTGGCCAAAGGCGGAGGAGAGGCATTTCAGAAAGCAAGCCAGATAGACTGTGTAGTGTTCGACAAGACAGGCACGCTTACAGTCGGCGGAGAACCTACAATTACCGACTCGGAGGTGTATCCGCCTTCTGATGACGAGAGGGACGCTCTCCTGGCTGAGCTTAAGGCAGTGGAAGAGAACAGCAGTCACCCAATCGCAAAGGCTATTGTATCATTTTGCACAATAAAAAAGCAATTGCCTAAAACATCAATCAGCAACATTCAGGAAATTCCAGGAAAGGGAATGAAGGCTGTTTTTGAGCCAACTACCAACGGACAGACCTCTGAGCTGATTGTCGGTAACGAGCAGCTGATGAAGGATTTTGCTGTTGAAATCTCACCAGAAAGGAGTCAACTTCTTCAGAAATGGAAGCAGGAGGCAAAGTCTGTTGCACTCGTGGCAGCAAAGTCCGTGTCTGAAACCGAATCATCCACATGGCGCTTGGCCGCAATGCTTGCCATCTCGGATCCTATTCGCCCCGAAGCTAGACCAGTGATCCGCGCTCTACAAGACCGAGGCACCCGAGTATGGATGCTTTCCGGCGACAATCCCACCACAGCCGCCGCAGTGGCTCAACAGCTGGGCATTCCTCAAGAGCAAGTCATCGCCGGAGTCTTGCCCGCCGGCAAAGCCGAGAAGATCACGTATCTTCAGTCGACTCTCAAGGCGCGGACAGCTAAAAACACAGAGTCAGCAACTCGGCGGTCCATGGTGGCCATGGTTGGGGACGGTATCAACGACAGTCCCGCGCTGACTACAGCTGATGTGGGCATCGCCATCGGTTCAGGTTCAGATGTGGCTATTAGCAGCGCGGACTTTGTTCTGATGAAGAGCGATCTGAAGGCCGTGGTTACCCTACTCGACCTCTCGACGACAATTTTGAGAAGGATCAAGTTCAACTTTGGCTGGGCAGTGGTGTACAATGTGATTGCTATCCCATTCGCCGCTGGAGCTTTCTACCCAATCAAGGCCAATGGCAATCACATTAAGCTGGACCCTGCATTTGCGGCATTGGCCATGGCGTTGAGCAGCATCAGTGTAGTGGTGAGCTCACTCTTGCTGAAGACGAGATGGTTTGGATATAAAGAGAGGAAGCTGAGTGGGATCTAATTGATGAATATCAATATTGGAGTTTTTAAACTGGGCAGGGGGCTATGATTGATGCCCCTTGGTTATCACAAGCATTATATACCTAATTGCCGTATTTTTCTTATTTTTCTTATTTTTCTTTTCTGTATGTTATGAGAATAGTTGGTATTTTTTTGGAAAGGGCAATGGGTGCGGATTACACAAAGGATGAAGGAAAGAGAGAGATGCTTGAAGAGATATCCTGTATTTTTTATTTTTTTTGGCGTTTTGGCGCTACATCATCATGGCACAGGGGTTGCAATCAATTAAATTTACTTGGTTAAAACACACGCTACCCAAAAAATAAACGCTCGACAGTTTTCCTGCATCTTTCATCTAAAGTCACATTTCAATCATCCAGAACCGCTCTACATAAAGACAGGGGTTATTTGCGACAAAGAAAAGCAACATTCATCAAAAAATAAACCCTTTCTCGAGGGCGAAACACTACTCGGTACCGCCTTCGAAGTTTGGTTTAGCGGGGTCACATCACTGTGGTTACAGTGTCACAAACCTACAAAACGCAACTCTGCCGCCCATCACTTTCTAGAAGCAGCACAGCGCCACCCACCTACCGCAGCGGTTCCAAGCAAACGAGCGATTGTGACCAAAACTCGATATTTCCCGGTTCGCGCGCGCCGCGAAATAATTCGAAACAGAGGTTCCCCCCTTCCCGAAAAAAGACAACAACCATGAATGCCACAGTCAAACGAAAGTTTAATGCCCTCGTACAGGGAATAGGCAGCAATTACAATTCTTATTCTTCACCAAACGAAAACGATAATAATAATAATAATAATATCGACAATTCTGCCGCCGCCATGTCTTCACCTCTTTCGATGCGATCGACGACGGGCGCGACTCCTACGAGGTCATTGACCAATAGCGATGAATTACTCAAGAAGCGACGCGTTGGAGGAGGAGGAGACTCAACATTTAGTACCACCGCAAGTAAATTTGGAATCATGAGAACAACAACGCCACAAAGGAATAAAAGCGATTCTGGGGTTTTTGGTACTACTTCTCCTTCGCCGGCTGGGACTGGGACTGGGACTGGGAGTATTAGAGTACCTGGTGGTAACACAGGAGGAGGTTTAACTACCACTACTTCGGTATCGAATATTACTTTGAGGAAATGGATGCCTGGAAGATCAGAGAGTCCTGCTGCTGCTGCTGCCGCTACGGGTTTACCACCGCCTAAATACTGTCCTGGAGATAGGGAGCAGTTGTTGCGACGGCTAGCAACTTTTCAGGAATTGACGGATTGGACTCCTAAACCGGATAGGGTGAATGAGGTTGAATGGGCAAAGAGAGGATGGGTGTGTCAGGGTAAAGAGAGGGTAAAGTGTTTGTTATGTGAAGCGGAGTTGGTGGTAAAGATTAATAAAAAGGAGATTGATGGGAGGGAGATTAGTGTGTTGATTGCTAGTGAGATTGAGGAAGGGGTCGTGAGGAGGTATGCGGAGTTGGTGGTTGAGAGTCATAGGGAGGATTGTTTGTGGAGGAAGAAGGGATGTGATGGTACGTATGATGACACAAAGACAGAGATGGGGAGAAAGGTGCTAATCGTTGATATGGTATAGATTCCCTGCTTCGACTCCCGCTTCCGAACCCAAAGTTGGCTCTTGCGACCCTTCGCGAACGGTATGATGAGCTTTGCTCCAGATCTGCCGCGTTCTTACCCTACGAATTCAACCTCCGTTTGCCCGAGTCATTCAACTTGGATGCAGTAATCTCTTGTCTCCCTTCAACATTCTTCACGTCCAATCCAACGCCATCATACCCAAACTCTGAGAAAATCAACCGCCCGGCTTTGGCTCTTGCCCTCCTAGGCTGGCAAGGCCTGACCAACCCAAGACTGTCAAACGCACCGATACCTAATAGCGCTAGTTGTCATACGTGTTTACGTCGATTGGGACTTTGGATGTTCAAGTCCAAAGAAATCGACCCAGAGACAAACAGAGTCATAGTCCCCGCTCCAATGGATCATTTAGACCCCGTTGTCGAACACAGATTCTTTTGTCCCTGGAAAAACGGCTACGTCCAAAGGAATCCTGGGTCAAAAGACGGCAGGAAGGAAGAACCGAAATCCGCGTGGGAGGTGCTTGTTGAGGTTTTGAGAAATGAAAGTTTTATCAGGAGTAAAGTTGAGTATGGTAGCAGTAACCACGGAAGGAGTAAGAGTAGTACTGCTGCGGGCATGACGACGACTGCTGGGATAGGAGCTAAGACACCCGAGAGGAGAAGACCAATTACTTCTGGGACGACACAGGGCGGAGGAGGAACACCGGGAACACCAGCGTCAGTTGCTGGGACTGATGCGGATGGAGAAGGAGGGGAAGATGAGACGAGAAAGAAGAAGGATCAGGATATGATGAGTCGGTTGAGGAGGGTCAAGAGTTTGTTTAATACGAAAAAGAGTGGGGGGAGTGCGAGTAGACCTGGGACTTCTCATTCTAATAGGGGTGGGGAGTGAAGTAATAAGTAATTCTCTTATTTTGGTTTGATGAAGGACGGGGGAGATGGAAAACTTTTTTATGTCTGTCAGAATTCGGACAAAAGGAAACATGTTTCATTTTTGATCTTTCTCTGTGCTTGGAGTCGTGGAACTATTTTCATGGGACAAGGTGAGAGAGACACATTTGAGAGAGAGTGTATTTATACGATCTTGATGTGTATGAATATTGTTTTTGGGATGCAGTTCAGAAGGAATTACATTCTATGTATGTACTTGTAGCTAGTTTACATTAGCTCAGCTGCTGTAGCGTTTGTTTTTTACCAAAGTTGTTTATAAAATGAATACTTATTGTCATTCTCATCAATCCACAATTCTCAACGGGAAAATGGAACTTTCAAGTCGAGCGGCTCAACACATCAAACGGGTACCGAACCCAATATTAGCCAATTCACCTCGACAGTAAACAAGTGGATATCTAGATGGCTATAGCAGCAGTTAAATGCCTTCTCTTTTATATACTCGTCTCAATGCCTCGTCTAGCCCATCAAGACCATTCGGTCATCGCAGTCTCGAAATCATTACAGCCATGAGATATCTTCGATTGTTCAGAAGCCAGTTCGCGTTTCATGCAACAGTGCTGGGTTGCTCAACACAAAAAATATGTCTTGCGTATACAGTTACATGGCAACATAAATCGCAGAACAAAATTCGTTATCAATAGATAGTAAATACCAACTTTATTTTTCCCAAACTCCAAACTAAACGCATGACCAATACCTCAACCACCGCCTTCTCATTAGAATCTATGTGTAGTTGACACACAACACCAGTTCCGGTCCCCATCCTTCTTTCCTATTTGCCCAAGAAACACCCATCCGGACCCAGGCACATACTTTGAACAGAGAAAGACACCTGCGAGAAGCTGCAAAAAAAAAAAAAAACGTATGGCCTCCTTATTTTTGTGATGCCATTATAAAATAACATAAAATACAAATGCGTTGGGGGGAATCTATGATATCATCATTCGGTTATAGGGGTATTTAAAGCTCATCGTGGCCAGCTGGCTCGTCATCGTCACCACCGGCACCGCCAGCTCCAGAGTAGAGCTTGCTGGTGATGGGGTAAGCGACGTTGGACAGCTTCTCCTTCTGCTCCTCGAAGTCCTCGGTAGAGGCGGTGGCGGCTGTAAGAAGTTTTTGTTAGCGAGTGTTCTGTTGTTAAAAGATGTAAACAATGTCAACTTACCATTCTCCTCAAGCCAGTCCTGAGCCTCCTTGACGGCGTCGAGAATAGTCTCCTTGTCGTCCTCGGAGATCTTCTTGCCCAGACCCTCCTCATCGTTGACCTGGTTCTTCAAGCTGAAGGCATAGTTCTCAAGACCGTTGCGAGCCTCAATGCGCTCACGGGTGGCCTTGTCCTCCTCGGCGTACTTCTCAGCCTCGGCGACCATGCGGTCAATCTCCTCCTGAGTAAGGCGGCCCTTGTCGTTGGTGATGGTGATGGACTCGCCCTTGCCAGTGCCCTTGTCGTGGGCAGAGACCTTGAGAATTCCGTTGGCGTCGAGCTCGAAGGAAACCTCAATCTGGGGAACGCCACGGGGAGCGGGTGGAATGCCAGTAAGCTCGAACTTGCCGAGGAGGTTGTTGTCCTTGGTCAAGGAGCGCTCACCCTCGTAGACCTGGATAAGGACGACGGGCTGGTTATCGGCGGCGGTGGAGAAGATCTGGCTCTTGCGGGTGGGGATAGGAGTGTTACGGCCAATGAGCTTGGTCATGACACCGCCGGTGGTCTCAATACCGAGAGTAAGGGGGTTGACATCCATGAGAACGAGCTCCTCAGTGCCCTCCTCGCCGCTCAAAACACCAGCCTGGACGGCAGCGCCGAAAGCAACAGCCTCATCGGGGTTAATACCCTTGCTGGCCTTCTTGCCACCGAAGAACTCCTCGATAAGGGACTGAATCTTGGGAATACGAGTGGAACCACCAACGAGGACAATGTCGTCGACCTCGCTCTTGGCGACCTTGGCGTCCTTGAGGACCTGCTTGACGGGGTCGAGGGTCTTGCGGAAGAGGTCGATGTTGAGCTCCTCGAACTTGGCGCGGGTAAGGGTCTCGGAGAAGTCCTTGCCGTCGAAGAGAGACTCGATCTCAATGCGAGTGGACATCTGGCTGGAGAGGGTACGCTTGGCCTTTTCGGCTTCGCGCTTGAGCTTGCCCATGGCCTTGGCATCCTTGGTGACGTCGACACCGTGCTTCTTGTTGAAAGTCTTGGCGAAGTGGTTGATGGTGCGCTGGTCGAAATCCTCACCACCAAGGTGGGTATCACCGGCAGTAGCCAAAACCTCGAAGACGCCCTGGTCAATAGACAGGAGAGAGACATCGAAAGTACCACCACCAAGGTCGTAGACGATGATCTGGCGCTCACCCTCACCGGTCTTGTCAAGACCATAGGCGATAGCGGCGGCGGTGGGCTCGTTAACGATACGGAGGACATTGAGGCCGGCGATGAGACCGGCATCCTTGGTGGCCTGGCGTTGGTTATCGTTGAAGTAGGCGGGGACAGTGACGACAGCGTGGGTGACCTTCTTGCCGAGGTAGGCCTCAGCGGTTTCCTTCATCTTTCCAAGAACCATGGCGGAGACCTCCTCGGGACTGAAGGTCTTCTTCTCGCCGTTGACGGTAACCTGAACGTTTGGCTTATCATCCTTGGAGATAACCCTGGAGAGCTTGTCAGCGCAAATCCCGTAGTTTCCAGCGCCCGTTTTGTACTTACTTGAATGGGAAATGCTTGATATCAGTCTGGACCTCCTTCTCGGACATCTTGCGACCGACAAGACGCTTGATATCGTAGATGGTGTTGAATGGGTTGGCCGCGGCCTGGTTCTTGGCGGCATCTCCGACCAATCTCTCCTCGTCGGTGAAGGCGACATAGGAGGGTGTGATACGGTTACCTTGGTCGTTGACGAGAATCTCGACCTTGCCCTTCTGCATAACACCAACACATCTTTAATCCTTGTTAGCAACTGTATACCGGTCCCTGAGCAGTTGAGCTCCGAAGTTGCACCATTGAACACCGTGTCCTCAATCGTCCGAATCAACTGACAACGAGGCCGCAGAAAGTTCAAATGGCTGGAAAATGCGAGTGCTCGAGGTTCGTGGTTAACTTACGAGTAGGTGGTACCCAAATCCTGTAGAGAAACAACCGATTAGCTCCTGGCCGGGGAGAGAAGTTCATAGGTGAGGAAGAAGCTACGTACAATACCAATGACGGTGCCATAGTCTTGGGCATCATCTGCCTTCACTTGTTGGATGCCAGTTCCCAGCATCATGCCAAAGAAGCCCATAAGGCCGAGGCCGAGGGCCCATTTCCGCGATCGAGCCATGTCGAAGGCTATGTGTGTGTAGTTGAAGGATTTAAAAGAATGCAACTCTCGCGAATTCTGCTTGCAGTAATCTCAAGAGAAAAAAAAAGATGAGAAAAAAAGAGAAAGCTTCCTTATTTAGCTTCTCTTGTCGTCTTGTGTTGCCAAAAATCCTGACCCGTTGGAGGGGGCTTTCCTGGACTTTGTTTGGAGTTGGTGGTGGACCAGTTGAAGTTGGGAAGTTGGAAAAGAAAAAGAAGCAATTGCCTTTTGAAGTCAGTTTGCCCTGAACTTAAATTTTTTGATGTTCAATTGGGAAATCTGTCCTTATTCCTGGCACTCTAGCCACCTCACACTTTTGCACAGTGCAGTGGCCGGCCGTCTGCCGGCCCAGAGAGTTTTGGGTCTCCTGCTGCAGTAGCCAGCTTGCAGGAACAACAGCCCCCGCCAACCAGGCTGCTGCTTTTACTGGCTGATCTGGTCCAGCTGGTGGATCTTTGCCCCACCTTCCAAACGACTGGGCAGGGGTCCGGAGTATCAAAGGTACCCGTGACCTTCAGCCTTGAGAAAATGCCGCGAGATCATGCCCACTTGCAAAGTCACTCTACTTTTCCAACTCATTCTTTTTTCGTTTTTTTGCCATCCGATCGCGATGTGTCCTCTCACAATGACAAACCTTCAATCAAGAGGCACAAGAGGACAATGTTGGCCCTTGTCAATTGTAACATAAGTGTACACTACAAAGATAAGATAAGATTGAAAGCTGCGAAACTCTCTCGAACATTCGCCCAAATTCTGTTTTTTGTTGGTTTCTGTCTCAGTGCCTCTCTAAACATGTGCCCCACAGAACAATCGAGAGTGTTGACTGTTGGCTGAGGTTATCAAGCACAGACCACATCCGACCTGGAACTGCCAGAGTGGCCTTTCGGGTTGCGGCTATTCCGCCCACCAGTTTTGGTCAAAAGAGGTGGAGTGCGGTACGGGAAGCTGTCCCTAACGCCAACACTTTGCGGAGGAATGCCACCTTGCATCCACCAAATTCTGTTTTATTAATCTGTAACCCAAGTTCGAACCGACGTCATGCTTATTTCGACCGTGACCGTGTGAGCCTCACACCTCGTATAGGTATCTGAATATGTGGTCAAGTCATGTTTGGTAAGATGACAGATGGCAATCTTCGCTCTGTGATGAACCATAAGTCTTATTTGATTCAAAACGCTTGAATCTATCACTATGGCGCTATGCTCCTCCAAGTCAAGATATGTGTATCTACACCTTCTCCCTTACTCCAACAACCCAGCAGCAATAGTCTCACCTCCACTCCTTAAAACGACTCTCTGCCCAGTCTCCAACGGGACAACAGACTCCAACTCGACGGTAATCCTCGCCACCATGCCCGGCTTGATAAGCTTCGGGTTTTTCTTCGTTACTGATCCGGTGACCTTGTTCAGCAACGCCGGCATGGCTGTTATCCTGCCGGGAGCGTGCAATCGGCCTCTGTGAACATCCACCTGCATTGGCATCAAAAAGTCAAACGCCAAGGCCTTCATCGTAAACTTGTTGTCCTTGGGAACAGGGTTTGCAGGGTGACAAATGATGTCTCCCACCCGAACATGTATTGGGTCAATGTGGCTGAGAGCGATTACGGCGTTCTGGCCAGCCACGGCCCAGTCTGCTGGGGCATCGTCAACAATCAACGACTTGACATATGCCTTCTCTGAGCTTGGCTGCACGATAAGTGCATCGCCAGTTTGTAAGGAACCAGCATCAAGACGGCCAGAAACTGTGACCTGACTTTGTTGACTTTTAAAGACTTCTGAAATGGTCAGTCTCAAAGGTTTTGCCAATGCCCTGGCATTGGGCTCTGATTTTTCTAGCTCCTCGATCAAGGTGCCACCTGTGTACCAAGATGCTGCGGGGTCTTCTGATCTACTGACGAGATTGTCGCCGTTGAGACCAGAGACGGGTACAAAAGCTATGTTTTGCAATTGGAAGCCAGTGTTGCTCAAGAAGCCACTGACTTGATTCTTGATTTCGTCAAATCTGACCTTTGACCAGCCGACTGTGTCCAGTTTGTTGATGGCCACAATAACTCGGGAGACTCCCATACTTCGGATAAGGAGAGAGTGCTCTTTGGTCTGACCTTTCAACCCAGACTCAAAGGCGCCCTTGCTGGAATCGATGACAAGAATGGCAAAATCAGCTTGACTAGCACCAGCAATCATGTTGGGAATGAAATCTCGGTGGCCTGGAGCATCCAGGATGGTAAATGCGGTTGTGTCAGTTTCAAATCGGTTTGTTGCAATGTCGATTGTTACACCGCGGCTGCGCTCCTCGGACCGTTGATCAAGAACCCACGCCAACGCGAAAGAAGCCTTGCCTATTGAGTGAGCTTCTTTCCGTAGCCTCTCAACTGTTCTTTCATCGACCACCTTGAGATCAAGCAGTAGTCGGCCCATCATGGTACTCTTGCCGGCATCGACATGGCCAACGACGACAAAGCTGGCGTTTTTCTTGGGTTTCGACTTTTCGAACTCTGCAAGGACGTCGAGCCCTCGACTCTTTGGTAATGGGGCGTCGTCAACCTTTAGCTCCTTCAAGTCGGCCGCAACTTCGTCTGTGCCAGATGAGCTGGGCTTCGGTTTCTTCGTCTTGGCTGCTGAGGAATTCTTTCCAGCTATTTGGACTATCAGCATCAGCGTTAGCGCGTGGTCTTTCCCATCAGCGAACCTTTCGCTTGAGCCGCAAGGACTATGTCATCTGGGCTTGGCTTGGAAAAGGCTTGGAGGACGGATGGCGCCAGTGGCAGGGTCACCAAGTTTTCTCGTTGCTGTGTGTGCGTCTTGGACGAAGCTCCAAACAGAATTTGGGCAAAAGCAGATGGTTGAGCATGGTCGACTGTTGCTGACTGTTGGTTTTCCAAGACCTCCGATCGCTTGATCGGTTTGGAAATGGGCTCAGACCTCGGCTCGGACTGAACAATGGGTTGGCGGCCCTGGGCGGTTGATGATGAAGTCTTGAGTCGCTTGCTGAATCCGCCGGCCAGGGCCACGTTTTCTTTGCCCGTTGCTTGGTCATCCGATACCGACAGGTCCTTCATCTGAGCTCTAGTGTCCTCAACTTGCTCTTCAGAAGCACTCTTCTCTTGCGACAACTTCTTCTTTCTTGCTGCCGCCAATGCCTGAAGCTTTGACATCTTGGGAGCTGCGCCAGACCCTCCGAGGAGACCTCCCTTGGGCGTGATGGGCGCAATAAAGATTGCCTCGCGGTGTTTGGGAATATTTCCCCAAGGCATGTCCTTGAAGTAATGGGACAAATCCTCTTCTATTTGTGGATTGACCGTGGAAAGTAAGCCTCCGCCCCCTCCAAAGCCCAGATGGCCCTCAGCCCTGTATGACAGCCCTTCGAAAGTTGTAGCGAAAGCAAACAAAAGGGACGACGAACTTACCATTTGGTTGCTGGATTACTGGTTTGGGCTTGGGTGCCTTGGGTGCTGGTGGGCTTATGAACTTGGATACTAGATATGTGACGGATTTGTCGACATCATAGTAGTAATGCCATAGAGCCTCCTCGATCTGAGTTTGAGAGACTTTGGAAGCCTCAGTGCCAAGAGCAGCCGTCACATCAGCAATACCCTGTGCCATCAAAGCTTTGTCCTCAGCGCTCAGTTCCTCCTCGTCTTCGTCGTAGTCTTCGTCGTATGCGAGCTCCGCCTCATAGTCCATATTGCGGACTAGTCTGTGTCGAGACATTTTGTGGGCGGGTGTGTGAAAGTGTACGGTGGTGGTTATTATGAAGATGAATGAGCGGATGAGACAGAAATTGGTCGGAATTGAAGGGGCCGCTTTATAATTTGTATGGTAGTAAGAAGAAAAAATGTTGAACTTTTTGCATCAAGTATAAACAAATTCAAGTATGTTGGTGGCTGTATTACTAGGTTCATGTAATCGGAGCTTTGAGCTTGTTGACGATTGTCTGGTGATGTCGATGGCGGGGTCAAACAGGTTGGTTGTGCCAGGTTCACCCCACCATACGAATCAACACCTGGCCCCTGTTTGGCAAGGCGGTGAGTGCCTAAACCGCGGGGCTCTGTTGATTGTAGCCAATGAGAAGCTCGAGCCGGACTTAGATTCTGCCGTTGCCCGCCTCGCCGCCCCGGCCAGCTGGGGGTCTCATTTTTTTGAGAGATTGCAGTCAAGCTCTGGCGATAGGGAAAGGTGCCTAGCGAGACGAGACTGGAGGAAGCAAGCCTGGAGCCCTGTTAGACTCAACAACAACAGCCTTGTTTTTTCTTGCCTTTCATTCAACAAGTTTCGACGGCCGTGTATTTTCCTCAAAATAAATCATTCCAGAACCTGCCAAGATGGCTATGAGTATGTCCAGCTGCTCCCCGCAGTCATCAAACGAATAGTATGGATAGGAGAAGCTAACGGGCGGTGGTTGCATGTAGATCTGGATTTGTCCAACGGTATGCGACGACCACAACAAATACCCCGAGCTCAACTGACAGCCATATCGTATAGCGGTGGTGACCAAAGATGAACAGGGTCGTCCTTTTATCGTTGTCAGAGAGTTAGTTCTTCTATAAAAACCCCCCTCGTCGCCGTCGTATCCGCGAGCCCCTCCCCGCTGACCCTTCCACCCCCCTTTTACCAGTCAAGGCAAGAAGAAGCGCCAGTATGGTAATGAAGCCGTCAAGTCGCATATCCTCGCCGCCCGTACTGTCGCAAATATTGTCAAGACCTCATTAGGGCCCCGCGGCCTGGACAAGATCCTCATCTCCCCCGACGGCGATATCACAGTAACAAACGATGGCGCAACTATCCTGCAGCAGATGGAAATCACAAACCATATCGCCAAGTTGTTGGTAGAGCTTTCCAAGTCCCAGGATGACGAGATCGGTGACGGAACAACCGGCGTCGTTGTCCTTGCCGGTGCCCTCCTCGAACAAGCGGCCGAGCTTATCGACAAGGGAATTCACCCCATCCGCATCGCCGACGGGTACGACCAAGCCTGCGACATTGCCGTGGCCGAGCTCGAAAAGATCTCAGACGTTATTGAGTTCAGCAAGGAGGACACAGATAACCTGATCAAGGTAGCAAGGACAAGTTTGGGCAGCAAGATCGTATCAAAGTCACACGACCAGTTCGCCAAAATCGCAGTGGACGCAGTTCTTTCAGTTGCAGATTTCGAGCGCAAGGATGTTGACTTTGAGCTCATCAAGATGGACGGCAAGGTCGGCGGCTCTCTCGAGGACACCCTTCTCGTAAAAGGCGTTATTGTCGACAAAGACTTCTCACATCCCCAGATGCCCTCCGAGATCCGGGACGCCAAGATCGCTATTCTTACGTGCGCATTCGAGCCTCCCAAGCCCAAGACTAAGCACAAGCTCGAGATCAGCAGCGTAGAGGAGTTCAAGAAGTTGCAGACGTACGAGCGCGAGAAGTTTATCGAAATGATTCAGCAAATAAAGGACGCCGGTGCGAACCTGGCCATCTGCCAGTGGGGTTTCGATGACGAGGCCAACCACTTGCTTCTTCAAAACGAGCTCCCAGCCGTAAGATGGGTTGGAGGTCCCGAAATTGAGTTGATTGCTATTGCGACCAACGGCCGTATCGTCCCAAGGTTTGAGGATCTTAAGCCTGAGAAGCTCGGAACTGCTGGTATCGTCCGGGAGATGAGCTTCGGTACGACCAGGGAGAAGATGCTTGTCATTGAGGAGTGCGCCAATACCAGAGCTGTCACCGTCTTCGTCAGAGGCAGCAACAAAATGGTATATTAGCCCCCTTATTCATCCCCTTTTTTTTCCACATGGGTACACTAACTCTCTCGTCTACAGATTATCGACGAAGCCAAGCGCTCTCTTCATGACGCCCTCTGCGTAGTCCGCAATCTCGTCCGTGATAACCGCGTCGTCTACGGTGGCGGCTCAGCCGAAATTGCCTGCTCGCTCGCCGTCGAGGACGCAGCAGTCAAGACCCCCGGTCTGGAGCAGTATGCCATGCGCGCCTTCGCCGAGGCTCTCGATGCCATTCCAATGGCTCTCGCCGAGAACAGTGGTCTCAACCCCATCGCCACCCTCGCCGAGGTCAAGTCTCAGCAAGTCAAGGACCCGGCCGGCCGCGGCCGCTTGGGTGTCGACTGCATGGGTCGCGGTTCAAACAACATGAAGGAGGCTTTCGTCATTGACCCCTTGATTGGCAAGAAGCAGCAGTTGATGTTGGCTACCCAGCTTTGCCGCATGGTGCTCAAGGTTAACAACGTTATTGTTTCTGGGTCTGGGGAGGATGATTTCTAAATCTTGGGGGTCTATAAAAAAGGGGGGTAGTAGAATAAGAAGGGAGTGGATAGAAACATGGCAAGGCATAACAAAAAAGATACCTTGTTTTTAGTGATTGGTAAAAATACATCAAAGTAAAATGTATTCAAACAAGTACATTAAGAGATGGGCCTTATCATCAAAGTTATACGTCAGTTGCTTGTAGTCTGTAAAAGTACACTAGTCATTTTTTGACCCCCCCTTAAGTAAAAGCCATAAGTGAGCAAATTAAACAGAAAGGCAAAAACCCCCCTTTAGAACCCCCATCAACGATGTATCATAAGCCATTCCTCCCAATCTGTTCTAACATGACAAAAGGCCACCGTTTAGCGAGAACAACAAAAGCAATCCCATGTTTGGTTTCCAGAGATAGCTAAGAAAAGAAAAAGGGGTAATAAATATGTTTAAAAATGAATTTTCATGTGCTCTATGTATTGTCGCCATTGCTTTTTTAATAAAACAACCATCACATAAAAAAAGATAAACAAACGACAGTTCATAATCCTGTTATAGACCTCTCCTCCTCCTCCTCCTTTCCCTCGTTTAATTAAGCAAACCCAAACCCCCTCGCATTCTCAAGCGCCATCGCCAACCTCTCCCTCAAAACCTCTCTATCCTTATACTCCGGCAGCAACAAAGTTCCATAACAGGTATAACTAGTCGGCAGCCTTCCCTTTTCTCCTTCCTCCTCTCCGTTCCTCTGCAAAACAAACATGACATTCTTCACGCCGCCCACGGGGATACGATCGCTCGCCGTGACAAACTCCAAGAGCTTCCTCTTCATCGTATCGTCATACTTTCTCACAATGCTCCAGAAATCCTTTACGGTCCGATGTGACGAGTCCCAACCTATGTACCTGACATACCGTTTAAGTTCCGAAATATCAATCGTCTGGATTCCTTCGACCAACGACTGGAGAAGAGTAGGGTTCAAGAGGTTGAGCGACTTTGGCATGAGGCAGGTGCGGAATCCACGGGCAAACGCCTCAAACTGCGGGCGGACGGACACGTCGGTCAGATACCGGATGTAATCCGACACGTAGGCGTTGCGGTTTGCGCTTGTGACCAAGGGAGCCTCATCCTCTAGGGTGTTGGAGTCCTGTGGAGCGGCAGCAACAAAAGCGTGGCCAGCTGTCTTGGCGAATTGAGGCCATTCCTCCTCCTCCTCTTCTCCACTACCTTCACCACCACCCTGGTGTGGAGGTTTCATCTCCCTAGTGATGTGTTGACCGAGAGCCGAGACGGAGAATTCGTACGTGCGGGCAAAGACGTCTTCTACCAGACCGTCCTTTTCATCCCATTCGAGAAGGGAGGTGAGGCCACTGGCAAGCTCAGGCCAGCCGTCGTCGATATGATGAAGCTCCGTGACAGGTTCACCGAGCAGTTTCCGGTAGAGCGCCTTGGGGAAGGTAACGGGGAGTGTCAAGCCGTTATAAACCGCGAGGGAAACAAGCAGACCGATAAGCTCATACTTCCACTCAGCCTCCATGGAGCCCGGGAGGAACCAAGCCATGCGAGTCCGCTCGTCAACAGTGAAGGCACCATACTCAGGGTTGAGAGCCTCGGCGATTGCCATACGAAAGAACTCCTGCTGAACACCGCCCGAATCGAAGCCTTCCTCGCCGTCATTCTCACCGAGATGGACCTTGAGCGGTCTTATAAGCTCGCGCTCTTCTCTCCTCCACAACTGATCAAAAGCATCTTCCAGCACATGATCTCTCCTAATGTCGAGGATAAGGTACTTGGACGCAGCCGCTCTGAGCCTATCTGCCAAGACTTCTTTGTGATGTGAAGTTAAAGTAGACCGTGACGCGATCACATCGATTCTATCGTGGAGTACAGTAGACTCCTCGTACGCGTGGCTCATTCGAGAGAAATTGATTGACCGAAAATATGAAACAAGGCTAGAAGGATTGAAAATGTAGGGGTAGTCAAGCAGATGAACCCTCTGTCGCGTCGGGTTGTGTGAAAGCCACGCTAGGGGCATATTGACTGTGTCCATTCTCTCGGCGAAGTACTCGGCGAGAAAGTGGCCGTCGCCCAGCAAAAGGTCATGTCGCTTTTTGTCTACATCGTTGGTTAACAAGTGTGTTGCAATTGGCAATATCTTGGGGGACTTACACATGGCTTCGATCAGGGCGAGGGCTCCCCCGAATGGCCCATCGCCAGCTACCTCAGGGCAGCCGTCCCAGCCAGTCATCATAACAGCCCTAGCCCAGTCTAACAAAAGAATAGGCACTCGGGTCTCGTGTAGTGCACGGTCTGGGAAAGTGAAGTCCAAGACATACACAGCTTCCATGCTAAGAAAGTCAAGCTGCGAGAAAAGCGGCTTGAGCACATCGGACTCATGTTCTTCGTCAGGGTTGTTAGCCTGGTTCAGCTCATCAAAGTAGCGACGGGTTGTGAGGGCGGTGAACAGTCTCCTTGCCAAGCGAAGAGCAAAAGGGTCTGTAAAGGCATCTTCGTATTGAAGACAGAGATCAGCAGGTTGCTGAGCCACAGAACCACTACCAGCTAAGCTCAGGCCATGAGATCTGATCCGTGACATATCGTGGAGTTGTCTCGAATCCGTCACAAGGGGGGCTGAAGCGACCAAAGCGTGAAGACATATCGACAAAAGACAGCCTGCTTCATGATTGGATAACGACTCCCCATTCCTGAAAAGTTTCGCAGTTGGAGATCGTGGCGCTAACAGTGACTTTGGCGGAGCAAATAAGCTGCCTGCGGCCATCCAAAGGCTGTGAAAGAGCAGACTGGGCGCCACCCGGGTCATCCTCAACATGCAATACCAAACGGTCTGGGAATCATACAGATGACCATCTTCGGTAAAAGACTTGACAAGGAGCCCTGGGTCGCTAAGAACGTAAAAGAGACTTTGTTCGACGAATAGCTTCCATTCCAATCTCAGATTTGGGGAGGAGACTCGTGCCAAATGCCTCCTTCGCTTTGCCTGTTTTCCTTGAGCTGATTTCTTTGTGTGGAATTTCGTGATCGTTGGGGGTTCGAATAGATGCTCTTCAGCGGTTCCATCCTCCTGCATTACATCGCAGAACAAATCCACAATCTCTGGTTTTAATTTCGAAATAGTTTGTGGAAGCACACCCTCGTACTCCAGTTCTGAGTCTGGATCGGCAGCGCCGGTTGACCCGTTGCTGACGGATCTCTCAGAAGATACTCCCGACCGAGCACCATTATCATTGGGGCTGCCGGAATCGGCACTCCTTGCGCCATCCGTCTGACCCCTGATAGCCCTGCTCTTAAGGTCGACAGCCTTTAGTGATGGCATTTTCTCCAGCGAGACCTCGTCGAAATAGCCAATCGATGACAGCTGGGATATCGGCCGAGAAAGAGCAGAAGTGGTGGGTTTCAAAGCGCGAGGGCCCTTGTCTGTCGGGGCAGAATTTCCGCGTGGGGACTTGAGCAGTCCAGAGTACTGGTCATCGGCTAGGCTGTCTTGGGGATATGGGTCGATAGACATTTGGCGCTTTGGTTTCGGCCCATTCGAGGTTCGTACTTTGGCATTTGAGTTACGTCGCTGTGTGGTAGAGCGCATCGTCGGTGGTGTATCACGTTGCAGCTGATCTTCCTTGTGATCTCGCTTGTCCTTTTCGGTTTGTACAGGTCGAGCCACTGGTTGTACATCCAACGCTCCCCCTTGTGATCTTTCTGCGTCTTGTTGCTTGACCTCTACTTGCTCCGGCTCGGGGTGCTGGAGCCGGGCGCCATCTGTCTCTTCCCGAAAGCCTTTAGTCTTTTGTACCATGTCTTCTAGAGCTGCTGGCGTTAGCCACTCCAGCATCTTAAAAGCCACAGTTCCAAAAACATTGGCAGCGAAGGAGCGGTGATCTCGGCTAACTGGTTCCTCGTAAACTTCAAACGCAGGCTTAGGGGAGTTGCGGTCCTTCGGTAAGGTTGTCGGTTTATCTTTCCCCTTTGAGTTACTCCCGACTGACCCATTTCGTGGTCGCACAGAACTCGATTGTACACCTCCATTAGACTTTGGCGATACAGGACGGCCGTTTGGCGACGAGGGTTTTGGTGATGTAGATAAAGCGCGTTCAGCTTCCAGGCGAGATTTGTGAGTTGGCACAAACACTAAAGAGTTGAGGGCAGCGGGTGGTCCCTTGGGGGTTTTCAGTCCGGGACAGAGACCGTTTTCCGGGTTGTCCTGGCTAGCAAGATGCGTGGCTACAATTCTTGCACTGGTAGGATTGTATCTCCGAAGCGGCACTTGACCGGCAGCTCTTTTACGACAGGTGAAGCATGTTGAGATATTGCAGTGTTCGGAACCGCAGCCTTCGCGGAGCTGAACAATGTATCTAGCAAGAGCAGAGCAAGGGTTAGCGGCCGGACAACTTGGATAAAAGAGACAATAAAGCCATATCCTACTTTTGCACCAACTGCTGGAAGTTGTGTCTTCGACTGGCTTTGTGTATGGCGTAGACACGCCTCGGATTTTCGATGTCCTCGACCAAGTCCCTCAGTTCGCTTGGCGCATCTCGAGGCAGCCTGGCGAATAGCGCTTCCTCCCAAAGCCCACTCAGAATATCAAGATCGTCGACATTGTTGTAACCGTGACTGCTTGCAGGGAGTGGCCGAATAGCGTCTCGAGTCATGACATGGATTTCGCGCTGTGTAGTGTATGTTGCAAATCGACTCCAGGGAAGAATGCGAGACAGAAGGAAGCTGAGGCAGTCAGGGAGTGGGCAAGTCAACTGCTTCGTCGGTGAAACCAAGAATGATTGAGGCCACCAAGAAAGAAAGATAAGGTAGGTAGTCTCCAAGAGTTTGCGATGCGATTTTTTCGAAGCCTCAAAAATCCGAGAAAGTTAGTGAATCTGAATTTGCAGCCTTGCGTGAGAATGAGGGAAGTGGTAGGTTATCCAAGTTGCGCGCTGCGGCACAAGTCCATCATTGCCCTTTCCCATCTCAGCTCGTCACAGTGCCGGGGCTCTTCAGGTCGTAGTGCTGGGTTGAGCGCTGCCCCACAAACAGTTACCCGGGACGGCTTGGCATTTGCGTCCAATTAAAAACATGCAGGATCAATACACACAGTGTTGATATACCGTAGCTTGTACGGAAGCTACGGATGTGAGACTGAGAGAGTTGAATAACCGTTACTTGTACACTGTGAGGAATAATTAGACCAAACACTCAAACCACCTCACATATGAGGCCGTAGCTCCTGACTCAGCCCCGGTTTTTAGTACTCTTCTTGCCACTCCCTCTCGGCGGATAATGACCATGTATAAACAATGGCTTGGTATGCGGGTGGATTTGTCATACAGGCTTGAATGTTCTCGTCGAGCTCGGCCTATTGTTACAAAAGCCCAACACCCCGAACAAGGCGTCAGAGTTCTATCTATCTAAACCGTAATTATTTAGTAAACATGGCTCGCTCCACACCGTTGAAAGATCCGATTAGTGGCTTCGTTTGTTCGCAAAAGTAAGAAATACTACGCCATTAGGAATTATTGTCGTGAGCCACCATTGACTCACTATGATTGATCTCAACTTGGTGAATGATGCCAAGTTCCAGAGGACCATCAAATGAACCCCTCCATTACCAAAAACAGTCGACGTTAAACAGGGCCAAGCAATAGTGGGCCAGGGCTGCCCTCCAGCTTCAAACCAGCTAAATGTACTGTCAATCTTGTTAAAGGTACTGGGACTTGGACAATATCCTTCGAGCCGGGTACGAACAGCATCCGTGTCTCGCACGATTGGGCCGGTTCCAGCTTATATTTAGATAGAAGCGGATGGAAACAAAGACACGATTGTTCCAAAAATTGCTCCCTTAACGGTGGAAAAATAGTACTTTTAACGGCGATAACAGTATACTTAACCGGGCCGTCCAGTTTGCCAAGAAATGTGACGTCCACAATCCACACTGAAACCCACCCCCACCAAGCAAGAACCGCCACTGAAAATTGCACCAGAAAGTACAAAGGTCAAGGTCCCCGCTCTTCCGATCTATCTTTGCCGACAAAAACCTTTGAAAACCTAGATAAAAGATTGCCCAGGAAAGAACTATATCTAATTGGTCTTCTTGTGGTGTCTCTCAGATTTCCTTTCGGGTTTGTTTTGTTATTTCACCCAGGCCGATTTCCAGGAGACCACAAATAGAGCGGCGCATCTGTTTCGAATCCCCGCCAACCGCTTCGAAACTCTATCGATATAGTCCTCAAATCCCTTCGTTTTCCTTTTCCTTTGCGCAGGAACATCAACTCAGAACTTGACATCATGGCGACCGTCACACCCAACAGATCCATCGGCAAGGTGGACCATATCTCCAGGCATCCTTACAGCTGCAACACTTGTCAGGTCGCCTTTAGGAACAGCGATCTGCAAAAGGGCCACATGCGAAGTGATTGGCAGTAGGTGTTTACCCGTTATTGTTGCTGCTCAGAGACTTACCAAGATAATTAGTCGTTACAACCTCAAGCGCCGTGTTGCTTCGCTGCCGCCCATCTCGTCCGAAGTCTTTACCGAGAAGGTCCTCCAGGCCCGCGCCGCTACCACCGAACAAGCCGAGAAGGCTGGCTTCGAGAAAGCCTGCGAGACGTGCAACAAGAACTTTTACAGTGAAAACTCGTTCCGGAACCATCTCAACAGCTCCAAGCACAAGACAAAGGCTGCCTACTTGGCATCCAAGGGCCCGGCAAAGGTGGTCGACGATGCCAGCTCCATGAGCTTTTCTCTGGGAGAGCCTGCCAGAACCGATTCCGTGGTAGACTCTGACGCCGAGGAGGAGTTCAACGAGGTTGTCGAGGGTATCAAGAACACCACCATTCAAGAGGGTGGGTCTCCGGTCAAACGCCCATCAAACCCAAGCCTTTCAGCTGCTGCCCAGCACCAAACCGAGCATCCTGTCAGCGAGGAGTCCGGTGCGACTACTCCCACCACTGCCACCCCCGTTGCTCCTCAGTCTATGGCTGCGGGTCCCGTTCGTTCTCTCGAGACCTGCTTGTTCTGTAACTACGAGTCCCCAACAGCTGAGCTCAACGTCAACCACATGGAGAAAATCCACGGCATGTTCATTCCCGAGAAGCAGTATTTGGTCAATCTCGAGGGCCTCCTCAACCATCTCCAGGAGCGCGTCTTTGACTTGAACGAGTGTCTCACTTGCTACAAGGTCAAGGCCAATACGTACGCAGTACAAACGCACATGCGCGACAAGGCCCATTGCACAATTCCCTACACGACCGAAGACGAACAGCTCGAAATCGGTGACTTTTACGACTTCCGCACCACCTACTCTGATGGTGAAGAGAACGAAGATGACTGGGAGGATGAGGAGGATGAGGAGGCGAACGGCGGCGGAGCCAAGCTGGGTGCCAAGAGGCCCGGCAAGGTCACGACCGAGGACGGAGACGAGGTCATGGAAGAGGACGAGAGCTGGGAGACAGACAGCGATGCTTCATCTCTTGACTCGAATGACCTGCACGCCGTCCCGGCCGAGAATCATTATCACCAGTACGACCGCCTAGCTAAGCATCCCCATCACGCTCGTGATACTCCGCGTGCGCATCATCAAGCTGACGGCTGGCACTCTCATAGCCACAAACCTACGCGTGCCGTTTTCTACGATGAGTACGAGCTGCACCTCCCCTCAGGAAGGTCGGTCGGCCATCGCTCGTTGAACAAGTATTTCCGCCAGAACCTACATAATTATCCCACACCAGAGGAGCGTGCAGAGCGCTTGGCTATCGAGGCCGCGGAGGCAGAGAACAAGATGGATGTTGATGAGGAGGAAGAGCAGGATCCTAGGAAACGGGCGCAGCTGGCTTTGAGAAAGGCCATTGATCCTTCAACGAGAGCCAGACAACAGGTTATTACGAGAGAGATGAGAGGATTGGGGGTTGCTACGCTGGAGAACAAGGAGGCCAGAGCGGTTGTGGAGAAGGGCCGGAAGAAGGAGTGGAAGAACCAGAAGGCCCGTGGATTCTTGCAGGCCAACTTGGGCATCAAGGAGCACGCAGCGCATCCGGCTACTTATCTGCGTTAGTTGGTCATGGAAATGGGTTTGGTTTCTTTCACTCTTTTTCCTTGCTGTTCTTTATTGTCTACATGATTAGATTTTTTTAGAATTCGATGAATCATGTCCATTAGCGGATTATTGTTCTTATTGGCAATTAGCAACGACGCAATTAAATATACTATATCGCCGTTAAAAGTACTGTCATTCGGCTATTAAAAGAGCTATTTAAGAAGAGTATTTAAAACAGAAAAATGTATTTTCCGTTTAAGCCAGTCTTAAATATAAATTGGAACCGGTCCAGTCGCACTAGACTCTCGCGTCAGACTAGGATACTATTTGCACCCGGTCCGAAAGATATCTCACTAGACTCGGACAATATCAAGAAGCAAGCGGCGCATCCGGCTGCTTTCACTGGTACCGAGTCCACAGTCTTCGCTGGGAAGCGTTGCTTTAGAGCTTCTTAAATCCGGTTGAGGACCTCAACCGTAACGAGCCTGGTATGTACGCGGTCAAATATAGCTCTTCAGCTCGACAGAGCTATCCAAAAAGATAGCAGCATCGCCCTAGCAAAGCATATCGATAGCCTTTGCCACCTATAAGTTACACTCAACTCCAGCTCCGACGGCTGCTTTCTCGAACTCCTGGGCCAGTTTGTTAAGCTATCTTACTGCTAACGAAGCTCTTATAGATAGTAAAGTCCGGCATCATAGCGGGGAAAGGGGGAGGAAGGCCCGATATATTGGACAGATTTGCCCGAACAGAGTGAGGTTAAAATACTGGGTGATATAGTTCTAGGGGGGAGTGGAAGGGGAAAACTAGTATCGTCGGAGTATTGGACCTGATGAGGATGGAGAGCTTCCGCTGGTCGATACCTAGGCCTAGATGGAAAGCTCTGACCGACAGGCAGGCAGGTAGTTATGCATTAAAAAAATGAAAACAATGAAAGAAGGAAGGAGATTGATTGATTGAAATGAAGAAATAATTGAAGAAGAAAAAAAAACGCTGCCAGTTCGATTCGAATACATGACAGTGCCCGCGCTAAAGAGTTCCGCCTTGAGCTTCATTTTCCCAAGCTACAGATAGGTAAAATCTACACCGCACATTGTACCAAATACACCACAATGGACAGCGGTGCAAATTCATGTCCAAAAAACAAATACTTGTACCGACCGCAGACCACGCACCCTTCCTTGCTACTCTAACACCCTCTTATCTTCGTTAGCTGAGATGGAAAGGGGTTTTGATTTCTTCATTTTTCTTTCTTTTTCTGGTTCTTTATTGTTTACATCATTAGATGTTATTGTTAGACTTCGGTGGATTAATTTATATTTTCGTTTTTTTTCTTTTCTTTCTTCCTTTACCATTGGCAATTTAGCAACATTTGGGTTTTAAAGATGGCATTGGTATGTAGGGATAATTGTCACGGAGTGTACTGGGAGCCATTCTGCCCATTGAGCCATGCCCTTACAAAAGGATACAAGACTACAAGTCCCCAGGACTTGCACTCGAATGGCTTTTATAGTAGGCTTTCTCCTAGGTTTCCCAGGCCCAGGACCAGCGCCGTGACAATAATTGTAGTCTATTATACATGCCTCCCTCCTTGAATGCTTGTGAGTTGTAGTGTTTTAATATGTTTGGTTTTAAAAACACCCGTTTATTTTTCGAAAGACCCTTTTTGGCTTTCAATGAAGCCTTTTTTGCTTGTAATAATACTTTTTTTTATTCCAATAAAAGATATTTATTTTAGTAAATGGTTTTCTTTTTTTTCAGAAATATTCCCTTGTAATTTAAAACCATAACTGGGTTTTTTGAGATTTTTTCCCCAAGCTAGAAATACCTTTTCGATATCAAAAAGACATGTTATAATCAGGCATGGGTGAGTATTATAGGTATGTACGAAGTAGTTGTTACTCAAACCGAGGTGAGTGGTGCTTGGATGGGTGCACGAGCGGGTGGTGTTGTGCTGAGTTGTCCGGTGGACACTACCCCTGAGCGGATGTAAATAATACCATATCTTCATCAGCATCCCTCACCATCATCATCGTATTCAGCGCGATTCTTTTTTTTAAAAAAAAAATATTAAAAAAATAAAGAACAAAGCACGAATTTTTATTGCTTCACTGTTTCTTTTACGTTTCGCTTTTGTTTCTCTCATGGAATTTTGGGTGAGGCGGTGAGAGGACAGTGCTCATTTGCTACCTGATGTATGGATGCTATTAAACTGAATTCGCTAGGCTAGAAAAACGCTCAGAAACGAATACATTAAAAGTACAGGGTATCAATAAATAAAAGAACTGCTAACTGACATCTTTTGAAAACAGAATGAAAATGAAAAATAGCAAAACTGAAAACACTAATGAAAAGACAGGCCAAATGGAAATACCTATAAATCACAAGAAAATAAAGCCAACCTATATAAATCCCGACACGCCCGATTCCGACATGAAGAATATCACTTGCAACTCTTGAATAAGAAATCATTTCCTTTGCTCCATCTTGCTGACCTCTTGAAAAGACATGCCAAATATGAAAGGAAAAACATAAAAAGTCAAACAACCCCGCCAGTATGTCTTTCCTGACCAACTCGAAGAAAAAAGGTGAAATGCAAATTAGATATTAAATATTAGTTTCGTTCGCCATGCCATATAAAATCTTTTCCACCTATGCCAAATAATACTCTTTTTGCGTTTTCTCCTCCCAGCCTTTTTCCATTCTCCGTTTTTGTTAATTTTTTTGTCGTCTTTTTTTCTTCTTCTTTTAATATTTCGTTCACGGTTCTCCCTCGCCTCTCAGTCCACAAGCTGCACCACTAATACGGGAAGAGCGGTGACGCCAAGAATCGAAAGGACAAACTGCCAGGAGGAAGCTACACCCCAGAGAGCAACCTGTGGGACGAGGCTCACGCTTGACATGGCCTCGTTGACCGTTGTGAACTGCTCTGGCATAATGCCAAGATGGTCGCCCGCAGCCATTAACAGGCAGAGGCCGATACCACAGAGAATGCTAACGCCCTTCCACCCAGAAACTAAAGATTTAGGAGGAGGATTATTGGTAAGCATCTTGCCATCGGTACTAACCACATCGATGCCCTTTTCTCCGGATGGTGAGGGACACTCAAAGTGAGCTTTCCTGCATCTTTGCATTTGTCGTGACAGGAGGTCAATAGCGGGACTGAAAGTGATGAGAGCGATAATAAATAGCAAATGGTATTGGATCCAATGTAGACTCGAACTGTCCCAGGAGAGGAATCCAAAGTGATCGTTTTCGAGGTAGACGATGTAGGTGGCACATATCACGCAAAGACCAGCTTGCGTGCTATAGAACGTTGTTGCCCATATTCTGCTCTTTTGTAAAAATTTGTGCTTGGAGAAGAATCTGTCGCGTCTTGCGTCAATATTCAAGTGAACGGCAGCCTGCAAAGCAAGAGCCAAACCGGCTGCCCGATAGAGGGAGAGAGGTCCGTTGATGTAAGCGAAGATCGTCCCCAGGTAAATCGCAAATCCGAAATAGCTTGCAATTCTCTGCCAAGATGGGTCGGCGCCGAAAGAAATGTCTGGCGGTGTTTGGATGGTGTTTTCGACGGGATCTATGAGGTTGAGACCGTTCTTTTCCGAGGTGAGGACCTCAGCGACGGTTGTCGGTGGAGTGGCAAGAGAGCGCCCCCATCGTGTAATGCTGTCCATCAATGGGAAGCTGAGCATTAAACAAGCAGCAAAAGCCGTTCGGTCGACGGTGTCAGCCAAGGTTGGGCTGAACAAAATTGTAGCAGCTGCAAAAAGGAAGCCACCGTGCAGTGACAACTTTGGTAGGTTCTTTTCCGAATCCTTGTTCAAGCGAGGGAACAAGGAGGCGCCTATCAAGCCGGTCGCTGCTGCTTGGAGAGTAACCAAGGTAATCGAATGAATCCCGCGTTCGGAGGTAATGCGAGTCCCGTCCAGATCGTATATCAACATGGTGGAGATTTCGGCGCATGCAAGACCCAGACCCATAAAAATGCCAATCAGGTTGATCTTCCACCTTTCAGCGACGACGAGATATGAACCACCGACTGGATCGATGTTAAAAATCTTGTTGCGAGAAAACTCCCGTGAGGTCATTTTAATCATGTAAATGATGTAAAATAGCATTGCTGCGATGTTGACAAAAAGAGTGATGCCGCGAGTACCACCCTGAAGAACCCAGATCAGCGCGACAAAGGCGCCGGAGATGCGGAAAATCCAGATGAGTGACGAGTTGACCAGAGCTGTCCACCAAGAGACGCCGGGGCTCATACAGTCGTGAATCGTGAGGATACGGCGCGCATTTCCAACAAACTCGTTGACGAGTGTGGTCCAGAGGAGGTAAATCTGGCGTCGGGGCAAATTGTAGGCCAAAATGCCTACCATGGCGGCAATGCTGAGAACATGATGAATAACGAGTTCGGGAACTGAGGTGACGTCGGGGAGTTCTTGAATGTAAATGACGGCACGACATCCCCAACACCACTGCTCTGCGACGTTCAGTGGGCGAATGAGTCCAACAATGTCGGTTTCGGCGCGGGTCGTGAAAAGGGCAGCACCACAGGTAATCGCCGACACAACCTTGAAGATGGTTCCCATCCAAGTGCCAAAGTAGAAGTTGTACTTGCGGCGGATATCAAGACGGAGATCATCGTAAAAAGCCGGGAAAAAGTTGCGAACAAATCCTTCAAGGGTGAGCTTGAGAACTGCCCATATCGTCAATCCCACGAGGAATGGGACGAAAGGGACTTCGGGTTTTGCGCTATCACAAGTATCATTTGTATCCATAGCCAAGGGGAGATTTCAGGCCGTCGCCGGCACCGGAGTTTGGAGGATAGAGGAACCAAGTGTATGAGATGTCTCCTACCGGCGTAATGTGAAAGGAATGTGGTAATCAGTTGACAATATTCGCAGTGGCTTATGGTTGTGATGGAGAGAAAAGAGTCCCGGGACCTCGGAACTGGAAGGATGGAAGGCTTTTAAGAATTTAAGTTGGCCAAAGTTTTTGAAAAAGAAATTGAACCCCCACTGAGAATTCCATCCTATTGTTCTCTCCATCAATTAGGACTCCATTACCGGGGAAAGGTCGTTCCTTCCTCACCGCCGTGCAGCAATCCGCAATCTTTATAATCGGTGGCCTTATCAGTACCCGCTGCAACGGCCACAAATGCTGCACAGTCTGCACGACTTTGTGGATCAGAGAGCCAGAGGAAGGAGATTACCTTGGAGCTTGAGTATCTCGATACATGTGCAGCCAACTTCAATCTCCCTTATCAGGGGCACATCAACAGACCCCCCAAATCGACACCAATGACCATGGCCACCGCGGCCATTCGATGTTGTCATTTCAGCGAATATGACGATCCAAACTTGGAAAGAATCTTAACGAGTCGAGTATAATCAGCGAGAACGCATGCCAACAAATCCTTATCAGATTCTCTCCAACTCCGAAACGTGGTACACTGCTGGCAGGTCCCGCCATCACTCCGGCGACGATAACGTCCGGACCCTCCACGCGCTTGCCGCCGGCGCCGTCAAGGGATGGCGCAATTCTGTGAGTTCGCTAACGCAATCTGCAAAGATAACGATACCTTAGATCAGACGTCCAAATTCCCGATGTAGACCTCTAGGTACGTCCCTCCTGTCCAGATCGACAAGCCACAGCCGCTTCATCGAGATTCGATACTAATGATTATTTGCTTGCACCGGATACTAGGTATTGAATATTCTCACCATACCCTATACAACCATCTCGATTTGTGATGACTACAGATAATAAAATGAACAGGCCCCAAGCCACCCCCGCCGAACCAAGAAGCATAAATGCTTACTACGACCAAAAGATACTCTCCTCTGGTAACGGGCATGCGGATATCCCACACGGACACCGCCCAATAAATCAACAAAATACTTCTGGCTCCGTTCCCGACTTGATGGATAATGACGTTCAGATCGGACGACTTTCCCGGGATTCGAACATCGGTCTGAGCCGTCCACCCCAACACCTCACCAGACATGAGCTCGTCACCATCGTCGTCATTGTCGCCAGCGCAGCCTTTGGTAGAGTCGGAGCCAGAGCCAGCATGGAAGCCTCCCGTCTCGCGAAGGCGAGCCAAGATTATCTTCGGCTTCATCTTGATCGTTCAGTTTATGCTGTCGGTTGATATGACTTCCGTCGCCGTTGCTCTCCCAGTGAGCAGAACCTCCGTGAAAGCAGAGCTCACACTCAGGAACATCAACACTAATGTTGACACACGCAGAGTGTAGCAAAATCCATGCAAGCAAGTCGAACCGCTGTTTTCAGCATGGGCACCGTTTTTTCTCTGAGTGCGACCATTTGTCAACAACCGCTCGCCGAGCTGTCCCACGTAATGGGTAGAAAGCCAGCATTTCTCCTGGTATTAGTCATGTTTGCCCTTGGGTCTATAATAGCTGGCACTGCAAAGAGCATGACAGTCGTCCTAGTTGGGCGCGGCATACAAGGCATGTCTTCGAGTGCCTCTGTTCTCGCCGCTATGGTACTGTCGGATATGATCGAGGTCAAGGACAGGGCGACATGGATCTCGTACCAGAACGCTGCCCAAGCTCTGGGTCTGGTCTTTGGACCCTTGATGGCCGGAGCTCTGATCAAGTCTGTGGGATGGGTTCGTGAAGCTAGCCCAATTCTCTCCGTGTTGGGCGTGCAAACGGGCTAATATGAAAGACGAGTAGAGATCCATCTTCTTTATAAACCTACCCTCCATAGGAATTTCCGCTCTTGGTCTTTGGTACTTTCTCGGATTTGACAAACCAAAGGGTAAGATGCTGGACAACTTGAAAAGGGTTGACTGGGTTGGCATCGTCATTTTTACTCCATCCTCGGTGGCCTTCCTCGCTCCCTTTACCATGGCCGGAGTCTTGTTTAAATGGAAATCGTGGAAGGCTCTGGTTCCTTTATTCGGCGGCCTGGCGGGATTGCTCTTGTTGGCAGCACACCAGCGCTTCTGGGCTAAGAATCCCATGTTCAGAGCTGTGGTATTTGAGAAGCCCGTGGTGGTGTGCTCGCTCTTCGGCTTGACCGTATTTGGTGTGTGCGTCAACATGATTTTTTACTATCTGGTGGTCTTTTGGTCGGGCGTTAGGGGCTTCGACGAAATTCTTACTGGCATAGCGTTGCTTCCCGAAACTCTCACCATCCCAATATCCGCAATTCTTTGCGGGTTCTGGATGCGCAGAACCAACGAAATTCGGTCATCCATGAGGGTAGGATGGCCATTAACGGTCTTGTTTTTGGGTCTCCTTTGGTTCCAGGATGAAAAGACACATTTGGGAGTGCTGATCCCGATAAACATTGGAGTTGGCTTCGGAGCAGGTGTAATCTCCTCGGCAATGAACGTTACCATTCTGGCTGCCACAGCAAAGAAGATTAATGGCCATGTCACGGCTATGGCGTATTTGTTCAAGTCGGCCGGTATGTGCTTGGGCATCGCTGTCGGCACAGCTATTTTTACCTTACAGATGACGGAACGATTCAAGGCCATTGGAGGTGACGAGATGGATTCCGAGTCGATGCTGCGCATGCTCAAGGATGTGAAGTCTAACCCGGAGAGTCGAGGGGCTATTGTCAGCTCGTTGAGGGTTCTCTGGATGGTTTGTTGTGGGTTGGCGGGAATTTCTGGAGTTCTATGCAACTTGTGGAAATATCCGCTGATTGACAAGAACAAAGCAGCAGCTGGTGTCGGCAATGCTGATGTTCAGAATCAAGCCGAACAGGGAATCACGGTCCAAGAGAATGCTTCTACGTCCACGGATAGCGGCTGTTATGACTCTTCACCCATCTCGGGGCAAGCGAGTATTGTTGATATACCACAGCAAAAAGGAACGGAGGTGGTTGTTGTAGGGGAAAGGCAGAGCGAGCCATGAACTCTGCATCTTTTTTTGTTTATAAACTTTTGATTTGGATGGCCATGATCAGATATGTACTGCTATTGATTACTCTAAATCCTTGTTGCATTGTTTTATTTGGGTTCGAAAGTTTTTGGCTAACTATGGAATAATATGTATGGCTTGGAAATAATTTATCTATTTCATGTACGAAATATTAGATGGTCGAAGAGAGAAATGGAGACGCAATAGGTATGACGGTCAAAAGGAAACCGGAATACCTAGATAGGTTACGGATATCCCACGGTAGAAAGATGTTTTGAATACTACAGTAATTAATTTAGATGAAGAACAGAAGAACAGACGTGTAATTGAATCTTGGTTTAACTTTTAAACGGACATGTACACTGATACTTTCTTGATGCAGATCATCCAAGTACCTTTCTCTCATGGATGAATGATTGGAAGAAATAACCCTGTCATGTTCAATCCAAGCACTCGGGATTTGGTCTCAGGAAGGAATAACATCATAAAAAGATCGTCGTATACGGAATCATAGCTGTAGATAATTAAGTTGGACTACGTCACAGAGGTATTTGACAGGTGATTGATGACATCCGTTTGTATGCTTTCACGCTTTTTGCTCCTCTCGGGAATGAATGATCATCTCCCGCCGAGTATATTGCCGGGGGATCGAGATCTTGCATTGCATCAAACAAAGGAAACCTACGGAAACCTATTGAACCGAGCGCTTGTAAATCCGCCAATAGAAGTGAGGAATTGGGAAAGGATATATTGAGGCACGTGAAAGTATTCCAATTTGGGGAAGTATATGATTTCAATGTCGTCATCGGGAATATAACACACGTGAGTTTTGTGAGGCAGCGGGGGAAGTGTTACATTCCGCTTGTGCGTTTTGCGATATTTACACATATGCAAGGACGGGTATTGATGTCTTTTTATGGGGGTTGTTGCATGCACTTGTTCCCTGCATTTTTTCTAGAATGTGGGTTTAATTGTAAGATAAGGGAGGTTTTGTTCCGGTTGTAGCGAGCGGTCGGTGTTGAATTGGGTTTTGTGGTGGTATTTCGCAACACAATCTTTTCATCCTCCGGCTCCTATCGTGGGGGTGGACGTGGCGTTGAGAGGTGAAAATGGGACGTGAGTTTGACGGGGGATTTGCGGTGTAATTCGGGTGGGATTTGAAGGGGATAAAATAGAAATATAAAATATAAAATTATTTATTGATTTTATTGACACGCTAGAAAAACACTTTTTGGTGAAGATCTTCAAGATGCTTGTCGTCGTCGATAAATTGTGGGGAAACCATTGCAACAAGGTTAGTGACCTCATACCGAGGTGCGATTGTTCCTCACCACACGTCAGGAACCGATGTCTCAGAATCTTTTACTGACATTTCGATAAATAAATAAATAAATAAAGATTATTTTATCAAACATTTTATTTCTGTGAAGAAATGAAGAAGTCGTGAACGGACCCCCCACGATTATAACACGCTAAAATAGTAAAGCATCCGTCCACCTCCTGAGCTTGTTCCAGAAGGTGCAAAAGAAGAACCTTGTGACCTTTGTCGTCGACCAATAGGATTTGACACAAACACAACCTTCCGGAAATTGAAGTCCTATCCCCGATCTAGTGACCTTCTGGAAGGAATTGGCGTTGTTCTGTGTCGAAACGCTATTGCATTTTGCATTAAAACGTTTAACCGAGCCCCAAGTGGCTTGTTTTAGTGTTGGTGTTTCCGGGGATAGGCGGCTTGGAAGTTTTTGTTGTTAAGTTGTTCACGGGATCAAAAAGGAAATCAGAATTGAGTGGGAGTTCAATGCGTCAGGGGTTGTTTGTTTTTATCTTTAATTTTTTTTAGTGTATTTTTTTGACCCTGGATTTTGGTTTTGGGAGGTGGAAATGGAGGATGTGAAAACGGTGGGATATATTCCGTATTAAATGGAGAGTTGGCGCCAAGAGGTGTGTTGCTTTTCTCTAGTAAATACTTATTTAAATCTGAACTCTAGATTTCTGGACAATTTTTGTTTACTCGTCAGTTTAGGCGCAATGGACAAGTAATATAAAAGTGATAGTGAAATATTGCTTCATGCTTCAGCTTTCTCGTCTCATGTGAATCAACTAAAAACCCGATATCAACGATGTACTCATAGATACCTGTAAATATACAAATTTGCCAAGATAGATCGAATTGATAACTGTCACGAGTTGTGAACAGCATCTCATCTCCAATCGGCATACAGATGGGTTAGGGTTACACCTGTATTCAATACGGGGAGCTTCGGACGTCGGCCCATCAATCCAGCCGCGTGGCTCAGCCATTGTTCATTTGATCCTGCTGACACGCAGGCCTCTTTTTTTTCTTGTCTTCGTCAGCTCCGGCTTTAAGTCTTGCCAAAAAGAACTTAAAAAAATCATCCCACTAGAGTTCCAGTTTTCTGTCAACAAGGGGAAAGCTTTTACGTCTTCAAAATTCCGGCAGAATGGATACACCGGCAGACTACGGACCCGAAGACACGGGCTTGGCTTTTTTAGAGCCGCCCCGGTCCCCGGACTCCACCTCCATCTCCGCCCAGACGACCTCCAGTTCCTCCTCTTCTTCCCCATCATCGACCAGTCAACCCGCTAGACAACACCGAAAAAAGCCTATACCCAGAAGAGGACACACCAAATCAAGACGAGGATGTTTCAATTGCAAGAAGAGAAAAGTGAAATGCCAGGAAACGAGACCAGAATGCGAGAGCTGTGTGAGGATTGGTTTGGTTTGTACGTATCCTGAGACTCAACGGGATTTGGTCTTGGCATCTTCGTCATCTTCTTCATCATTGCCATCATCATCGGCGTTGTCGGCAATGTCATCATGGGTCGAGTTGGGAGTAGTGGGAGGAGGAGGACGACAACTTGAGCCGACACCAACAATTTTTACGGGGGATGATATGAGGTTTTTTCATCATTTCTTGGTTGCTGCTTTTCCTCCGTTGCCGCTTTGTGGGGAAAAGATTTGGCATGATGCCGCTGCGTTGTCTCATAAGGTATGTTATCAGTAAAAAGCATACTTGCAACATGAAGGATGGCTAACTGATGTATATATAGTATGACTTTCTGATGCACGCAATGCTCGGTTTGGGAGCCTCTCATTTAAATTTATTTGGAGGAAATTGTGCTGAAAAGGGACTGGCTCATCGGGTCAAAGCTATTCAGTTACTAAACAAAGATTTGGCGAAGCCGTGTTCGTCCGCTGCGGAAGGTGATGCGAGGTTTGCAGCGATTTTTGCTCTGGCTTTCCAGGCGAGTTGTATGCCGGAGGGAATGACTGAGTTCATGTCCATGACTAGGGGGTGTTATATCGTTGCCACTACGGCGGTGATGGATTTTGACAATTCCTTGTTTCGCAGTTTTACTGAGGAGGGTTATGTGGAGAGCGTGAGGAGATTGGTGACTGGACCGGGGTCTTTGGGATATAATGAAGAGGTGTTGTTGGAGGAGTTTTTGGTTTCCCTGAGGAGGTTGGGGCCGTTGTGTAGGAGTCCGTTGGAGGTGAGGTTTTTGAGTGGGATTGAGCGGACTGCGAAGAGGGCGAGAGTTTGGGCTGCTGATGGTGAGTTTTATTTTTTTTTTGGTCATGTTGGTATGTGACTTTGCTGATGATGATAATATTGTGTAGCATTTGCGGAAAGTGCAAGCTTATATTCACTTCTCTTCCACGCGTCGAATGAAGAATTCACGCCATTTACGGACCCGAATAATTGCAGTGCTCAGTTGCTTGCTATACATTTCATGCTGCTCGAGTTCGCCCTGGGGCATTACACTATGGGTTCGATTGGGCACAGATTTGCTTATAAGAAAATGGTTGTTGTGCATTGGATGGAGAGACTGTTTTCTGTCCTGCCGGAAGAGTACAAGGAGTATGCGGATTGGCCGATGAGTTATGTTAGACGGCTGGCGGCGAGATGATGATTTTTCACAACTCCTTTCCCGGATGCCAAAAACAAAAGACAACCACGCAACCGACCATCATTGCCGCTTCAAAGACCCAAAACATCCATTCGGCTTTGATGACGTAGCCTTCAACTCCTTCGACGAATTCGATGAATCGATAAATGCATCGGATGAATATCAAGCCACCCGATATTCCAACAGCTTTTACCAGGTTTTTTCTCGTCTCGGTTTTCTCCCCTTTGTCTTTCTTGGTTGTGAGGTAGAACCGCAAGACGCAACTGAGAAACCAACCCACTCCCAGAACTTGCACGCCTAGACCGCCAACCAACACTCTTACGCCCACGAGCGCGGTAGAACCAGTCCATTTTGCAAAGCCGGCAATTGAAGTACCAGCCCCTTGGATCAGGAAAGCTAGAATATCCAGAGAGATGAAAACGAGTGTAAGCCTGCGAGTTGGGATTTTGAGGATCGAGGTACGCGGGTTTGGTGTGGAAAGGACAAGTCGAGGGAGGAGAAGATAGTTGCCAGCTGCAAACAAGAGGGGAGCAAGTACCGTTAGACTGAGAGAGGTTATATAGGGGGGCTGTTTGGAAGGTTATTAGCGGACTGTATTTGGTGAGAGGAAAAGGGCAGAGGAAGAGAACGTACCAGCTGGTTTTGGTTCTGAGTAGCGTAACATCTCAGGGCATATCCCACCACTTCAATTGCTGTGCCTAGTGGCATGACGGTAAAGTAAAAGGACTTGTATCGGATGAAAGTGAGGTAGGCGATCCAAAAGAATAGGAGGGCGTAGATTATTGTAAAGACGATTGAAGGGGGGAGGAGAGGGTCGTAGGGCCAAAATGAGTCGTTGTTACTGGAGGAACTTGGTTCAAACGAGGAGGAAAGAGTTGGCGTTGGAGATGACATCTTGTTTGCTTTTGAGTAGGTTTAGTTTAATGAATAAGGAGTTGTTTGTACTAAGAAAATGAGTCAAAGACCAAGTCGAGGTTGACAGATATTTGTGCTTTTCCATGTAGGGGCACAGAGTCTCGGGAATTCGCTATCAGAGTTACTTGACCCCTTTTCTTTCTACCTTTGACTTGAGGGGACTTATATAGATATAGAATCCGACTCTAACTTTGTTTTCGATATATACAAATGATACAGCAAGGTAATGATAACGAACGCATCGTATCGAATGCGAAAGTTGTCGCAATCCTCCATCACAGATGGCAGTAGACGTCTCGAGTCCTGCATATTAATTGTGAAATTACACTTTGAGTCCACATGGTATAGCCTCCGAATTTTATTGAAGCTTGCAGTTGGTTAAAGATGATTGGTTAATGGGAGGCTTGGGTTGACGTAGGTATGTAAATACGGAATACGGAATACGAGGAATGCGATGATGACGCCGTAGAGAGGAGTTTTTGCCAAGGAGTTCTGGGCATTTTGCACCCCTGATCACCATAAGTATGTCAATGAGATTCTGTGGCTTGTGAGATAGATATGTGGTTGTGATACTGTGATTGACCCAGATGGTGTCTTCCCCGTCCCTTCGCCTGAAATAAACGTTTGGAGTAAACATTGCACTTTTCAGGAGTTGGCTATTTCCCAGACTTTGACACGACTTCATTTCGTCTGATCTTCGAGTTACATATTCCACACCGGTCAAGATGGGATCATACGAGGCCATCAAGGTTTTCGTCTCAAGTTTTATGAGTCCCTTCCCTTCGCGACTTCCTCATCAACACAATCCAGATTCACCACTCGCTTCGGTCTTTTTAAACTGCTCTCTCCATTCTCTTCTCTCTCTCCTCGTCGCGTTCTCCATTCTACATCTCACGACTCGTAACACCCAACTCTTAACGTCTACATCTCTCACCATTCCCTTCCCTCATCTCCTACACAACTCACACCAGCAAGCAAGCTTCAGTTTCCTACATCATGGACAAGCAAGAGGACAGCGACTTTGCCTGGGCTAATTGCCACGATAAGAACCCGCACACTCGAGTTTGTCTCAAGCAGCAGGCAGTTGACGACGCCTTCATATGCTCCAAGAAGCTCTGCGGGGAGCTCAATGCTGTTCTAAACGAAGTCGGTCCCGATCATGCCGTAGCGTACGATCTCATGTGCGGAACAAGCTTCGAGAGTGGATGGAGTCCATCGGTGAGCCTGTTGAATGAATTCACTATTTTGCACGCTTCTAACACATGGGTGAAACAGACGAGCTCCGCAAGGCAAACGACCAGCTTGAGATTCTTGTTGGTGTTGCTGGACAGACTGGCGCAGGCAAGACGTCGCTCCTGAACGTGCTTCTCGAGACGCCGGATCTCCTCCCTTCGAGCAGCCAGCAAGCTGCAACCGCGACTGTCTGTCGGATCGCGTATAATTGCGACAAGACAGCAGGTCATGAGTTCAGGGCAGAGTTCGTCTTTAGAAGCAAGGAGGATGTGGTTAAGGAGCTCAATTCGGTATTGAACTCAATTCAAGAGCGACAGGCTCTACTTGCCCAGGAGTTCGAGGACGAGGAGGAGCGCATTGAGATGCTTGATGAGCTAAACATTAGCATTTCTAGAGGCATTTCTCAGGTTTGTGCTGTCTGGGATCTGAACAAGGGCGAGCTCGAGTACGACCAGCACACAGCTGAGGAAATCATGGCCAGAAACCCTGAGAACGTGAAGGCACTCGACACAACGAAGACCATCTACTCGTCAGATTCAGCGGCATTTGCCAGTGAGGTCAAACCTTACTTGGATGCGACACGGACGCTGGAGGGACTGACAGCCTGGCCTCTGATTAAAGAGGTCAATATCTTTGTCAAGTGCAGCCTCCTCAGACACGGCCTGGTTCTTGTCGAGCTCCCCGGTCTCTCAGATTCCAATGAGGGACGCTCCCGTGTGGCAGAAGATTGAGCGCTTGGAAGCAAAGGAGCAAAATAACAAGAGTTTTGAATACAAGAAACAGAAGAGATCACCAGAGCTTAAGATATGCATATACAAGAGACGTGATCTCATGAAGCAGCGCACTCGATTCATGAATCAGCGGAAGAAGGTTCTTGGTAATCTGGCACAGCAAATGCTTACTCTAGAGAAGCTCCAGGGCCGCAAAACACATCGATGCGTCTGGATCCGGAACAAGTACATCAAGGAGCGGATCAGGGTTGACTTTGCCAACCGACAAAAGAGGCTCCGGACTCAAGACAACAAAGACAATAAACCTGACCAGAGTGTTGAGGTGTTTCCTGTCTGTGCTGCTGCTTTTAGAGAGCTGCTGAAGGAGAACAAACAACCCATGCCTGGGTTTCCTTCCAAAATCTACCCGGGTATTCCCAAACTGCGCCAGTGGCTAGGTGAGGCCACCTTGAGTTATAGAGAAGAGCATCTGGATTCTATTCTGCTTGGGCTCCAGCGTCTTTTTGACAGCATCAGATGCTGGTCCTAAGACAATACTAAAGATCTGGTTGAGTTCTCCTCCGAGATCAAGGAGCTGCTCAAGGCTACGCACAAAAAATACCATACTAAACTGGAAAAAGTCTTTGACCAAGGAGTAGACGATATCAAGAAACTCACCCCTCTCCCCGACAAAAACAAAAAGCTCAACTCGTGCAGAGCGATGGCAGTCCAAGGTGCCAACCGCTGGGCCTACAAGAACCCAGAAAACATGAACTCAGTCAAAAAAGATGACTTGGGGAACCTACCAGACAATCCTGAAGAAAGGAGGAGGTCCCCATCAAACCATGATGCCAGGCCGTCCCACTTACGACTTCCCCGTGAGCTTAGCCACTCCATTTCTCGAGACACTAGTAGATGACTGGGTTGGATTTTTTAAAGTCCAGCTACCTCAGACAGAGGACCCAATCATGGAAAAGATCATGGAGATCTGGATCCAATATATCAAGGAAGTCAGAGATCAAGTCGAGGGTACAGCCCCCGATATCCTGCCATATTTCGACAGCAGAAAGACCTCAATGGCTAAACTCGAGTTTAAGATGCACGACAAGGCCAGGGCTGCCATCAGAGAAATCTACAGCAACGCCACGAAGATTCATCCGCTGTTTGTTGAGGTTCTGAGGGAGGAGCTGGCGCCCATCTTTGAGCAAGCACTTCAAATCACGGGTAAAGGACAGTTTCAGGCGCGTCAGGTGTACCTATGGACTGAGGTTGGGAAGAAGGCGCGCAAGATGTTTACGGCTGGCTGTGAGAGGATGGAGAAGGATTACGAGCGCCGGGTTAATGAGCTGCCTAGGGACTTGGAAAAGATTGCAAAGCGGGCGGTTAAGGCTGTCAAGTTGGAGATTGGACTGCTGCTGAATAATTTGCAGGCGGCGGCGGCGGCTGGGAAAGAACAGACGGAGACTTTGGAGAGGAAGATGAAGTTGCAGAGGAGCGTGAAGACTTTGACTTTGGTAAGTTTGATACTTGTCTTGCTTTGTTTTTTTATGGTTTCGTTTCCTTTGCTGTTTTGTTATATATGCTAACATTCTTTTTTTTTTCCTTTACAGGCATGGGGTGCACAATGGCGCAATCCAGAGGAAGATGAGGCTTGGGGCATTATTGAGAATCTTGATATCCCGGAGGAGTTTGTCCAGCATGCTCAACCGGATAAGGATGATATCAAGGTCAAGGAAGAGCGCCAGTCTCCTGAGATGGATAGCAGTGACAGCAGCGAGAGCGAGATTGAGAGCATTGATATGCTTGAGGATACAGGTAGTTCATGGCATGAAGATGAGGAGATGGAGGATATCCGAGCTGGCAGCCTTTTTTGGTCGCATTTGTTTTTCAGAGTCTTTTCGGTTTTTTTTTTTGTTTCACATTTGCTTTTATACCTATCGTCAGATGAGAGGATGGAAGATGTCTCAGGGGTGAGATCTTTCTTTGTTGCATTTTTTCAGAGTCTGTTTTCGGATTTATCTTTTATATCGTCATCAATGACAGGAAAATTTCGGGAAAGGAGGATATCGAGTCGGGAAGAAAAGTTGATATTTTTGGGACGTTGATGGTTTCAGTCCTTTTGGAAGACTCTGGAGATTTGAGAATGATTTTTGCATTTGACCTGGCATTTTGGGGGAAGCATTTCACGATTATCATGGTGGAAAATTCAAGGGAGGTTTGAGGACAATGGATTTTGCATGGATTTCTTTTGTCTAGCACGCAGAATATGGATATTTATATCACAAGACACGGATAGCTACAGTTTTATTATAAAGAGAAAAAGTTGCTTTTAACTTTTTGTGACCTTGATTAATGCATGAATTGTGATGATGATAATGTGAAAATATATGCCCATGCTTTGTATTTATGAGTATAGGTTTCTCGTTTATGTGAAGGTTTGGGACACATCTTTCATATAAAAGAAGATATTTTGGAATTTATCGCGTATTGAACTAGTTTTGAGTAAATTGGACTGGAATGTAAGACCAGGAAAACCTTTTCTGTTTATAGACTTCTTTTATGTTATCACAAAATTGTTTAAAGTTTCAAGGTTGAAGTCTTTATAAGAATCTAGCTTGTCAATGGGAGCAGTCTTGATAGACAACTGCCATTCCTTCTCCTAGTATTTGTGAAGGTCATCATGATTTACAAGACTGTATAGATCTAACTATCATCAGCTTTATTAGAGTAGGTATAAAGCCCAAATAATTATTTGGTACAATATCAGACATCATCATCTCCTGAAACAATAAAAACCTGACCTTGACAAAGAAGAACAATACATCTGATCTTTATCTGAAGGAAGACACCTCCATCAATTTGGTGGTTGCTTCCCTGCAACTGTAACATGCCAAAATGCACAGAATCTTCAACTCTAGTAACGAACTAAGGTTTCCCCGTTGCAACGGTCCCTGAGTTCCTTTTCTGTCCTCCTCATGCACCCCAGAGTTTTGCCAAACTTTAGGACCACCATCCGTACAATTAGTCAGTGGCATCTTCAGAAATAAAATCGAAATTTTTTTAATTTTTTTTAGTCGAAACGGTTTTATCTTTTAATACACACCCTGATGTCATCATCCCATCTTTTGTCTGGCGCAACGGTCACGTTCCAAAACATCGAATCCAGAGACAAGAAACGGAGAGTGTCGATACTATCCTTCGACAGCCATGTGGTTAATGATATATTTCAGATTCATTATGACCGGATGAGCTTTTGAAAGCAAAGTAGATACTATCTGTTACATATATATATATGCATTAACCTTTCCCTCCCTTTTTATTATTCCCGACAGGACCATCCCAGCACATCGACCGTTTCTCCAGTCCATCAGCGCAAAACGCCCCCCACAAACTCCCGAATCAAGCTTTCACACCTTCCCCGAGTCGTCGATCATCAAACATCAGACCGTGCAGGTGTACTTCGACACATGGCAATCCACATCCCACTCTTCTCCGAACGAGCGGACGGACGGACTCAAGCCCCCGTGTATGCAAACTCATCTTGTCAGCGGTCACAAAACACACAGACAGTAACTTCCGGCCATACTTCCTACTCTTCCCGAGGTCATTGACCCTTGATGACGCCGATGACAGTTATCAACAGTCACGAATTCCCAGAGCAAACAGACCTTCCATGTGAATGGAGATAGATGTGAAGTCTCTGATCAGATCATATCACATGTGACATAACACTCCCGATCACATTCTACAAACCCTCAACTGTCACGGACAAAGCAAGATCATCCCGTTCTGAGTCCCCCGCATTTTCAGTAGGCCAACAAGAAGAATCAGACGAACGAACAAGCATCTTCCCCCTTTTTTCCCCTCCACGTGCCTCTCCATCGGCGCATTCTGGCCTTTTATTTTGAACTGCATGTACCTGTACCTTCAGTCCATGTACATGTACATATCTCGCCCAGACGTCAGTTCGCCCGCCTTCCGCAAAGTCCCGGTTTGTATCAGTTGAGTCAGTTCCTTCAATCCCCTTCTGCTTGTTCCTACCGCCAGACAGTAGTAGTATATGGACCGTTTTACGGAAAGCAGGCAACTTTCCCCATGTGGCAACACAAAGTGAAAGTGACTGACATGTTCTCGGAGGCGGTCATTTTCGCCTAGTTTACCTCTCGGTGTCACAAGAAGAAAAGGGGGGGGGGAACGCATGTGCTTCTGACAGTGGCGTTTGTGGAGATTTTCGGCGAAGTCTTCTAGAAGGTTACCTAAAACGGGGGGCGATTCCGCGAGTTCGGGGGAAGGCCGGGGAGGGCACGGTTGCGTCCCCCCGGGACGGAACGGAGGACGAGGGGGGTAGAGTCTGTGAAGGAATCAGTATGGCCGATGAAATAGCCGACGAAGGGCCGAAACCTACGCTGTCCCTGTAGCTTATGATACGGGGCTCACCACGGTGATTGGGATACACATGGGGGGTTTCAAGGTGAGCAAGAAAACAAAATAAAAATAATATAACTGATAATAAAACAGAATTAATTCATCGATTTTATTCCTGCAATTGTGGGATTTTTTTTCATCTGATCAGATGCCCAAAATATATCTGACGACGAATTCGGATGCTCAATGACACCCTCGGATGAGGATTTATTTGCTGTAAAGTGTCAATAACGTAATAATCACTCGTACACTACGGATAGATGGAAGAGACCTCAAATCTTTTCGTGATCATGTTTTGTTGGCAACCAGGCAGACCTACAGGACCAAGCCCTCAATTACATTCCCATTGGATACTTCTCGCATCATAGACCCTCAAAACGAACAAGTTCTGCCCATGCTTGACCATTCAATGAGACTCTCGACTGTCCGTAACCGCAGGAAAACCAGTCAATTGGTTTTCTTGTCATTCATCATTGATCTTTGTTTATGTCGATGAACATCCGATCATGATGTCTTGGCAGTTCGATTTCAAATTTGTCAACAAATATTCATCCCACGGCTCCGTGAAACAAGCTGAGATTTAGCGAGACTACAGCGTGAGGAGGAAGCAGGAATCGGAATCGCCTCTTCTGGGCAATCAAAAAAAGGATGTGCTAGTCATAAAGTCGGTGAGCAGCTGCAGAAGAACAAGAAAAGGATGATTTGTACACGATAAGCTTTCCAGGTTGTGTTTCCCTTTTTTGACGATGCAACTGGACACCTCCATTACAAGACCTGCCGCGGCCCCGCAAAGCCCAGCTTGGAAAAGAAAAAAAAAAAGATCACAAACCTTGGAAAATATCCAGTCTTCTCGGCCGTCCGTTCCCATGCACGACAGAAAGCCCCGCGGGGAAGGCGTGCTCGCTCGACGGATGCACCGCTTTCCTGTACGATGAGTTGTTTTTGATCTCTGATCCTTGCTCTGGATTTTATTAGAAATAAAAAAAATCAACAAAACAAAAAATAAAATGAAAAAAGAGGGCGTTTTGTGGAGATAGATGCCCGGGTGTAATATCTGGGAACGAAGCTTCCGCAGAATATCTGCAAGCCACATGCAATGGAAGCATTTCTGAAGTTCACTAACTGTTAGCGCATCCGATGTTTTTGCCATGTAAAAATGCGCAATCCCCATATGCGCTCCTTAACAGACAGAAAACGGGAACGGATCTCACTCCGCCATTCGACATCCGGAATCCACAATTTCTTCTCGAGTTCTCATCATTTATTTCCCTGTCGTTTTAAACACAGCACCCGATCTCCGACAACATACCGGTGTAAAGGACGCATTTTCGCAGCATGAACCAATGGTCGGCTCTCGTCCAACGGCTCACGTCCTCCATTTCATCGGTCCCAGGGGGCTGAACCTGGAACAGTGCCATCAGTCATGGGACGACAAACTGACGTGTCCTCCATGTCTCTATCTTGCTTCCTTCCCACCATCTCGAAGCATATCTCTTAATGTAACTCACCGACTATTCCAAGAATCTGCACTCTCAATGCAAGATCAATGCAAGATGGTCAGTTGGAGGACGGGCAAAGCATCCTTTGACAAACCCCCACTGGACGATTCATCAACAGTAAAAAAAAAAAGGCACCTAAAATATTGGCGGCATTAGCGGTATGGAAACAACTGTAGCGTCAACCGTCGTGGCCTTCTCATCTCCATCATGTCAGCTCTGTCGAAAAAGACGCCCGAAACACACGATAGCCAACCACCGAGTGATCGTCTTCCAACCACGTGTGGATGCCCGTTTTTTGCATAAGAGTCTCCTCCGACAAATGGCGTTTTGCAAAGCCAAGGCGTTGGTGATATCTTCAACCATGGCCCCACTTATCCCTTCAGCCTCTGGACTTTTGTGGCAAGGGCAATTAAATTTAACAAGCGCGCCAGCCAGCACATAATTATCAATGTAAGCACAATGACAGAAATAGGCACACAGGGCGAGACCACCGCCACCTCAAATCGAGTCGTTTCTTTCTTTGAGGCGGCCGCATCAGCATGGCCCTGATGATGAAGACGGCCAAGCCCATTTGTTGTTCCCTTTTCCGTTCCCGCAAGCCACCCCGAAGCGGAGCCGCCGTCGCCCGACCAGAATCAAAGACAGAGAGAGACAACTGTCAAAACATCCATCCCGCGCGCCTCCACCTCCAAGGGAGAACTCATGACCTAACAAGCCACCCAATGATTACCAGTCGTTTTGCCCACCGCCCTCTTTTCGATGGCTAGTGTGGTTTGAGATAGCGAGAGAAAAGAAGAAAACTCGTTCATGTCATGTGTGAGCTCTCAAAAAAGGGGTCCTCAAGGTTCTCGACAACAAAGAAACGCGAATCGTCCTATCAGATTTTAAGCACATCTACAACCGCAAATCATCTTCAACACAACAGGTGGATCAGCATACAAGCGAAAGACAAGCGAGAGCGATGTCTTGCATCAAGCAATCCACGCCAAGACTCTTTCAAAAGATCTTACAGATCATGTTCCTCTTACTAAAAACCTCTTCTTCTTTCAGCCCAACTATTAAGAGGTTAGGTTGTCTTACACCGTCTCATCGAATATGGACCTTGCTGTGTGCCTGCCTTTCTTTTGCTCTACTCAACTGAGAACCACATGTGTGTGTTGTTTTTGCCACCCCCGCACCCACGGAGAAGTCATCGTGACTTCCTGGGGGCTATTATCATTCCACGGCCCGGTACCCCTGAACTACAATGGTTGGAACAGAGCAGTCAACGTATGAGGGTGTGAGTAAGAAGAGGGGAAGAAGGAGCGAGGGGTTGAATAATCCCCCGGACCCCGATGTTACCCGGAAAGGTAGGGTATCACCCGCCCGCAATGTCTAAGGCTTTGTTTCCTTCGTGTCAAATGTCAATCGTTGTTGTACGATGTGACGGGATTGATGAAATGATGGTCTGGAACCACATGATTTCTCGATTCGGTAAAATTGGGCTGCCGGTAAAAAAGGAGAAATGCGAATTGGGTATATGTAAGTTGTTCGCTAAGTGAATCCGGTCATTGATGTGTGTTTACCAAGAATGTCAAGTACCGGGTTATCAAGCGAAAAAAGGAAGGGTGTGTGTGGAAAGGAGGGAGGGGAAAAGTGTGGTGTGAAGTTAATTTACTTGATTGACATGTCAAGACTGGGGTTGACAAGACACACCAAGACCATTTTTCGGGGTCTAGAATTGGGGAAACCTTTGCAAGATCCAGGAACACTTGATTCGTCTTGGCCATTTCATCGTTTTCCATTTCATCTTTTTTGATCGATCTATTGTACACTACTGTATATGGTACACTAAAACGGAATCACCCGATACACTACTTTTGTAATCAGCATCATCGTGATTGAACCCTTTTGCCATTGTTCGTATGGCACCCACGTGGGAATGCATTCAAACAAAGACGGGAAGCAAAGGCCGAGGGTGTGGAGATTTTGCCACTTTTTCTTCTCTAAATCAGGAGTTTATATCCGTTCGGTTTTTTATTATTATTGTTTTTTTTTGTGTTGTGGTAGTTACGCAATTTAACTATCACATGCTAGAAAGTTTGTTCGGCATATGATCTCTTGCTTTCAAAGGAGAACAAATAAACAAACAAATCAATCAGTCACATGTATACAGACGTCTTCTGATCGAGACGCACAGTATGAATATGAATATGAACAGAATAGCAAAAAGCGTATAATACTGTTCACGTTCAAACAAATACAGAGGATAAAAAAAGAGGAATAAAGCAAATCTGACAAAACAAAGTAGAAACGAAACAATCACTTACGAAATACAAACAAAACAAATAAGTAGTCATTCAGGAATCGTATCATGTTCTAGACCACTGACAAACGAAAAACAATCACCACCAACCAAACAAATAAGAAAAGTCACTTTCAATCCTTGTGCCATCTTCAAAGATCGGCATACATACATGAAAATAGAACAATAATAATAAACAATATATGCCACATGGCAAAAGCAAAGGATCGAATTTAGCCTTCTCTACTGCATTGTGATTAATGTACGTACATACATATGTACATGTACCATACTTTACTTCTTTTTGGAGACGAAAAAACATTATTGTTCATTATCATCAATCACATGTTACATTAGATATACATGGTACCAAGCATTGTGTAACACGTATGTACATGTGTACAAGCCTTGCGGGGTTGGTGCTTGGAAAACAAAATCTGGGGAAAGGGAAAAAACCTGGGGAAGAAAAGACTTCAGCATTGATTGGCATGTATCACATTTTTTGTGCAAAGTCAGAGAAATTCTGTAATTAATGGAAATTTTCCTAATTTTTATTCATCATTTTGAATATGAAATTTTTGTTTCTTTTTGTTTTGCTTCATCATAACCGCGCCAAAAAAAGAGAGTCAGTGAACTAATTGACTACCATTATTAGTCAACACTCGATCCCTTCTTTTTTTCAACTTTTCTCTCTTCCTTTTGTGTGTGTCGTCAAGGCACAAACCCCTCCGCCCAAGAAAGAAAAAAGCCCATAACATACACTGTCTCCTCGTCCGGTTTTTGAAAAAAGAATAGAATAAAAAATGCAAATCGTGGTATCATCGTGAAAAGAAAAAAGAAAACCCGATAAAAAAAAACTCCGAAGAATGATTTCAAAGCCTGTGGCCTGAAGAATGATAACCAGTGAACCAGGCAGTGATGCCACCTATTGTAACCCGTAGGTCCCACCTTAGAATGCCATCAGACCGTCACCATGAATAAGACCATCCGAACCCGATTATGTTGGTGTGCATCCTTCCCATTAGATTAAGTGTTGGAATCGATGAATGCAATTGAAAAGCACAAACGCCAAACCGGACCGAGTTCATGCATGAAATGTCATTAAAACCATCGTCGCTCCAAAATCCTCCAATTCAAGTTGTAGTACACGGCAGCGGTTTGGAAAACCTGTTAGACACGACACTGCTTGCCTTCCTGGGTATCAGGAGGTGGAAGGCAGGCGATGTGCGAAGTCGGTAGTATGTGTTTGTGATCGTAGTAGTAAGTATGTTGTTGATGTAGGAATTGTTGTTCGTGGGCCAGTTTACCAGCCTTGGGTGTGGTAGTTGGTGGTAGGGGGATAATTCCAATCCTTGTTGTCGTTGTCACCCTTCATGCAGGGCGCTTTAGGATACTCCTTGAGGTTTGCGACATCATGTGATGTGTGGCGTCTCTTGAGCGCCGCACTGACCGTCTTGGACTTCGTGGACCGTTCCCAGAGCAGACTCCTCCGCAACGACTCTGTCAGCTCAGTTGCCAACATGTTTCTGCGGGTAGTTCTTGGTGAAAGGGCAGCTTGGTAGTGCATGGCAGAAGCAGTGACGTTGATGGGTTGGGCAGAAGAGCGAGGGATCTCATTAATGGGTCGCATAGGTGTCGGGCGGTTGTTGCCCCTCTTCATCATCAAGGGCGCCTCGTCCGAATCATTAGGAGAAGCGACCATTGGGCCGTTGAGAGTTGTTCTAGCGCGGGGAAGTGCCGAAGTTGACTGCGAGGCAGTGTTGTTGAGCTTTTGGAGGCGTGGGTTCAATGCCTGTTGGGCATTGTTGTTTGCAAGTGCCAGTGTTATCAAGGACCGCCTCGAAGTAAGATTGGCAGACGAGTCAACACGCTTGAAGTGGAGCTTTTCATCCAAGCTAGAGCGACCACTCTCCTCCGCGGAATCCTCCTCCCAGTCCTCGTCGTCATCATCATCAATGGCGCTCTCATCAACGTAATCCGAATCGGAATCTTCACCATCGCTGATGGCAGAGGACTCAAAGGTCTGGGTCACCACCTCGTTATTGAAGGACGCCGTCTTCTTCTGTCCACTAACGAGTGCCGAGGCCCTTGACAGATGCGCGGGAGGGACCTGGAGAGAGCCATCATCCTCGGACGAGGAGTTGCCAATCTTGAACATCTTGTCCTTTCCTTGCGCTGGTGGCTGCTTTCTTGCCTGCAATTGGCTGGTGGGGTTGTAAGAGTCTTGGTCAGAGCCGGAACCCGAAGAACCGCCGAAAGCAAACTTGGCCTTGTTCTTAGGCTGGACAATTTTGGCTGCAGGGGCTTCCATGGGTTGTGGAATGTCGTGGTGGGCGCCAGATGGGCGGGAGGTGATTCGGGAAATAGAAAAGGGAGAGGGAGAGAAGCCACGCATGACGATGGTTTGCTTCTTTGGGGTGGCCACTTCGACCTTGACTTCAGGCTCGGATTCGGACGCTAGGGATTCAAATGATGGCAGAGCGGAGTTCTGGGGGGAATCTTCGTCGGTAGTCGAGCCTGATCGCATGCTCTCAACGGGCTTGGGCTGAACTTCGTGCATCGGCGGGAGATGTGGAATCTCAGGGAGGGGAGCGTCCAAAGGAGTCTTTGCTTGCATAATATCGATCACCATCTTTTCGAGTTCGTCGGGAGTAATGTGTCGCTCCCTGCCGCGGCTGCGGCTGCTACCCCAGGAATCCTCCCTTCGTATCCTTGGGCGCACGATGTCAAGTACTGCGGATTCTGCGCTAAAGTCAACAGCCTCCTCGTCCGCTAACGAGTCGACACTTCCAGAGAGTGATGGGATGTCGTCTTCAGGACTGCCCCGACGAAATTTAATGTTCTGTGGGTTGCTGGTGGCAGAAGAGCACACCCCTTCGCCGTTCTCGCAGCAGAATGTTTCCCTGTTCCAAAGCCTCCACGATAGATTCTCGAGTCTTCGCCCGTGGGCGACTGAGTCACGACACCTTGCAAAGACTAAAAAGTCGTGTCAGCATATTTTAACCCAAAGCGGGTCGTGGCGGAGACTAGCTCACCTGTCCAGATCGAAAAGAGGTTTTCTGCATTGGCCGTATCGACCTTGTGAATAACTTTGGTGTCCACTGTGAGGACGGGTAGCACCAAAGATTGAGGCATAATATCCGGAGGTTGCTGCTCGGAAGTTCGAGCAGGTACTGGGAATGACGATCAGGATAAATCGGGGTTTCTCAAGCGCGACTTTGGAGTCGAATATGTTGTTGGCAAAGTGCCGACTAAAACTGCGATCCGAGTGGTGTGCGGATCTGCTCTGCACCAATGGCTGATGAATTGGGATCGGTGGGTTCCGATCTCGTATGGGCTAAAGCGTTATGAACTGATTTGGAAAAAGCTGTTGGAATGTGGCTAAAGTTTCCTTTAGTCGAGGTGTTCGTGGTAGAAGTATGGTGGGTCGTCGAGAATCCAAAATCGACGGCGATGATGATGGTTGAAAGTGTGGGACTCCCTAATTGAATTGTTTGCAGTATCGTCTGAATTCCTCAACTGCGCAATTGTATGGCAGCTGGTTACTGAATACCGAGGTCGTGGTTGTTGAGGTCGGGTTTCTGTTGACCAGAGTTGGGAGAGGGAGGGAGGGTGTGTGGTGGGGAGGCGGTTGTTCATGTATGTATAGAGTAATTGTAGGGACGCTTGAGTGGAGAGGGTCAGGGCCGAGTGCGTGGGATGCGGTGAATAAAATCAATTACCTTGAGGTACCCAAGACGTGCAGACCCTGGCCACTTTCAGTTCCCGGTACATGTACAAACCCACACAGGTTCCCGGCGTACCAGACAGGGAGACAGGGGGAGACCGCGAGGGGCTGGTGGCGTTTTGCAGGGAATAGCAAAGAAAGTACCGCGTATCCGTACTGTATCGACTGTATTGTTCGTGTCTATCGTTCACAAGACCACAAATTCAAACTGTGGCTTTCTTTGATGACACAATGGAAACGGACATCCGTAAATCCTTTGCACACTGTCAAGCAGAAAGGAATCGTTTGCGGGACCTGGTCTGAAGAAACTGGAGATGGGTACAAACTCTGATTAATGGGGGAATTTGGCACCACAGGGGAGTTTGGGTTGTCGGGACCCAGGGATACGTGAACAATACACGCAAGAACGGACCGAAAAGCCTTGAAACTAGAGTGGATTTTGGCTTGCCCTGAATTGGCAGCATCTGATTGAAGATGTTGCCATACGAGGTTTAGTGGAATGGTCATACCACTAAACCGTTTGGGGCAGTCAGCTGCTCTGTGGGGTTCGGGCTCATTTTCGGGCTCGCTGCTCGACAACAAGATCATGCGCGTTTCGTAAACGGTGATTGTTAACCAAGGGTTCACAATTTCCCCAAAAAGTTTAACTAGTACCCGGAAAGGACTGGATGGTCACGTTGGTTCGCTGCCAAGCATCAAAAGGAGCAGCATCTCCCAGAACGGACCAAAACCGGCCCTCTCACAGGATGGCCCGGGGAAATGTCCCGACAGCGTTTTTCTTGGAGAATTAAAAAGACGTTTTGATGGCCCAAAACGGCGGTCGTTCCGAGAAACTTAAATGCTCAGAGGTCAGAAGGACATGACGGCAATAGCAACCTGCTGGAAGAGGGAGCAACAACGCAGTCAGGTGTTCAGGCCCGGACAGAGCCTAGGCCAACTTCCCCGCAAATCGCCACCGAGGGAAACGTCCTTCACCTGAAGCCAGCGTCTGAGGTTCAAAGGGTCACAGCGGATCGCTGGTCCGCCAGTCAATTCGGCCCACGGTTCATGTTGATCCAGCCCGTCACCCGTGATCACGAGCGCGCGCCTCTCATCCCATCATGAATTGCACATTTGCCCTGATGACGAAGAGCTTGTGCGACTGGACTTTTTCTTTTCCCACAATTTACACGTAAACTCGATCATTCGACGCCCCCAAAAAGCAACCGAAGATTTCAGATTTGAGCTCTGAATGGACAGCATTCCAGGTGATACGGCCTGAGTATGTGATCCTCGTGATCGGGGCTGACCCCATCCTGATTGCCGTGGGCCAACAGTTTGCCAGCCGCCCGCGTGAGGGAGCTTGGTATCACATCGTGATGATAGCCCTTTGCAAACTTGCACGTTTTCTCGCGGTAATTAGCAATTAACTTGACAACAAACAGTTTTTTTTAGGCAGACACTCTTGGGGACAATTGTCGAACTCCCTCACAGCCTCTCGCTACCGCAGCATGCCCAGCCAGGAGACATTTTGCATTTGCAACCAACAACGGTCCGAGGACTGGCCTCCCAGGGCTGGCCTCCTGCTTATAGCCGTGACAGGGCGTATGATTTGACCAACGCCTGGCTCGGATTGCGTCTTGTTCATTGCATTGGATGGACTCGTTTTTGCTGCAGCAAATCGTTTCTCCTGTCAACTTCATATTGTCGGCCCAGCCGCCCAGTTCATGCAGCCATTTCTCGCATGAGCCAACATGCGCACCCCACGCCGAGGACGGACGACGATTCACAAGGGCTCATGATCTTCTCCGAACGGAGTTAGAAAAAAGCAATATCAACATGCTTTATGTGATGAGTTTCTCTCCGGGGTCCCTGTTGACGGAAGCGGCCCTGCTGTCCCGGTGGTTCGATCAACTCGACTTCTGCCCTGCCGAATTTGGCTCTTTCTCACGCACCGGGGGTGCCACGCATTGTCGAGTTTCCCCAGGTTTCTTTTGCCATGAAGCCGTGGGCTTGGAACCGATGAGTGCGTCGGCCAAGGTCAGGGAACATCCGGAAATTGGGCTTTTGTCCATCCGCCTCGTGACTCTGTGGGCCCTGTAAACCACGCAATGAGATGTCGAATAGGAAGGGATGGCATCTCAGGTGTTTTGAAGAGGGGAAATGAAGGGCATCAAGAAATGGAGCGCAAAGATGTTCACAGCCGAGAAAAGCTATTATTCCATGGATTTAATAAGAGATTCGGGGAAAATGATGCCAATTTGGAGGCTCATCCAGGATCACGACTCCAACCCTTCAACCGATGCCGCGGTAAAGTGAATTTGCTTGCCAGACGCTACACTAGGACCGCGGGTGCTGGGGTAGAGCAGCCGGTCAGATGAAAGTTGACGATGCCTTCAACTTGAAGCATGGTTAGAAGAACAATTGTCAGACCAAGACAGTGCTGCCTCCTTTCCACAAACAGGAGGCAACCAGCTGATCCAAGGTCTGGTCTTTTCCCCAGAGTTCAAGCGGGCTTGGACATCCACTTTCCGGGGCTGCGGGACACTACGGTGCTGTAAATCAGTTCAACAGCCAATCCGATGCGGCAGCGTTTGATTGAAACCCCAGGGTTTCACAACGCATTGAACCAAAAACCATTTTCTTGTCACTTTTCTTTTCTTTTCTTTCAAACATCGTTGCGCTGCGTTTGAAGTGATTCAGCCTCTGATTCATTGGTAGCAAGGGAGAACCACCTCCCTCGATCCCCGGAGTTTTAGTACGGTTTATCGCAATCGAGAAGCACCAAATCCAGGAATGGATGGCATTTCCCCTCTTTTGATGTGGCAAATATCAATCATTCCCATCGGGTGACGACGGATGCGTCCGGTAGCTTGCGGCTCAGCCAAAAGGCAACAAGTCACCTGGCTTTTCCCCTTGATAAACCCCCAAACCTTCCCGTTAGGTCCCGGGGTGCCGTAGAGTTCGAACAAAGTGCTAGCCAGTTCAGGTTATTATAAAGCATCTTGCATCCAATCAGTCTTTGGAGTTGCAGGCACATGTTCAAAACCCCCCACGTTAAATCCCCCCGGAAAAGAACCCTTCACACCTTCCTGCCATTTGGAAGTAGGAACGCCAAACAGGAACAATGGCGATCATGTCACCCACCATCACCTAACTCGGTTCTTGTCTGTTATATTCTTCTCGGTGAGCTGTTTCTGGATGGCAAATCTTGCGTGAAAAGGGGAGGTGGAAGTTTTGGAGGTTTCCCATCAAAACGGCCGGGGGTTTCCACCATCCAGCACGTGGTTTGGTGTTTTAAATTGGCTTTTTTTTTTTTGCGATCCCCTGTTCGACGCGCGCCAATTGCGTTTGACACGTGAACCGGATCGTCTCCCACAAAACCCTCATCAGGGGTTTTGAGGTAAGATCATATTTTTCTCAGAAAACGTTTCGCTTATAACCTTCGGTTACGAATCTCATTGTTCCCCAAAGGAAACAAATTCCGTCTGACAGACGGTGTGTGTGATAAAAGACCCCCGAAATACTCCGTAGCGGGATCTTCTCAGGGATCCTATATCTGTCCGTCTCATCACATCAAAAAGCCAAGCAAAAGACCAGAGTTTCTTCTTCTCACACAAAAATAATAAAATTAACCCCCGCGCGCCAATTCCCCGGAAGACTGGGGAACAGCTTCCCCGGTTGATTGGGACTGCTTGTCAGCTGAGAATTTTAAAAATGTGTGATGTGATATCGCAAAGATAATATCTCATATGATGACGCAGGTAAGATATTGGATGGCTTGCATTTACCAAAATTGATGGAAATCAAGAAAATCAAGACTTTCTTTTGTTCCTCACAAACCCGATGACCGACAGTTTGGGTTTCGTTTAAATCATGAATATGTGGGTTGCATCGTCCCGAATTGTCGGTAACAACCAATCTGTTCAGATCCGAATATGAGTTTCCCTGTTTTATTTTTGTGCTGAAAATTATCGAATTTTATAATATTACACGTGGTGTATCAATTCAATATTTCAAACGCCACTGACTTCATTATAATAAATGGGTTTTGTGGAAAGGGGGAAAACTGGTAGAGGGTTACACCACATACATCAACCAGCCGTCAAACGAAATGCAATGCATATGAAATTACACCATTTCCCGTTTCAAGCGGGAATCTTTTCCCTTCAAAATCCATTTATAACTAAAGCTTGGTATAAGTTTTATGAACTAAAACACTTCTCTCCGTAGATCGAAACATGCCCCGTCTTTTCAGATGGTCTCGACTCTAAAGTTCTCAAACCAACAACTTGATAAACCCTTCTTGTGATCAGGCTTCTTGTGAAACCCCCCGCAGAAAACTCCGTGTGCCATTGCAGCTGCATAAACGCAGGGGTTAAGACATGCAGCCAACCGAATGATAGGTTAACCAAGTTCAAACTGAATGGACGCCTGCCTACCTTACGGAATATGTACACAACCGACGGCAATTTCATACCAGTTACCGGGTAGTTGGGTTACGACGACGACGTCTACAGCCTTACATTTCTTTTCAGGAAATGATTTCCCAAGGTTTTCTTTCTTCCTTTTCGTTTGTGCAACACTCAAAAGTTCCCGGACAGCAGCAGCGAGAAGACGGGTCGGCGTTCAATATTGTCACGTACATATCCGTAGGTTTGTATCAAAGCGCAACATTCTCTCCTCCAATCCACTCCAGAGGTGGTCTTGGGGGTAGATTTTCGGGGTTGTGTCTGCTGATCATTTGTCGGATGAGTCTTTTTTTCTTTCTTCTTTTCCCCATCTCACTCTCCGGGCCGATGAAGCTTTGATACGCACGGAAAAAGGAAGGTAAGACACATTTTTATCAGGCCACAATAGATGCGGTTGTCCGGTGTGGTGTGTGTGTGTGTGTGTTGATGTCTCTCCGCAAAAAAAATCAAGGTGCAGCCAAATCGAGATTAGCGAGATCTGGGGGAGGGGAGAGAGTCTTCTCCACCGTTTTACAACCTGGGGAAAACTAAAAAAAAATAAAAATAAAAAAGGGGAATGGAATTTATTCAAGGTATTTTACGAACTGATCGACAAATAACCCGGAAAGGGAGAGGGGAGTGTGCATTCAAAATGTGAGACATACATATGCCAACCAGCTAGATTTTCGATATGCTTTGCATTTGCAGCCAACAAGGGGAAACCGTTTGAAACAAAAAAACGTTGGACCCACCTGGACTGGGCTATTAACTCGCCGTTGATCATCTTGCCCCGGTCTCTCGCTCGGTGTGTTTAATGCCGTTTGATATTTCAAGGCAATCTCACCGGACCGGTGATCACCATGCTTGTTGTTGCTAGCGATGCAATGGCGTTTATGTTCTGGACCATTTTTTGAGAGGCTCTTTCCGGGCCCCCGGGAATGGAACAATCGAAAACGTCGAGTTTGTCCGATATGAGCACGCGCCAAGGCATGAAATATCAAAACGTCTTTTTCGGTCCTTAAACCCGACTAAAAAAAAAAGTCCCACGGAGAGAGAGTTTCGGCGTCTGGTTAAGCGAATCCGATAGCTTTTAACACGAGATGAAAAGGTATGCTGGTTTAATAAAACCTACAGAAATGATAAACTCTGTTCAACGGTGTCGGCATGTCCGTCAACAAAAAGTCCTCAGCGCAAAGTCGGCTACAAGCAGAATATCAAAGTCCCAGTTGAGAGAGTGTGGAATATTATCTTGAAAAATGAGGACAAAAGAGTCACATCGCGGCAGTTGTGTACCACCACCCACTAAGAAAGAATGCCCAGACATATAAAAAAAACATTTCATCCGGCCGTTAGACTTTTTAGCTCCCTTTTTTCAAAAATCGTCAAGTGAACAAGTTCGTATGGCATCGCATTACCGTGGTTGCCGACGGCTATTTTGATAGTTACCCTTCCAGACTCGCATCGCAGCTGTCAAAGCTCTCATCTCACATGAACCCAGATCCATAACACAATTTAACCGGCACGTGGCTTTGTACCCTTGGCTGGGAATAGTTACATGTGTTGTAGCAACGAAAAGGAATGTGGAGTCGTCCATCGTCATCATCGCCGTTGCCGGTTTTTTTTTGTGGTTACAGCATTAAATTCATCCCCCGGCCGGTGAGATTATGGAGTATTCTTTTTCTCCATCCTCGGTCCATCATCCTGGATTTTGAAGAAAAGAAAACTTACCGGGTCCCCTGGCCACGGCCCGACTGCCTAGTGTTGTTTCTCCATCCACTAAAAAAGAAAAGAGTTTTTTTTCCTGCTCTTCGTCGACGATGGAGGCCAACAGCAAAAGAGAGATTGTCTGTTTGTCAGCCTTTCTCCTCTTTTATGTTGTTACCCAAGAGAAAAAATTCCCGAATTCGTGATTGGCTCCTTCCTCTTTTCGGCTATTTATCACGGAGACCGTCGAAGGAAAAGAAGTGGATGGTTTTTTGGGTGGAGGTTCTCGATTTTGCAGTCAAGATACCTGGTACCTATGACATTTGTCTGGCGGCTGAATCCAAGGTGACGAGGCCTTCTCCTATCAACGACGTAAACAACACCACTCACGTGGTGCTTTTCTGCCTGCGAATGTTTGCCGCTGTCGCAGGGACGAGGATCTGAGATATTGTGGCTGACAGTTTGGGGTGGAACAACATATGTGGCGCATTTTCATCTGATCAGAAAAGAGAACTCCACGACCACATCCACTTGTTGAACTGTCACATGGACAGGTCACGTATCACAAGAAAAACTTTAGGCAGGTAGGGGTTGTTGATGTTTGTTTGTTGTGGTGCAAACACGGCAGAGCCTCCTTTGTTTGTTTTGTTTGCTTTGCTGCAAGGACATTATGGTTGCCTTGACTCTTGATAAGCAGCAGATGATATCAAACCCGAAACCTTGAGAAAGAAAGCCGTTGTTGTTTCTTTCTTCGACTCCGCTGACTTAGCTCATCACATCCCGCATTTCTTTCTTCAACTTACCTAAGCCATGTTCCATCATCTCCTCCCCTGGAAAATAGAAAAGGCTTTCGAGATTGATGGGGGTCTCCCGCGTAAAAAAGAATCTCCTCATCAGCCTTGTGAGAAATTTGGGGTCCTCAATTGGAAAGGCATTGTTCGGCATTGGTTGCCTCGTTTAATAATACAGCTTTCCCTCTCTCTCTCTCACCGGGCGGAACTCGGAAACGGCGCCGAAGTCACCGGTCCTAACCCCGCATCGTCTGTTTTACCCCGTTCCCAATTCAATGCTTGTCAGTTATCACAAACCCTTTCAGAGTTTTTCTTTCTCTCTGATATTGCCAATAGGTGTGTGCCCCCCACGGGGTAGGAATTGAGTTTTGACAAATTTGATGTGAAAAGACTTATCACGAAAATAGCTTTTATCCTCAACAAAACAAATATACACACGTATGTTGCTACTAGACTGAGACTCTAGAAAACTAAAGTCCCGAACGAAACCGAGGAAAGCGGAGAAAAATGACTGTGGCGCAATTCTTTCAAGGTATTGACCCCGCGCGCTTGTGCCTTTTGTTGTTCCTCCAGTTCTTCCCCTTCGTCTCATTTCTTTTTGAACAGGACCGGGCAGACCCGGCTTTGGTTTGTTGTTCCTAAAAGTTTATGCTTAAAAAATGTGCACGTGAAGTTTACGCAGAAACAGAAGGAAGTTCTTTCTTCTTGAGATGAACCATCTACCGAAGAAAAGAAGAAAACGGCGTCATGTGCTGTATAAGCAGCTAGGAAAAGATTTTTTTCTTCATACATGACATTAGTCTGACCCCTCTTTCTTTACCTCATGACGTGCCTGGAGACAAGTGATGCTGGACCCTTGAATGGTGGATACAAAACGTTCTTCTTTCTTGAAAAAGATAAAATAAATAAATACATATATTTTATTTGTTTTTTGTAACGAAAAGAAAACGGACAACCTTGCCGGCGTGACCATTACCACGACTCACTTCAGCCTCCTTTTCTTACCCCACACAATGGGCTCAAGAAACCCTGGAGAGATCTTTCCTTCCATTGGGGGGTTAAACCAGAGATCTGTTCAGCTTGGCAACTTCTTATACGGAATATACTCCTCACTAGCATCGTAATGGTGACATTGTTTTGCCCACGCCCCCGTGCCTATTCAGTACCCCCATTGAGGCGAAGAAGAACTACCGCTACCTTCCTTTCTGTGTGGTTTTCCGTTAATAGACACAAAAATCGGGACTGTGATATCCAATCGTTTCGGCTTACTACACAGGTCTCGGAGCTGAAAGAGTGCTGGCTCTCCGCATAAACGGTCCGTTGACGCCGTTTTCTTTTTTGTATGCTTGTCTCAGATCTATCTTGTGTTTTAGATGAGACAAAAAAGGACAATCACGAGGGTAACACTTTTTGCTTGGGTTTTATTATAGAATTAAAAACATTTGTTTCAGTATTATTTGGAAGAAAAAACGGTGTTTCTACTATTCTTTTTCTTGTCTTACTTCTTTTTCTTTGGTCTTATTTTGTCCGTAACTCCGGTTATTTTGGTCACTTTTCAAGACAGAGAGAGGAAGACAGAGAACCATATAGAGAATGTGTCACGAACAAATGTAAAAATAACAAAAGATGCTGCTTGGCATCAAGTCCCATGTTGCCTCATGATCATTTTCTTTTTCTCCTTTTTCTATTCAGGGTCCCTCGCTTGGGGATAAGGAACCGAGTGATGAATTAGTTTGGGTGTGTAGTCTCGTTGATGGTGTATAAGTGAGACATTTCACCCATTCACAACCCGAACTCGTCTCCTTACCGGTGGAGCCGTGCCGCTTGAGGACCTGAATGGGTGGCTGCATAGTTATTATGAAGCGGTGAGTTGTTCAAAAATTGATCACTTGTTCGCAGTGTCTACTTTGCTTATTTCCATAGAATTACTGATTCTTGAGCATACACTACAACGGCACTTCCACAAGGCAACGACAAATGCACTTTGCCGTGCGACTGTCACCGTTACTCTCGTTTGCAGAGTCTCGCCCAAAAATAATTTATTTTACCCCAGATTTTTTATATTTTCCGGTAGATCAACAACCAAAGAATACAGAAATCACCTTGCAAGCATGTCGCGGGGCTAAGAGAGTTACGGACGGAAGGGCTAGTTCGGCTGGGAGCTTGTTTGTGGTGATGGATGGACCCCTGACCCCTATATATGGAATGCACACTGCCGGATGCCGCGCCCGAGGATAAGAAAGGTCATGTGTGCTGCAAAAAAACAATAACGATGGGAAGCGGCATTGAATTGCGGGATATCCTTGGATGTTTGTTTCCAGCTGGATGAGTGGCGTTTGTTTTAAACGGAAGGGTATGAGCAGGAAGCCGAAAGCGTCCACGAATTATGAGAAAACGGGGCTGGGGTTTGGTTTGAGTGTCAAGTGACTGCAAATGTATAGGATCTGCGATCGTTTGGCCAAAAAAATGATGTCTCACACATTGCATATTGTTTGTGTTGGACGATTGAGTAATGGTATCTTTTCGTCAGCAGCGGCGGCAAGTCCCCCGCTTCCCCGGATGAGCCAGCCATGAAGTTTGCTGACGGGCAGAACCATATTGTCACCATCTTCGGGCGGTCCGGAGGATTGGTTAGATAGAGTAGCTTATGCCGTGTTATCATCAGGGAAAAATTGAAAGGAAAAGACTGGAATCCCACGTGGCTGCGATATTGAATTGAACCGGAAGCACGGGACTTTAGGGTTGGTTTCGGTCGGTGACGAGGGTTGGATAAAATGAAAGGAGATATATATAATTGTTGTAGCGGGCCGATTGCCTTTGAAGTACCGGTACTTGAGGCTTTTGGATTTTGTTCAATTCTTCAATTTAATAAATCTGGGGAAAATATCCAGGCAATCAATTCAGTGGAATTTGGAATTGGAGGAATCTGGGGAAGATAGCCAAGTTCCCCATAAACGGGAGATAATGTGGGGGCCATCGGCCGCTAAAACAGCATTCCCGACATCACCTCTTCCCACTGAAAAATAATCCGTACATCGATTATCAAACTCCAACGGAATGAAAAGACATCCAAAAAGTAAGATGTATTTCTAGACGGCAAATATGGCAGCAAAAGGACACTTGGTTCAGTTACAATCTTTCTTCATTCTTGTTCCTGAAATTCCAGTTAAATGTATCTTCCGATGACGTTTCCTTGAGACACCAAGACGGAAGGAATAACTCCATCCTGACGGAACTTTCAGGTTCACGATACCTTCATACGACGTCATGTCAGGCTGATATTTTTTTTTTTTTTTTTTTTTTTTATCTTAATTCTTTTCCGTCACTTGCAATTTATCTTTATTTTATCTCCTTTTATTTCCTTCCGTTTTATTTACTGATTGGCTCATTTCTCTGTTGCCATTGGTTGTTGGAATTCTCAGGTTGGTTCACCGCTCCGAAAGTGTTTGTGTACCTCATAAAACCTCAACCACAAGGATCGTGGTGGTCAGCCTGCTGCACTCGAGATCAGATAAACCAGGCAGCCATTCCCTGCTCAACTTGTCTCCGATCAGGCCGACATCAGCTGGGATATCACAACTCGACTTGTCATCGTGGTGGCGTTCTCAGATCACGATAGGACAGGCTGGCTCGGCTGCAAGTCATCATCTCGACTTCACGTCCGTAGGATTCGCTTCCCGTGCCGATTTGACCGTCATCCTCCCAACGGCGCAACAACACCACCACCACCACCACCAGCAACGATCCTACGAAATCCCATCCATTAACTTTTACTCACGGCGGTACTACATCTGACTCCGAGTTGCCAACTATGTCCGACAACACGTAGCTTTCCGTATCCCCCCTTTTTGATAGGCTCTCAGTTGGTTGCATCGACGTTCGAGCTGAACAAATACGACACTGAAAATCAGCATCTGACCATCATTATATCTACACCGGTCTAGAGTCCGAGAGGGCAGGTGCGACCACCATCACGGTCCCGACGCCACGGGCAATTTTATGCTGGTATTACGAATTACTCACCACCATGGAGATATCAGCCAATGCCCGCCAAATCTGCCGTGAGGTGGTGGAGAGAGATGCGAGGATGTACGCCACCGCCATCGCTGAGGCCACCTCCTCCATCTGCCGTGAGGGTCATGTGGATTGACTTTGTCCTCTTCTATGAGCGCAATTGTCTCAATGCTTCCAGGAACTCTTCTTTCTGGATCCTGGCCTGGACCGAGACACTGGTTACTTTTTTGACCAGGACCACGTCTAGACCTGCGGAGATCTGGGCCTAGCCACAATTCTCCTTGTTTTTCATAGAGATCATCACATTGGTAAGCCCCTGCTCTATGGATTCAAGTGACACAGAAGTAGGCTCGATCTCGGTATCACGACCTGAACGGGTACGATTCCACGCCTATGGATGTTCTTTTTTTTGCTTCTTTGAGGAAACACAACGCCCAGCCCTGTGCAAATGGTACGAAGTTGGTGTAATAATCCCCTCCTTGGATCCAACATACTCGACACCAATCTCCAGAGTCACTGGTGCAGTTCTTTTGGATTGCCACCTGGGATGTCCAAACTGTGCCGTCCAACACATGCCACTTTTTCTTACCTATCCAACGACCCGCGTGGGGGCGGGTGTAAGACGTCAATTATTTCCCCAGGTCATTTTTCCACTGTTGGTGACGATCCTGTCACTACCTACGCCTTTCACAACGGTCTTTTTCCCTAAAACATGGGTCAAAAACGCAGCAGCAGCATAAAGTATGTTACTCCCAGCCGACTTTTCTGACGGGCAGATGACTTGTCATGGAGGACGAAATATATTGTTTGCTGATCACAGCACTTAATTACAGCTCACCTTCAATGTCTCACCCTACACACAGGGCGGTGGTGGTATTCCCTGACGGAAGCTAATCAAATGGCAGCCTGGGGGAAACAATAGACACCAGTGCTAGTGCCGTCGGACCGTTCCTTACTGGGTTGAGTTGGCTACGATCAGAGGAATGTGATTTGTGAGTTTGCGTAGTTGGCTGATGGGTGGTCAGATCAATTGGCTCATCAGATACTACCCTCTATCAACTTGTTCGAGTTGCACGAGCGTTGAGTCGGGACCAGTTCCAGCGAAAAGGAGGCGAGCTTCGGGTCAAAGTTTCGTTGCCGCACCCTTGCTGTGACCTTGGGAAAAATAATTTCGACCAATCATCCTGTGCGATATGCGGCGTTCTGGCGAATCAAGAAAGCTGGGGAATATGTTATCGAATTTTGGTCATGGGCATGATGATATCGCCCCATCTTGCGTCCGGTGCAGATGGACTGTGACCCAGCACTCCGGCAAGATGAGGCCAGATGCTCCCCCCCTCCCCCGGGTTTGTTCATTCCATGGTAAGGATACATTATTGGCTATTTGGGTCTTTATTTTATTGCAATGCGCCCTGATGAGCTCTGCAGCTAGCTAGAACCCGAGGCTCCCGAACGTGACGAGGAGGAAGGATACTTTCAGATTCCCACGTCTCATCAAGACCAAAAAGCATGCTTGTCTATAACTCCAAACCTTTTATCTTTCAGGGTCCCTGACCGCTTCAGACTGACCCAAGGATAGAGGTTCACAGGCTGAGATACAGTGGTCTCCGGGTAGGCTAAATTGCCCGGATAAAATGTTTTTTAGTGGGTGAACAACAAGCTTCAGAAGCTTGATGCTTAAAAAGAGGACCAAGCTCATGTCACAGTCTTTCAATTTTATCCGGCAGTGGCTTGTTAGGGTAGGCGAAGAAGACATTCTCGGGAATTTGGGGGCGCATATAATAACTAGTGTAGTTATGCGCTTGTGGCGGGTCTGGAGGCGCATGTCAAGGTTGTCAAGATGCACATGACAGCGAAACTGCCTCGTCTGCCGGTATCGCTTAAGTATGGTTTATACTAGAGCAAAAGCTGATCTGACTTTTTGGACAGTCTTATCGCAAACAAGGCTTTTGTTGGGGATAAAACGTATGGATCCCATAGAGGCATTGCGCGTTCAGCGGCGCGCACGCAATTGCAAGGGGACAAGGACAAGGACAAGGGGCGAGAGAGAGAGAAACGCGGGGGAGGGGAAAATCTGAGTGAGGAGTGAGTGATGATGTTGAAAAGCGAGGCGGGGAAGGGGCAGGGGGGTTCTTCTCGTCAACACGATCATTGTGGCTTCAATATTCATGCCGTTTTCACCACAAGTAGCAGAGCGCGGGACATGATGTTTGTGTGTTTGTGTTGTTTTCTTTTGAGAGCGGTGAGAAGAGGCGCAAGGTAATAAAATGGGAAAGAGGTTTTGCAAACGGAACCCGGAACCTCTAACCGCGAACTTTGCTTTTTGCAGCAAACAACAAACAGACGATATGATTGTTACCCCGCGCCCTTCGCTTCCCGAGGTGTCCAGGCAGAGAGGTAATCTGGTAATGTGACGAAAGTGTTTTTTTCTTCTTTTCTTGATACCTTGTCAACCCCCCCTTGTCATTGTCACGGATTTTGTTGCTTTTTCGTGATGTATGTAGTGTATCACCCTCCTTGATGTGTTGTTCAAATCACGGCGATAACTAACATCCGTTTGACGCACGGAATTTTCGATTAATGTGTGTGTGTGATTATACACTACTTTTTGTCCCTGTGATATATAATGAATTTGGTATTATTTGTCTTCTGTTCCCGGGAAAGTGATGGTGGTGGTGTGAACGGTGAGAAAATAGTACCGTTCACACCGGTAAGGCTTCCCATTGGATTGATTGGTTTCGGCCGCCTTTGCCTTGTTACACAGGCACGGGCGCGGGCGCTGAGCTCGCAGCGTGACAAGGGATACGTAGTGAGGGTGAGGGAGAAGGGAGGGAAAGGGAAGCGCCCGCGGCTGGCGTGGGGGAAACTCTTTTACTCCGTACTGATTGAGTGATGAGAAGGGAGTCTGGTCTGTTGTTCATCACGAGGGACACTTTTTCTTTTGAACCGCGCCTCTTTTTACGCCATCATCCTTGATACCGGTAACTGCGGCGTAAGAGCCTGAGGGAGGAAGGTTTATTATCAACCCCGGAGATTTGGGAGGGAGGTGTGGTGAAACATGCATACGGAGCACACACAAAGTGATTGTTCTTTTTTTTTTTCTTTTTTTTTTTTTTTTTTTGATAAGGGATGGGATGGATGGATGGGTGTCGTTTGTATTTCCCCTTTTTGGGATATTTTTGCTGGCGGAGGGGGGCGGGTGACCACCACACCACACCACACAGAGAGAAGAGTAAAACCCAAAGTCCGTTAGATAATATTCGGCAGTGGGATTACTGAGATTTGAAGGATTCAAGAAGGGAGAAGAAAGAAGTCCCGGAAGCTTGGTTTGTGGTGGTTTTGGCGCTTATTATCCCGTTTCTGTCTCTTTATTTTTCCTTTGATATAACTGGCGCGCCTGTTTTTGCCTTTCTGCATAACTACCGTTTCCAGGCGCAGTCAGTGTAAGAGAAAAAGATAAAACGGAATGAAAAAGAAAATGGTCAGGCGGTGGCCAGCCATGTGGGTGACGAACTTTGCATATTTCCTAACACATTGTATGTCGCAGCCTTGGACTGGACTGGATGGATGGTCGGCCTCGCTCTATCCGCGCCGCTTAAGTTTTTTTGATCATGTGGTGAGTTCTGAAACAGTGATATGGTCTTTTTTTGACAAGACCAGAGGCACACATACACATTATGTCACAGGACACTACGGCGTAGATTGATGATGATCGTTCTTTTTTCACGCCGCCGCGTGGTTTTTGGAAGAATGAGATAGAGTGACACATATGGGACTTGACTGATCTGTCTAGGTAGCTGTTGATTCAGGGCCCACACCGAATTATGTCGGGGTCGTTATTGTCGAGCCTTGTGAGTTCCTCAGTTGGTGTGTGAATGAACCCCTATCCGGCGCCCATCATGACCAGGTTCTCGGGGAGGAGGGGAAGGAGGAGGGGAAGGCCAATTCATGTGGCCTGGAAATATTGGACCGGGATCGGAGAGGGGTCTAGAACTGAGAGGGACGGGATAGTTAGAAAGAAGAAATTATTATGGTGATTATCATTTGTCAAGGTATTGTGTGTAAGGGGCTCTAGATGTCTATCACGCAATACTTGGGGGTGAATTTGTCTTGCAGGTTTTACACTGAAGGGTTGAGATGAATGTTGATATGCTTAAAGGATGAATAAAATTATTATCAAAGAGATATTGCTTGGAGTCAAGGGGTTGGTGACTTGTCCTATCGTGTAGATGTACCTGGTGCTTACCTATCAATTTCCTATTGCTCTTGATGGTTGTGAACCTCCAGCACGACAGTGGAATCCGACCCTTATCTAGTAGACGACAAGTCTTGGTTTTTAGCTGGTGTTGACTGCTTTCCCTTCGTTGGGGACAAGGTCAGAGATGTATTAGAATATGTCTCCTTGGGAGTCCGGAGAAGTATCCAAGATATCTCATTATACGAAAGCAATCTTCATGTTCCTGTCAGTATCGTCCAAGGAATGAGCTCAATTGATAGCTACAGAATTGTATTTTACCCCCTTTTCAATCTTTTTAATCGGTTGTGCCCCTGTGTCTGTTTTGCCATGAACTCTTGACAATAGCTGGCAAGATAGCCACAGCAATTGACACTTTCCTTTTCTTTTGTGATCAAAACTCTCCGAAATGTCTTTAGCTCAAAAGACGTCTCCGTATTCCCAATACATCACCCAGATTCGATCAACATGTGAGCAAATGGTCCAGCAAATAAAAACCAGGTGGTAGCAAGTTTCCAAGTGTAAATCTTCCCCTTCCAGCAGTCCAGCCCCCCCAAGCAAACATCATCCCGACTACTCCCGGCATACAACTGCCCTGACAAGCTCAACATCATTCCAATTTGCCTCTTCGATAGAAAGAACATCCACAATCCACCCCAGCTCATTCTTTTCTCTTTTCAGACGGCACATGCACCTGCACATCTTGGCCTCGCCGTGATTTTTCCCAGTATGCAGAAATGCTGCGCTGTGCTTTTCCAGCAAACTTTCTGTTTTCCACCCTTCCAGAATGCCAGTGGGATATGGTTGCTGATCTTTAAATATGTCGGCAAATTGGAAGTGTTGTACACGCCGATTACTCTCGCGCGAGGAGAATTTGACTCGGGCGTAAAGTTCAAAAATTGCGTCTTGTTTTTCGCGATGACAACGGTTTCCTTCGCTGATGAACTGGCCAACACGAAAGCATGTTCGAAGTACGGTGTTGTGGGAGACGCCTATGATGGGCGACTTGTCCCGTACTGGTGCAGGAAAGGGAGGTCGGGCAAATGGTTTGGGGATGTTGGAAGGTGGTGGTGATATGGGTTCTGTCTTGATATGCACGGTTTGTGTAGGTAACTGAGGTGAAATGGATAGATTTCTGGGCGGGTCGGGCAGCTGGAGCATGAGAGCGTCCCAGTCGACATCCGCGTCAAGCAGCTCTTCCTCTGTCTCTGGCTGCTTGGGTTTGGTTGAAGCATGTTCATTCGTTGGAGCTGGTGGAGAATGCTGGAGGCTGGGATCAAAGACTTCAACTATTGAAGAGGCGTCCATGTCCTTTAGAACGCTTGTGGGGGGAGTCTGTTTGAATGCTGACACAACAATATCAGTCAGGTTTATCAAGTCTGCCTCCTGTGAGGAGCCAATCGAGTATGTTTCCTCCTCGACGGCCTTGTCGCATGCCAAGTTGAGCCAATCTTCTAGAAGGCCTTCGTCGTCCTCAAAATAGTCTGTTTTGTCAACATGTTTGTTCCCAGAAGCGTTTCCAGGCGCAGGAATATGCCAGTCGTTTGCATCATCTTTGCGTTTGACGTGAATCGGGACAACTATAGTCGTCTGTGTCTGAGCCGTGTTTTGTGTATGATCTGCATTGGAAACATCTTGCGAGACTCTTGTACCCAGGGGCGTTTGAGTCTGTGGGTGAAGGGTGGAGAAGAGTTCATCGTTGGGAGAGCTGGTTCCTCCTGGGTTTCTCCTTGAACTCAGTGCCGAGTTGATTGGTGGTACTGGACCGGATGAGGGGATAAAAGCGATCTTGTCTTGATCATTTGTGTATTCTTCCGCAAATGGCCTGCCATCTTTGGATACAAAGTTTGAAGATGTGGTGACATTCTTTGTGATATTGAATGGTGGGAGAGCTTTCTGAGGTTTGCCATCTGGTAACGGACTTTGGCGCTGTCGTTTTGCACCCAGTCCCAGTTGTTCAGGCTTTCTCTTTTGAGGAAGAGCACTTGATTGCGTAGGAATGCTAGGCATGTCATCGCGAAATGGTAATTTGGTTCTGTGCAGGTAGTCAGAGTACAGCTCAATATTCTTTTTGGATTGACTTGAGAGATATTACCTGGCAACCCCAGCATTCAAGTGAGAATCCATCCTCGCTGTAGTCTGTGGACTCTGTATTCGCTATATCTTGCAGTACCCAGAGGCAAGATATTTGTTGCAAAGCAGGAGTTCAGTTTGCCGGGGATGTATTCGAAATCTGATCCAATGCGGCGGAGAAGAGTTTCTGCCACGGGACCCCTCCTCAAGAGCAAGAAACCACAACGTAAAGATGAAAATGAATAAAGTTTCAAGCCCTCCAACTCACCAGAATTTTGGAAAACCTGGTTTGTGCCCTCAAATCTCATCCCGTATAAGTCGTTCCTTCCCTTCTTACACCTGAGGGAGTGTTGGCAGCTGTCAATCAGCTGCCGTACCCGACTCTTCCGCTCTTCGGCAACCGCTGCCGAGGACAGAAGCTTGGCGGATGCAGCGTTTGCGGCCGGGGAGAGCCAAGGCCAATGATGATCAGCGGGGCAGCTGCCATGATGCGACTTTGACTTCCAGGAATGTGAGACACTTTTTTAACGACTGACCACATTTAACTCCCGTGAACTCTTTCCATCCGCGGATTTGATATCAACTCGGGGTTCAGAATATCCGAGCTTATTTCTTCGGTTTTTGCTTCAAAATTGTATCCCATTGTCTGTTTTGTGAAACTTGGGACTCGAAAGCTAGTTACCCCGCCGTCCCGCGGAATTATTGTTATCTTATCGCTCAACAACACCTTACCAAGGCAGCTGTCTCTTTAGAAACTTGCGCATGACCACCTATTGCTGAGCCTCGCTCAACACAAAAAAAGTTCATATATTTCTCAAAACGATTTAGGTTATCGGAAATTCGTCATGACCCGTGGCAAGTAGAAAGTGAGTGGGGACGGACCGGACCTCAAAAGCTTCAGCAGCTGTGGACTACATAAATTAGCTGACGTGACATACGGAATAGAGCTTCTAGAAAGACACTCTTCCACGAGAATTAGCACGGGGGATTCCTTATCTCCCTTTCTCCCCACCAACACCACCATCAAACGGCAACATGTTTTCACAAAAGAAGCCGTACACGGCAGTGACTGTCACCATCGAGCGATTGACGAGTGAGTCAGTCCCTGAGGATGATCTCAGCGGGATTCCAGACCTCATCGAGGTGATCAATATTCAGGAGGCCGGCCCGACTGAAGCCTCTCGCGCCATTCGGAAGAAGCTCAAATACGGTAACCTTCATCGCCAACTTCGTGCCTTGACTTTGCTCGACGGTCTCATCCAAAATGCTGGCCCTCGTTTCCAACGCAGCTTTGCCGATGAGGCCCTGCTTGAGCGTCTTCGTTTCTGCGGAACTGCCCAGTTGTCTGACCCAGTCGTGCGTAAGAAGTGCGGGGAGCTCTTTCGCAGTTGGGCAGTTCAGTACAAGGACGTGCGGGGGATGGAACAGGTTGTAAGGCTCTACAAGGAGATCCCTCGCCGGAAGCAAGCCGTCACTCAGGAGAAGTCAAAGGTTCTTAAGGAGACCTCTAATCCCTTTGGTGATGATGACGATGAGAGAAGCCAAGCAGCAGGGCCTTCTTCACAGTCTTCTTCTTCTCAGCACAAGAAGTCAACATCTCTCTCAGAGCCCAAGGTCACCGGCACAATCCAGTCTTTTACCTACAGTGAGAAAGACAAGAAGAAGAAGGATAAGGATAAGAAGAACAAAAAGCAACACAAACCTTTTAACCTCGAGGCTGAAAAGGATCAGATGAAGGCGCATATTGCTGAAGCCTCTATTGCTGCCACGAACTTGATGAATAAGTTGCAGACGATCAATCGAGAAAAGGAGCGAATCTCGGAGAACCAAACTGCTGTTGAACGTTTCGAGACTTGCAAGACGCTTCGCAGGAAGATTCTTCGCTACGTATGTTTCATCTGCCCCTTGTCTCACAGAGAATTACTGACTTTTTTTGTACAAGATTCACTACGTAGAGTCTGAGCAATGGCTCGGCAGTCTTTTACATGCCAACGACGAGCTGGTTACGGCTCTCATGACTTTTGAGCAGCTGGACCGATCGATCGATGCGGACAGTGACTCGGACGACGATCTGGCTGAACAGACACACTTGTACAGAAGTATGTGATACCCCCATTTTAATTTATTTTTTACTGAGTACCCGATACCGGAGTGAGCACACCTTGTACTGACCGGTTTGGACAGTGGCCCAAGAGCGAGCTGCCAAGGGGAAGGACCCGGTGTCTCCCTCTTCGCCCGTGCAGTCCATGGCTGGATTGAGCCTTGGCTCGCCGCAGTCACCTAGAACAGCACCACCGCGGCCGTCTGCTCCAAAGCCTTCTATGCTTTCTTCTCCGAGACGGGTGGCTGAGCCATCTGATGACGAGAGCGAGGCGGAGGATGATGATGATAATCCGTTTGCTGATCGTAACGCTACTTTGTAAGAAGCCATTTGCTTGGTTGTGCTATTGATTTTTTGATGTTGCTTCCGGAACTGGTATGTACGAGTTGGGGTTTCCAGCGAGATAGGGGTCCGGGGTTAGGGTTTATGCTATGAACTCTTAAGGGGAGTACGACGACGAGGAGGGAAAAGCGGAAAGCGAAGGTTGTGTGTGAACTTTTGCTACTGTATTTGCTTACTGTTACTAGCTAGCATTTTCTTTCTTTTCTTTGGAATAGAGTGTGTGGTGTAACTATTTCTCTCTATCCGATCAAAGATCATTCCATTGATCGGTTTTGAAGCCCTTTCATTTTGGTCCAATAGAGTATATATTATTGTAATGTACATCCATGATGGTGGAATGGATATGCTACACGAAAAAAAGGGTGTTGTACACTGAAAATTAGTTTTGCTCACGAGGTACACTTTGGTGTTGCCTTGCAATGAAGAAGTGGGCTGACTTTTTATTTTTTTTTATTTTTTATATTATGTAGGACGGGGGTTTCCCAAAGGCTTGGGGCTAGGTTTGAGGAACGTTGCTTTGTAGCCTACTAGTTGTCCTGCTGTACACGAAAGAACTCGCACAAGGGCTGTCGTGGTTTTATTTGGTGATGCGTGGGGGGAGAAAGGAAGTCTGATGATATATTTTGCGATATGATTTTCTGTGCTTGTGGTGTGAAATTGAGGTTTGTGCTCCCTGTTTGTGTATTTCTGATGAGTCGTAAGATGGAAAAACCTGGGGAAACATCGTGGGGGGGGGGGGGGATATAGGGGTAAAAGAGTGCCAGAGACTCCCAAAATAAGCACAATTCAGATACAATGCTGACTGCTTTTTAATATTAGGGGAAGAGACCGGTAATTTGCCTCGGTATTATTTTAGTTATTTTATTTATAACACTAACGAACACAGTAAGCCTTTCAGTTTTCCTTCCATTTTTGTATATAGAACTAGAATAGGAGGACCAGAAAAGGAGGAGAACCAAGAAAAAAGGGAACTTTCTGTATCACGGTATGACCACTTAGACTAGACTAGCCTGCAGTGTCGTTGGCTTCTCTGTTGCACAAATCCGAGATATGTGGAAGCCGCTTTCTCCTCGCGTGTAACAAAATGACTATAAAATTTGGGGGGGTTTTGGTTTGTTCTTCGGGGGAGGTGGGTAATGTGATACATCAGTTCGCAAACAAACAAAAAACAAAGTCCCACCAATCTAGAAATAAAAGTTGGGACGAAACAAACACACAAACTCGGATGTGTAACGAGGGTTCTTTTAGTTTCCGAGCCTTGTGTGGGATGTGTGTTGCAAGAAATCTGCGGGGGAGGAAAAAAAAAGAGTCATAGTCGTGACGTGGAGGGCAATAAATATGAGGCCGTCGTGAGATGATAGTCTTCAGTTCAGTCATGTGGGAAGGACAAGAGAAGGATACGTGCAGAAATCGATGTATGATATGCAACATTGCAAAAGGCAAAAAACGAGAATAGTATGTGTGTGTGTGTGTGTCTTGCTTTGCCTGCTGACTGCTTGCATGGACGCTTGCTTCGCTGGTCTTCATTCATCGAGGTTCGTGATGTCGGTAAAGTGAGATATCAATGGCTGTGCGGACCGGATATGAAGTCATATTAAGAAATGGATAGAGCGAAAAAAGTGCGTGTGAGACATCAGGGGCTCAATGGTGGTGACGACCCCTTCTCTCTCTCTCTTCGATTGGGGGGCAAGCAGGGCGATGGTGAAGTGTCGTTGTGTGTGGTGGTTGCTCAATGTGTCTGGTGATAGAAAATTTGGAAACACACACCTAGATGTAATAATGTACGTACCTCAAAAAAGATGGGGTGTGTGTAAGTGGTACTTCTCTGGGACCTGGGTTGAAGTATCTGAGGTACCGACCACAAGGGTGGGATTTATTTGAGAAAAGAAAATAATAATAAAATAAATAAAAAATAAAAATAAAAATTGGGATAAATTCAGCTGCTGAATTTCACTTTTAATACCATGTATTTTTTTCCTTGATTTCTCGGAGTGTATTCGTACAAAAACGGAGAGAGTGGTGATCTGTCGGGCCGTAATGCCCCGCCAAAAACGGAAGCTGTCAAGATGTAACCCACAAGCCACTCAGCCCTTTTTGAAGCCGTGAGGCGATGCAAAAAGATTTGTTGCACTTGTACTCAGCCATACTTAGGACGGTGATGAAGATCTCTCTCACCTTGAAGAATCTCAGCTCTTTTCAATTGAGTTTTACTTTGTGTGGTAATGATCACCGAAATAGTAACCCCCCCATGTGTTTTGTCGTGATACTTTGGTGTTTTTAGTGACGGCTGGAGTCGGATTTTTGCTTCGGCTTTTCATTGAACTTGTTTTTTATCATGAATCACCCGAAATTCCAATTCCCAGTTGACTGGTTTTCTTATCCCGTCTTTCTTGATCATGTGCAGTTTGCTCTCGGCGCCACACCGTGGCTGCCATCGTTGCCTTCTATGCCTTCCATCTGTCAGCGCACATGACGTAGGAGCCTGAGGAGCTGGACTGTCTTCTTGTCCAATTACAATGCTCAAAACTCCGTTATATTCTCACCCCAAAAAAAATTAATTTATTATTATTCTTTTTTAAAAAATCCCCAGATCAGATGTTTTAAAAGTCTCACATGAGCTTGGCTTCGCCGTCCCGTTTCCCTTACCACACCATCGTCTTTCTTTCCCACCCTCCATCTCGAATTTCATCCCCAAAACCCCAATTGCCGCCCTCCACAACTTAATCCTGCACATTGGTGTGTGTGTGTGTGTGTGTGTGTGTGGGCGGACCTTCGGGCTGGACCTTTCTCACAAATGGATTGTTGGTCATCTGGGTCGCTTTTAGCCCCGCAACTGATTGCCAACTCATCAACCTTCCTCAGGTGAGCGCGCGAATATGGACATATATGCCGAAGATCCAGCATTCCTATTCCTCACCTTTCGCCCAAGGCATACCGTCATCTCCCTTTCGCCGATAGGTTCAATCGGAACGCCCGACCTTGGTTGGATACGATGGAGGGTGGGGAAAAACCAAGGCAATGGTGGTTACTCTTGCATCTTCAACAAGAATCGTCATCACTTTTCTTCGTCCTCTCCATCCTCATTTATCAAGCCAATCAGCAACACTACACGATACTCAATGCTGCAGCCTCATCTTCAATGGTCTCCCTATTATCTTTCGTCAACTTATCTGCCGATATCACACCATCCCACTTCAACTCTCAAAGTTGAGATCTGATAGAAAACCTGCGCAGACGTACATACATACGAGAAAAGAGATACCCACATGTAGCCTTATCATTGGATACTATTCCAGGCCGCGCACCTGTGGTTGGGCGCCAACACGCACTCAATCCTACTTTAGAATGATAATAGAAATCGGTCGGCGGAAGCAGGTGAGCAAGGAAGGCAGGCAATCGCGGACGTTCAAACTTTTAATTCTCATGATTCCTGACGTGGCAGACACATGCCTTTTTTGTTGGTCATGAAGCAATCTCGAGAGGAGTTATTTGGTCGGCTGTTGCGGCCCACGCCCCTCATCTGCAATGTCCTCCCCAGCATATGCATCATGCATGATATGGGTATCGTTTGGTCAGAATCTTTTCTTGCCGTCGGATCGTGATCGCTAAGAGATGGCGGGTGCTTCACTGCAGGATCATGCATACACGGGTGCAACTTGCAGCGGATGATAACGCCCTGCGACGGCCAGGGACCAGTCGTTCAGTCCCCATCACAATCTTGCAAAGTCATTTTCTACTACTCTGCTTATCTTGTTGCATATCCGGTAGTTCGGGATGGCTGCCAGTGGTTTCTGACTGACTGTGAGGCTCGCAGGGTCCAACATGGTCTAGACGTGCCAAGTGGCATTTCGTTACACAATGAAAAGCAATGATTTGCGCTTTTCGTCATCTGTCAAACATTGTTATCATTTCTTTTTGTTGAGTGGTTGTGGTTCATCTGAGCCGCTGTTGCATAAGTTGACGGATGTTGTTGCTGCACTTAGGAGGAGTTGGGGTAGAAATTGGGCTCGGTGAGCAAGTTTTATACATCTCTGAGTGGTCAAATAGGATTTTTGACTTACAGGAGAAATATCCCGTGTAAAAAGAAACAATGACCGAACTCCACAGTGGATGGCTTCGTCAGCATTTTTGTTCTGTTTTCGTTATCGTACATATCTAGCTCAAGTTTGGGCTTGCATTATGGAGCCTGAGGAGATCTGTCACAAATTTTCTGTTTTGTCAAAGTTGACTGATATGATCTGTCGGTTGGGACGTTGTTGTATCGAAGAGAGGTCGAGACTTTACCATGGTTTCCCCTGTCTCTGTTACCTAGACAACAGAACGATTCAGGGGCTATCTCATATTCGTCTCCACGCCAAACAAACCATCGCTCTCCGTTTTTGTACCCAGCATCATTTCACTTTACGCCATCAATAATGAGAATATCAACCTGGATTAGAAAAATATGACACATGAGTGGTGGATGCGTACGGATACGGATTTTATTTAAGCAATATTTATCCCACAGAGTCTGGCCGATTGCTCAGATTATTTTTGATATAAGTTTATTTGTTCTCGGTCGCGCCCGCATGTCTTTGATATATTCCACGTGGAGGTTACAGAAGATGGGGTTGTTTGTTTATCCGGTATATATCCAGGCCGTCCCGTGTCTTTTTTGTTCCGACGAGTGGTACAGGACGGGACTTGATTGCAAAGCAATGTCGGTAACAATTTGATGAAATAGATAAATTTTGATATTTTTCTGATTTCTCGGTTCGGTAACCTGAACCGGGAGATTCCCAACTTTCCCTGTACGTTGCGGCCGGGACTTAATGGCGGGAAGACGGGGGTTTTTGGCTAATACCCCACGGATATCACGTGGGAACGGTAGGATATTTGAATTTGTGTACCTAGGATATAGCATTGAAGATTTATTGCACTGGTGATGAAGCTGGATTGCCTGTCGAGGGAGATGTGGCTGGACAAGGTCGCAGCCAGCGACATCGAGAGCCATTCAAAATAACATCGTAATTTCTTGGTAAATTCCAAAGTTTGAACTCGCATACGCAAGTGGCGCTTACACAAGTGGACTCAACCTTTTATACTTTGTGTCTGAACCAAGTATTCAACAAATAAAGCAAGACAAACAAGCTGCGTGGCGCAGCGGAAGCGCGCCGGGCTCATAACCCGGAGGACCCTCGATCGAAACGAGGCGCAGCTAAATTTTTTTCTTTTTTTTTTTTTCCGTTCATAAAAAGTCTCGATATTCCCCTTTTACACCGAGCCTCACCTTGTCTCACCTTGATTGGTCCCACTTCGGCCCGCGACCCCACTTTTGACCACACTTCATCTTGGCGCTTCTCTGCTGCTGCTTCTTTCCTTTTCCAAAGTGTGTGAATGATTCCGGCCTGAGTCACTATATGGCTCATGCAATCATCGGTCTGACTGCATTTTGAGATCAATCCACTTAAAAAAAAATTGCCACTTTTTCGGAAATTCAACAACTTTTTTCTTTTTCTTTTTATTAAAGCGATCATAAATCCAGTGGGTTTCACTTCCAATTCTTCCTTCTACTTGGTTCTCTCCCCCACTTACCCTCAATTTATCGCCACAACCAACTCATCACCTCACCAATATCATCACTTCCTCTTCAGCAAAAAGATTCACAAAAAAAGAAACCAATTTCTGCCAAAACTGTCTTTGACACTGAAAAAGAAAAAAACGACAAAATGATTCCCATCCGATCAAAATCACCACCCTCCACATCCCAACAAGCAGTCCTCACAGCCCCCCAATCCCGCATCGTACCAAAACCAACCCCCCAACAACAAATCCAAGATGCCCGAGGCTATCAACTCAATCAACTCCGCCGTCGTTTTTCCCCAGAGGAAAAAGAACTCGGAGATGGAGGGGAAACCTCCCTACTCTTTAAACTCCACCCTTCGGATCCTGATTTTCCTTTTGACTTGGATTACTTAGACTGTGATCTAAGAATCCCAAAGGGATATCCTGACCAAAATGAAATGCCGAGATTATTAGTCAAAAATAAGAATATTCCTAGGGGATTCGCAATTAATATTGAGCAGGGATGGGATAAACTAGTTGAGGAGAGGGATAAACAGAAATTGAATTTATTGGGGTTGGTTAATTCTTTGGATAGAAGGTTGGAGGGTTTATTGATGGAAGAGAAGAAGGAAACGGTTAAAGTTGTTATTTTTAAGGATAAGAGGCATGAAGAAGAAAAGGGAAAGGGGGTTGATCAGGAGAAGAAAGAGAAGCCCATGCAGCAGCAGCAGCAGCAACAGAGACGACCTTATATCCCTGAGGAATCTTTTACAAAAGAAGAAATTGCCGAAGCCAAAGCAAGGAGGGCTCAGGAGGTGCGTCAATTAGAGGCTAGGATGGGACGACTACAAAATTATCAAAAGTCGAGTGATGGGGTTGTTTATACGGTGCCTTTGGAACCAAAGAGGAAGGGGATGTTGCCGAGGGGACTGCAGCAAGTCAAGTCCGTGCAGCTTATTGTGCCGCTGCTTTATCCTTTGCAGCCGTTGAGGGTTTTGTTGAATGATGTGGAATCATCTGAGGAGGATGCGGAGGGGTTGGAGGAGTTGTTTACGAAGAAGGCGATGACGGAGCAGAAGCAAATGTCGCTGATGAGCCATTTGAATTATTTGGCTCAGAATATGCATTTGTTGGTGAAGCAGGTGCAGAAGAATGCTGTTTCTGCTGCTGCTAAGACGCCGGCTGTGGAAGTTGTGTCTGAGAAGACGGATGTTGAGGCTAAGGAGGCTGAACATTCTTCGACTTTGGAGACTGGAAGAGGAGGACATGTGCATGTTATTCCGCGGCCGCCGGAATGGGGTCAGATGGATGGTTCGGATTCTTCGGGTTCGTCGGATTATGATGATGAGGATGAGGAGGAAGGTGGTGCTGTTTTGGGGACAGAACCAGCTGAGGAAACACCTCTGCCGACTCAAACGGTTGAAAAGGGAACGGCAATGTCTTTTCCGTCTTTTGAACTACACGGCATTGAGTTGTTGCAGGTTTCTATTTTGGCGTTGAGCGTCAAGTGTGAGCGGTGCAAGACTCTCAACGATATCACTGGCCTGAAAAATAATCTCGAAAAGTCAAGCAGCTGCAAGAAGTGCGCAACAGCATTTACAGTAAGATTTCGTCAAGAGCTCGTGCATATGAACTCTACACGAGCAGGATTTATCGATGTGTCTGGCTGTACAGTAGCTGATATGCTTCCAAGGTTTGTCTTTCCCCTCCTATCACGGAATATCACTAACATAATATACCCAGCACCTTCGTCCCAACCTGCGATAAATGCTCCCACCCAGCCATAGGAATCATCTCCGTCCGCGGAGAAACAATCACCAACGTCTGTCGCGAATGCCACGCCCGTTTCACCTTTAAAATCCCCGAAGTCAAGTTCCTAGACTACGCACCAAACGACCACCATTCCCGTTTACCTCCAACAACAGCCACACGCAAAAAGACTGAAAAACTAGGTCTTCACGCTGGTGACCCCTTACCAGAAAGAGGCGCCTGCCAGCACTATAAAAAAAGTTTTCGTTGGTTCAGGTTTTCCTGCTGTGCAAAAGTTTACCCCTGTGATAAATGTCACGATTCGGCGGAGGAGCACGTTAATGAATGGGCGAACAGAATGGTTTGTGGATGGTGTTCTAGGGAACAGAATTATAGCGTGGAGAGTTGTGGGTTTTGCGGGAGAAGCGTTATTGGACGGAGGGGAAAAGGGTATTGGGAGGGAGGAAAAGGGACTAGGGATAGGAGGTTGATGAGGAGGGGGGATAAGAGGAAGTTTAGGAGGGTTGGGGGTAGTGAGGGTCAGGGGAAGAAGGAGTAAGAGTAAGCTGTGGGTGTATGGGTGTATTGTAGCCTTTTGCCTTGACACTTGGTATTATTTTGAATGGAAAGTCAAAGTTAAATCCAAACAAACTAAAACGACAACACGAAAAACCAACCACAGCTTGGTAGTAATCCACAGCTATAAGAAACACCGAGATATGTAAACACAAAAAAAGGGGCCGGGTGGGGGGAGTTGAGAAGGTATCCACCCCCTTCCCTGTCAACCCTCTACATTCAAACATGGTTATCCCCTCATCACCACCACCCCAACTCAAAACAAGCCACACGCACACCCACAGAAACAAAAAAAAGACGCACAAAAAATAAAACCTTGAAAGAATTCAATCATTTTTAGGACGGGAATTGAGCCCGACGTGGGGGTCGAACCCACAACCTTGAGATAATACCGGAGTACTCCTTATAAGAGTCTCACGCTCTACCGATTGAGCTAGCCGGGCTTGAGGAAGGGTTCATATGGCTAATGTTTTTTTTTTTGCTGCAAATCCATACATCAAAATGAATTAAAAAGTCATCAAACCTTTTTTTGGTAAAAATAATAATAATAAGAAATATCAAGTCATTACATTCATCATGAGTACCTTACACTTCCATCCCATCACCAACACCAAATCCCGAAAACCCAAATTTCCAGACGCCGATTTGCCTTCAGACTGTTGCTCACTGACTCTCAACACAAGCCTGAATCTCCTTCTTATACTTCTCCCTCACTGCCCGTCTATTAATCTTTTGTGTGGCAGTTACGAGACCCTATTGCCATCAGTCAGTATGTTTGGACAACATCTTGCCAGTATCACGCAGGTACTCACATTATCAGGGGTCCACTCATCATCAACCACAACAACGCCCTGAACAGTCTCCATGCCACTCAACCCATTCTTCTTAGCCACCGCCTGCATGCTCTTCAACACTGCATCCCGGACCTTCTTATCAGAATGCATATTCTTCTCCTCTACACCCAACTCCTTGGCCTTTTCTGCAAGCACCTTATCATTCGCCAACACCACAGCAATAGGACGAGGCGAGCTGCTATCACCGTGCACCATAACGTTCTGCACAAACGGAGCACCCCGATAAATTGCCTCCAGCTTCTCCAAAGCAATGTACTCACCACCCTGCAGCTTGACAAGGTTCTTCAGACGGTCAATCACACGAAGGTGTCCGTCAGGATCAATTTGTCCAATATCGCCCGTACGGAACCATCCATCCTTAGTGATAGCCTTGGCAGTCTCTTCTTCATTCTTGAAGTATTCTTGAAGGACTGGGAGGCCTCTAATAAGAATCTCGCCTTGAGGTGGGTTGGTAGTTGTGGTGTAGTCCAAGTCTGGGAGTGACACAAGCTTGATCTCGACCGCAGCGGTGACCGGCCCAATGGCTTCAGTCGTGTATTGCAAGGGACAGCCCAGAATTCCGTTACCGCAAGTTTCCGTGAGACCGTAACCATTCGACATCGGTGCGACAACCATGCTGAAAAAGTGTTGCGTGCCAGTAGCAATCCCCGATGCACCATTGACAACAAAACGCAATCGTCCGCCGGTCATCGTACGAACAGCCTTAAAGACGACGTTATCGAAAACTGTCTGGAACGGAAGCCCTTGCTTGACGAGGAATGATTTGAGATTGAAAGCCGACCAAAAGACCGAGCGGGTTAAAAGGCCAGCTGAGTTGACCTTTGCTTCAACGCCCTTGCGGATGGTTTCCCAAATTTGTGGAACACCAACCATGACTGTTGGTCTGAAGGCGCGCATATCTCCAGGGCAGTTCCGCATGCTGCTATCTGAGAGAGTTCGGGGAGAGCCATATCCCAATGTTCCGCCGACAAAGACGACCAAGTTCTCGAGAACAAGCTCGAAAATGTGCGCCAATGGGAGATAAGCCAGTACGCACTCGTTGTGGCTAACGGCCTCGTCCATAACACTGAAGAGACCTCCGACGGCAGCTACAAACCCCTGGTGGGATACGGGGCAGCCCTTTGGTGGACCGGTGCTACCAGAAGTATACATGATGCAGAATATCGACTCAGCCTTGGGCGGGACAGGGTCGATCGGGTTGTCTTCGCCAAGAGCGCGGACTTCCTCGTAAGAGAGAACGGTAAGTTCTGGGTGTTGAGACTTGAACTGTTCAATATCCGAGTCGGGGACTTGCTGGTGACTTGCTTGGTTGTAGATGAGATATTTGACAGATGTCGCTTTCTTCAGCGGCTTCACGACCGTCTTGAGCAGATGGGGATCGACAAACATGGCATTTGGCTCGCTTTGCACTAGCGAGTGCTCAACACCGGCTTCGCCGAGGGTATCGTATGCCGTAACGATCGTCATGGATTGTGAGGCGCATGCATGTGCCATACCCAGCCATTGTGGACTGCAGGGTCTTGTAAGCGACGGACTGGCGGAATGAAAGAAGTTGAGGAAACTTACGATGTGCTTGCAAAGAGATGTACACGATTCTCGGGGGACAGGCCAAGCTTTCTCAAACCTGCACCGACTTGCAAGACTTGCTCCAAGTATTCCTTGTATGTCAAGTAGGTGTAGTCAGAAAGCTCAAAGTAACTCCACTCCTTGTCAACCTCGATTGTCTCGCCATCAACCACCTTGGGTATCTTCTTCTTCTCCTTGTGAATCTTGATAAGCTTCCGGCTGCCAACTGCAGGCTCATCTCCGTATTTCTCAGCGCTCCTCTTTAGAAGGTCAAAGGTAGTATTGACGCCGGGCGCCGGTCGCTCCAGGAGGCCATCTTTGGCTTTCGGATGACGACGAGGGATGGTTTCGTTCTCGACAGGTGAGTAGCCCGGAGCTTCAATGGTGTAGGGCTCTTTCTGCACCTTGTAAAGCGGTATCGGGCCGGTGTTGTAACTCATCTTGAAAGACCCAAGGCGTGTGCTGTTTTTTTCCAATTGAGTCTCAGTCAAATCCACTGATTAATATCGTGGCTTATATGCTCTTCAGCTCTTACTGTTACAATCCTCGGCTTGTGAAGAGGCGTCCTCTGTGCCTCGGCTCGCGGAGTAAGTGCACTTTACTACTAAGCGACGACCAGCCTCAAACGCTTCGAATGTGCACACGAAATGGTAGCCTGTAGTCAGCTGAAGTCACACAAAGGATGGTGGTTGATGCTCTTGGTTGGTGCCAAGTGCGGGCTGTGACTTTTTGTTGGGAAAGATGCCTTGAAAGCAGGGGACCGTTTTGGGAGGGGGAGGTCAAAAGTGATCAAGTGACTGCAAGTCTAAAAAGAACGGACGAAATGGGGGAGCGAGCGAAATTGGGGGGAAAGGATCCATTTTTTTAGTTATGCTGCAATGCAAGCTTTTTATCTTGTTTCTGAAATGACCTCAACGGCGGCCGAGTGCATGGGGAGAATGTATGACGGAAGCAACGACTTGTGGTACCCCGAATCCCTTGTAAGTTGTCGGAGAGCTCGGAAGTTATCCATGCCAAGCGAGCCAAGATGAGACGTCTCAAGCTGCGGGGCATGTCATTGGTCAAAGCTTCATTACCCCACCATGTGACGTCAAACTAGCAAGTCTTAAATGGACAGCTGAATGCGACATGTATCAAATTGGTTTATTCAACGACATATGAAGATGTATTCTATGCATTAGATAACTTTGCCTCTTCAAAGTTAACAGACAGTTTAAGATGGTTGATTGAAAGAAAGAAGAGAAACCGCTGTTGTCCTGTCAACCAATATAAATAATTCAGCCCTACCCGAACACCAATGTGGGGTCTAAACTCAGGGGTCATAAACCTCTCCACCTCAGGTAGGAACAGAGATAACATGAAGAAAAACGGAATTTAATTCACAGAATGAAGAAAAAAAGGGAATGTAATATCTCAATCTGGATTGCTTCAACAGAAACTAAAAAGGGCCCATTTTGTCCCTCAACAGCCGACCAGAACAGCCTATGGATAAGTCAAGACTCGAGATCGTGTGGACGTTGGTTTATCAAGCTGTCCAAGGTTAACGGTTGTAAATAATGGGAACTCCAACACCACAGTAAATATACGTACAATCTTCATCTCCTTCTTCAAGCCACCTCTGAATCGTAACCTCCTCCGATACCGTCCGACATCCTCTCAATTGCATCGATCGCGGTAACTTGCGTGGTTCCTGTCTCCCAAACCAACCGGGTCTGTGTTTCTGTCGAAGATGCCAGCTGGGGTTACAAAGAGGACATCTCTTGTAGCCAAATGACCAGTTCAAACTGTTCTCGGACGCCGCTGTAATCAACTGCGTCAGGATCTTTGTCCCAACGTGACCTTCTCTTCCAAGGCGACGATCCAATCTCATCCACGCAAAGATCAATAGCCTCGGCAGCAGCTTCCCACATTCCCTCTCTAATCTGAATGCCAACAACCCGGTACGTTTGAGCCTGTAACTCTCTGTTCCACTCCCTTTTCCATTGCAACAACGGCTAAGATGACGTATTGCCGCTTCGCCATCTCGATTCAATATCGATTCCAAGATTGAGCGGAGCATGTCGATTTCATGCTTCAGGTTCCGATCTCTTACATCGCATAATAATAGATCAAAGGCGTGCGCTTCTTCTTTCGACGGACTGCGATAAATTCCCAAGGATATTTCGTCACAGATCATGACAAAACGCAGGGCGTCCCAGGAGTTCCCGTTTCTAGACAGAAACTCAGTGTTGACTTCAAGACTCTGAGTCCGTAGGTAGTCCATCATCGCCGCGTTAGCTGAACTAGCCGCAGCTACAAGAATGTTTTCCCCGTGTTTGTCAATGCAGTCTAACTTCATACCCGCTTTAACCATTTTGTCAAGTCTCTCAGGTGATAGCCGCCTCACAGCAAATCTCATAAAGTTATTCAATAACTTCTGATAAGACTCTGAGTAGGCGCCTGATAATAAGGTAGCGTATCGGCACTCTGCCTGCTGAGTCGATCTTGTTCACTGAGCAACCTGCGTTGATTAAAATTTTGACAATGTCAAGATTCCGAATGTTGACTGCCGTATGGAGTGCCGTGCCTCCTAGATAGTCGCATATGTTAACATCAGCCCCCATACTGAACAAGTAGTCGAATGGCATCGGTATTCCTGGAATATACCGCAAGGTGAATCGGGGCTTTCTCGGTATGGTCAAGTTGGTTGATTGGGAGGGGTTCTTTGGTAATCGCCTTGTTCAATTCCAGCATGTCCTGGGAGTTGATTGCATTTCTCAGGGATACCGCAGTTCTGTGGTGGGGATCCTTGTTAAACTTCAACAGTTTCTTAGCAATATTTTTGCGATCTTGTGATACAGGCAACGGGTCCCACTCCAAACATCCATAGCCAAAGGCTGTCGCATCACTACGAGACCAGAGGAATCAGAATTGGATATATATGACTTTGAGGGAAAGGTTTGACTCAATATCTTACCTTGGGATCTCGTTTTTGCGAAGAGTTGGTGCCCACATATCGAGTAAACTGTCTCCCAACACTGGATTTGCCCAAGCCAAAGCTACCTTCAAGATACTGGGGTTAGTAGTGTGCGCTATGATAGACTGCAGAGTCCGCAAATACTTACATATACCATTGAGAGTCCAAAGCTATCATATCTATCTGTTGGCGAGAACCGTGTGCTAGAGAAGAATTGTCGAGACAAATGTACGTTTTTGGTATAAAGTAAGCTGATACCAGACCATATCATTTGTTCTGATATATCTCGGTACACTGAAATGGATATATGCGCCGTATCCAGTGACAGCGTCGAGAGAGGCCTTGAGGGAAACATTGTATCTGCAGAGCCAGAGTGGGAAACGGTAGTTCAGGTTTATCGAAGACTTTGATCTGTTGCATTTTCGTTCATCGCATGTCTTGGGGCCAAATGCAGGGATGGTATTGCAATGGACAAATAGTGAACCGAAAAGTGATTTAAACCAAGCACGGCTCTCTATCGTCTTCGTACGGTGGCATTGGCACGAGCACTTAGTCGAGCATTGGCCTGGCAGGTATCTTTCAAATTGAATTGACTCAAATTCGCCTGTAAGAATATATTCAGTTTTATCCTCGAATATTTTGGACTCGAAGTCACCAGAAGGTTGGAAATCATTTTGACGAAGGGGGTTTGCCGTATCTGATAGCAACAGAGAAGTCTGCGGTTGACGGTCTGATGCGCTTGACTCGTGGTTTGGATTCACAGGTTGAGACATTGCTGGTTGTATGGGGCTCTCAGCTTGGAGCTGAGTTCCCCCCGGTGGTGCAGACAAGATGTAGCTAACATTTTGTACCTGTAGGTTGATCACAATATTCGGATGTTGTCTAATACCAATATAAAATTCATCATCAGCACTAAAAATAACCAGGTATGATGCCATAAAACGATGAATGAACATACCCTGGACGAGTGAGCGCAATGCCTTGCATGACAAGTTGCAGCTTGGATCGAATAGCTTCAGCCCGTTTTTGAAGCTGCTCAGCCTTTGCACGATTCCAGACCCAACTTCGACGTTTGACCCTGGGTTCGCTTGAGACGTTTCCTTTTGAAACACAATTTTCCCATGGCCGGTGAAGGTCTGATACGAGGCTCTCTAGTTCCGATTTGCATCTCTCAAGTTGAGACTCGTCATGAGCAGAGATATTAGAAGCTAAGGTTGGCTGGGAAGTGCTACCATAGTTTAAGTTGATACTGATGATCTCTTCGAGTTTAGCATGCGTCGCACGAAGACTTTCTAGCTGTTTTGTCATTATTAGACAAAAGCCTTGAAGTATCACGGAATTAGATAGGATTGATTCGTACCTCATTCAAGAGCAGCATCCACTCTTGTTTTCTAGCCGAAATGGATTTCAGCGAATGGACAATTTTTGGCAGCGTCTGGATCGCCTGTCCGATGGCGATGAAGCTAGCAAGTGCTCCCACAACTTCCATGATGGGCAGTGAGAAAAGAATTGACGAGCTGGGTTGGTTTGTCGATACGAACTCACAAAACTGGAACTTGAGGAGGAGGAAGTCAAAGCTGTTGTGTAGATTCAGCAAGAGGGAAATCCTCCCTCGGCAAAACTCGCCCACAACTCAGCCTTCCGACATTCACGTTGCCATTTCAGTCCCAGAAACGGCGTGCCCGCATCGATCGACATCGATAGGGTGTGTATTTTTACCAGTCTCTGTAGTTGCTCACCGAGTAGCCCTGCAGGGCTGCAGCTTATAGCCCCCATCAATTTAATTATTGCAAGTTTCGAGGAGCCGATTGGTGAATCATGCCATGTGGGAGGGGTAGTGAAAATGGAAAGAACCACTCAGAGGGGATACCTAATATATTCGGCATGTACATGTACAGATGTCGATGAAGGAGGGGCGGGAACAAACGCCACCAAAACGTCCAGTGTGTGTGATCTTCATCAGACCCAAAGCTTTTGTGTGAAGTTCTAATATATAATACTCCCCCATGAATGTCTGTTAGCCCGATATTTATTCTTAAATAGGCCTGATTGATAAGGGAAACGTATTCTTTAATAATAAAGAAGATTTATTATAGATGAGTAGTCATTTCTTAAACGAGAGAGGCTTTTTTAAAAAAAAAAAAAAAAAAAAGAAAAAAAAAAGAAAACCGAATAGACGTTTTTAAACCTAAATAAACAGGTTTAAAATTATATATTATACTATTAAATATTGGGATAATAGAATATACCGTCATCTTGCCTATTTATACTATAATCGACATATTTCACTAAGATAACCTCATTATTCTCGAGCAAAACCGAAGCAAAATGCATAAGTATAGATTCATTGAGCAGGAATTTATTCCATTGAATTGAGATCCATTCTTTAAGATTTTCTATTAGAAATAGTCTACAGTAGTTTTGACTATAACTTTTAGGGTTTTTCTTTCTTTCTTCGTATTTTTCTACAAAATAAAAAATTCTTTTTTCCTCGGTGATATTATATAATATAAAAACACATATAAACTGCTCATTTACTTCAAACCACTCAGCGTTATAAATAGAAATAAAAATTAGTAGTTTTGCTTTTTGAATATTTTAAGATCACAGTACAATAGGCAACATGACAGTACATTTTGTCACGCCGATTAAATATTCAAGGGGGCGGGGCATTATTTTTCGAATCACAGCAATCGTCATTGCCCAGCAACAAAAATCACACCCTTCCTCATCCACCCCCTCCGTAACTTCCCCGACTTCGACATCCTCACAACCACCCTCCCCACTTTCCCATCTCCCCTCTTCAACTTCCCCCTCCATCCAAGTCTGCACCTTCTCCAATTAACACTTCTCAAAGGACACCCCCTTCCCCTTCCCCTCCCTCCCCCCCCACCAAATCCAAACTCAAACTGTTCACAAACCCCACTATACTCTCCCCCAACCCAATTTCTCCCCCCTCCCCCCGCTCCTTCCCAAGGCGACCTCCCCATCTCCCCCAAACAAACCTCAATATTCTCCTCAACACACTCAACAGCACCGTCCCACATCCCCTCCCTAATCTGAATTCCCAAAACCCTATAATACGTCCCCGATTTCCCCATCAAATTTTCCAAAGCCATTTCATCCCCTTTAAGCACCCTCCTCAACAACTCAATCTCCTTTTTCAATCGCATATTCCTAACCTCGGAAAATAACCTCCCAAATAAATATACCTCTTCCCTAGACGGTCTCCTCCCACCTAATAAATCCCATTCCTCACAACTCATAAAATACCTCAAGGTATCCCAAGGTGACCCTTGATATTCTTTGACGACTAACTCATGATCCACTTTCTTTAACACCCCGACTTTCTCTAATAACCATTCCAACACTTGTATCCCAGCCCAGCGAGCAGCAACATGCAAAATATTCTCCCCTCCTTCGAATAAGACATTTAATTTTGCTCCTCCTTTCTTCATTAACCTGTCCAATCGATCCGGTTTTATCCCTCTGGAAATCGCGTATCCTAATAATCCTTTTATCTCCTCTTCGCCTCCGGCTTCAATAAAAATATCTAACAAGCGCTCAAAAACCTCATCTTTTATCTTTGGGTTTGCAACTAAACAATTAACTATACTCCTCCCCTGTCTAGTTTTTCTCATAAGGGTTTTAGGTGATTTTTGTAACAATAAACGAATTATTTCCACGTGTAGCCACCCAAAAACTTCTGTGGCATCATCACTAATCATTAATTGGATAGGGATATTACCATAGGTATTTTGTATTGTGACGTCACAGTTTGGATTGGATAGGAGGAGTCTAATACAGGGTAAAGAACAAACTGCTACTGCGCAATGGAGAGGTGTATCGTTTGTTGAGGTTTTTATAATGATTGATTTTGGCGAAGCGGACAATAGAAGCTGGAGGGCGTGAGGATTGCCTTGGAATGCTGCGTGGTGGAATGGGGTCCAAGAGGTTGAGTCTCGGGAGGTTAGTTGCGAGGGATGGGTGTGTAGGAGGAGGTATTGGAGTTGGGGGAGATTGTTGGAGAGGATTGCTTGATGGAGGGGTGGGAGGGAGTGATGAATAGGGGGAGGGGTATGAGAGGAAAAGGAAAGAAGGGTGGAGAGGGCTGAGTGGAGGGGGGGATGGGTTTTTGGGTTTGTATCGAGGAGGAGACGGATGGCGAGGGTTGTTTCTGTTCTGTATTTAAGAGGGAGATTTAGTGAAAAGGAATGGGGTACTGTGAGGTAGGTAAAGACATACTCTGATATACCGGTTTTATGAAGAATTGGCGCCCAAAAGTTAAGGAGAGCCATCAAGACGGGTGGTTCGGCCCAGGCTATGACTGCTGAAAGTAGGGAATAACCGGGGTCGAGTTCGTCTGTTGGCAGGAAAGCTCTCTCACGGAAATAACGACAGGTTAGAGCTATGTTGTTGTTGTTGGTTTGTTTGTTGAGGAGATAATGCCATGCTGCGTCGTCTTGGGGGATGAGTCTGGGTATGGTTGCGTGGATGTAGGCTCCGTAGCCTGTGAGACTGGATTCGATGGATGCTTTTAGAGAGACGCAGTAGCCGCATAGCCAGGTTGGGAAGTGATAGGTGAGACTTAGGAGGGAAGAATTTGAGTGGGGGGTTTGGCGTTGACAGAGGGGGAGATTGCATTGATTCGTGCGGATTATTGGGGTGGTGTTGTAACTGAGCATTAGAGAACCGAGGAGAGGTTTGAACCATGAGGGGGTTGTGGTTGTTTTTGGTTGGGAGTGGCATTGGCAGCTGCAGGATGGGGGACAACGATTGTAGAGGGATGTGGTTATTCTGAGGGAGTCTTGGGGAAAGGCAGAAGGGTAGTGTCGTGTCTGTTGCTTTTCAGTTGACATTGGGTGGGAGTTGGCATCTTGAGTATGAGGGAGAATAGTTGATGTTGATATGTTGGTGGGAACAGGTGACAGCGGCCGTGTTTGGATCTCTTTTGATGCTTCTGCGTTTATGAGAGCCTGAAACCCTTCAACACCATTTGCAATCTGCTTTGACGACGAGTAGGATATCTCCCGTATCTCCAAGAGCAGTTTAGTCTGTCTCCTATCCGCAACCTTGGATCAGTAACACATTCCAAAGTTCCTAAAAAAACAAACTAGCAAAAAGAAAAAGAAGAAAAAAGGGAGCAAATTCTGCAAGACCAAACTCACCGATGAAACTTCATAGCAACCCCCGCCAAACAAAGCTGCAAATCCAACCTCACTCCCCTAGCCCTATCCCTCAACTGTCCAGCTTTTTTCCTCCCCCATAACCATTTCAAAGGTTTAAACCTCCCTTTATTACTCTTTACCGCACTAGAAACAGATTTTGCACAAAATTCTTGAAGATCTTTTAGTAATCCCTCTAATTCAGTTTTTGATGCCCATAAACGAGAGGAATCTGTCGGGGATATACAAAGTTGCTCATCATCCTCTTTGATGCTTGTGACTAAATTTTCTATTTCTGCATGAATGGCGCGTAGAGTTTCTAGCTGTAATTAATCAAATCACTCAGTTGTTAGTTGAAGGGTTTAGAGGGAGGATATAGGAGGAGACTACTTGCCTCGTTTACTAGAGACATAAACTCTTGTTTCATTTCTGGAAGTTCGCGTATGACGCTTATTATTGTTGGAATAGCCTGTAGGACTCTTCCTATGGCTATGAAACTGGCTATTGTGCCTATTACTTCCATTGTTGTGGTTGTTGTTCAAGTAATTTGGATTTCCTAAGGATGAAAATCAAAAGAAAAGGTAGAACTTCCTGCGAAAGAGGAAAAACAAAAAGAAAAGAAACAAGAAAGGGTTCCTATGCAGCTTCATCAAAGCCTTGCACAATATCAAATCTGCCTCTCCATTGCACAGGATAGGCTGTGTTTGCCCTTTTTGGACTTAGCCTGAAAGGTCTGAGTACGTACATGTACAAGGGCGGCGGTATGTAGTACTGCAGTTCTGATCATCGCTTCTTCTTTTATGGTAGAAAGCGGCTCGATACATGGAACAGAGCAGAGTGAAAGATTCATTAAAGAACTGTAGTAGTCATAAGACACAAAACACTCATCCCGGACTCTCCCTATTCACACGGATGTTGCCCTGGACTTCCAACATGATTTCTGTGCTGCTGATCGGCCTGTGAAACAATTGCTTCCATGAAAAACATCCAGCAAAAAAAAAAAAAAAAAAGGCTTTCTCCAGCGGAATATACATTACTGGATTGGATTGGGTATCGAAATAGTTCCATCAACTCGATTCCACCCCTTTTCAACTCGATTCCATTCATCATTCCGACAAAGAGAGAATATAACGAACCTGCCTACCTGCCTATAGAAAAAAAACGCTGCAATTATGCTAAAACAAAACACGAGCAAAACAATAAAAGCAAAGAGTAAAAAAGAAACAGTTTCTTCTCACTGTTCTGTATTTCATACTCATTTGTAACGAGCTACCAACTCATATCCAACAACCTTAACAAACGTATATATGTTTATAACCCTTGCAACACCCCGCGTGCATTCTAACTTTGTAATGCTTAATAACCTCTTCTCCTCAAATATATCATATAAGCCCCTGAATCATTTCCTCTAGCCGACCATAACTCATCAGTGACATCACCTGGCGGTCGAGGTCTAGGGGATCCAACCCGAACCCTGGTAACAGTTGTATCGTTGAGCTTGATCCAGTCATGAGGATTTCCCGACTCCCACTCTCGAACATAGGTAATGTAGTGACCCGAGCGAGAAGTTTCTCCAATGTGCACAGTAACAGCATAGACGTCGTAAGTCATGTCTCCAGCATAATGGTGGTCCAAATTGCCGGCGTTCCCTCTGTCCTCCTCTGCCATAAATGGTGTTAGATCCACATTTACAAAATCAAATGTGATCGTGTTGGTAATCTTCCCGGGCACGCCTGCGATAAAAGTTGACCGCAGGAGACACACGGCGAGACGATCCGGAAGTCTGGCTAGTTTGGTCGTGGACCACTTTTCCGTTGCTGCGCACACGTCGCACGTGGCTGTAACTCTTTCTCTCTGCGTCTGGTTTCGAAGCAAGGCCATCATGCTAACGGGATCTGTGGCCGGATCCACCGTGACGTTCAATGTTTGAAAGGTCGAATATCTTCGCGTTACAGTATTGCAACGGTTGTTGGTGCAGCGCAGAGTAGTCACTTCCACACCGCGGAAGTATTTGTCGACAAGAGATGCGGAACGCTGGGTCCACCGTGTCCAGTAATCGATGGCACAGGCAGTGTATGAACCATCCCGTGGAGCGTAATCCCTCGACCCCAGATCGGCTTGATCGCGATGAATATTGGTTTCGTCGTTGACGATTGACATCAGCCAGTCATAGAATTCTAGGACGTCTTGCTGGTAGTTTGTACCAAAAACATTTTCATTACTGACTACTCTCCCAAACGACGCTCGATGGATGCGTTGCAAGTATTCCTAAATAGGGTCAATTAAATAATCTTGAAGCAATAGATTCTATCACTCACCATGAAATCAATAGGGTAGATAGTCTTCTCAGCTTTCCTTTGGAGTTCGTTAAATATACTCATCAAGAATCTCATCAAAAGCTGGCCTTGAGCAGTCTCGCCCGGTTTCAAGGGCACTTGATACAGTCTTAGCCAATCTCCGCCGTAGATCTCGGAACTGAAGCCCCACGAGGCAAACAGTGCCTGCAGCAAGGAATTGGCGTAACACCAACTGCCTGGGTTGCTGATGCCGGTCCTCAAGTATACTCCGGCCTGTCTCCTAGGGGCTCGGCCAATGGCTTCAACGTCACCGACATCGGCCAAGCCAGTATAGCTCCTTCGTGGAACCGCTGGTGGCGGTCTCACTGGCGGCAATGACACTGCTGGTCGTTTATCACCCACCACCGGAGAAGTCATGGATTCCCGCAAGTCTATTGCCGGATAGCGGCTGAAAAAGTCCTCGTATGTTCTGTTAATCGCGAGCGCCTCCCAACGCTTGATTTCTGCAGGGTCCTGAATAGGTCGAGGAACCCACTTGTGCGGCTGGTTGTAATATTCCCTGGGTGGTCGTGATGCTTTGTATTTGTGTTCAACCTTGGTGAAAGAAGTGCCTACGGGGTTACCTGCTTGCACCCATGCGTCAAATCCACCCGAGAGTAGTTTTGCCTGAGGTTTTGGCGCCGCTGCCCGCCGTCCATCACCTTCCTCAGCTGCCGGTCTCGGCCCTGGCCGTTCGAGAAAACGACCAGGGAAATCATAGAATTCGAGTGCTACAAACATGGCATTGATGGCCTTTTCTTGCGGTGTTTTCGGCTGGGCATTTATAGCCCGCGAGTTTTGATCATAGAATACGATCCGGCGAAATGCATGCCTATTCTCAAATAACAGCTGCTCAGCGGCCGGCGCGAGAATCATGCTGTCCGCTATTTGGTTGGCGGATATCTCTGGCCTGGCAAGCACCTCCGGCTCGATACAACAAACGGGAGCACTACTAGAGATATGGGCGCGATCAAATTCTTCGCGGGGTCTGATGTCGATTAAGAGTACTGTTTCATTGTCCAAAGCTTCGTAAAGCTCGTCAAGAGTGATGTATTCCCTGGACTTATCAAGAGCTTGAGTTATTGCTTCAAGGTCTGCGGCCCCAAGGGCTTTTGCCGTGACAAATAATTCAGGGGTTGCAGGTGGGGGACTGATCGGTTTGCTCAGGCTTACTGGAACCGTCGGGACGGTTCTCGAAAACATATTTGGAGTACTGGAAGGAAGTTGAGCCGCTTCGTTCGAAATGGTGCCTCTTGGGGGGTTATAGATGGCATCTGGCACTTTCGGCAGATCGGCGAATGTGGCATCCACAGAAGACTTTGTTGGGGACGTGATGGTCTGGGGTGTCTGCTTATGAGATGATTGCGCCGGATTAATTCGTAGATTTGCAAATCGCTCGGCAAGCTGTTGTGCCTGGGTGGCGCGCGACTCTCCGCCGCCTGAGGGACGGAGGGCATTTCCATGTAGACTTTGCGGTTTAGGGTGAACAATAGGTTTCGCCCTTGGCTGTGGTGATGTCGGCGGGGAAGTCAGTAGGCTCTGGCCCTTTGCTGAGGAGACTCGATTGGAACTAATACTATGTGCGGTTCTATGCCCATGGCCATTGGCGCCTGCGGTTGATATTGGTCCGTGGTTGATGGGCTTGACGCCTGTTCTGGCATTATCAGCCTTGATCTCAGCTTTAATGGCGGCAAAGTCTCCGTGAGCTGTATCTATCTGCTTCAACAGACGCTGGTAGCGCTCCCATTGCGCCTTGTTATCGTTTTGCATTGACACCCAGCCCTTCATCTTCTTGATCTCGGTGACGATTATCGTGGTTGCTCGAATGTAGTCTTTGAGCGCAAGATCGGGCCGGCCGAAGTTCTTGGACGACTCTGCCTGTCGTAGATATGTCTCGGCCATCTGGAGGACCCTTTCGATTGGAGTGTAGGCTTCGATTTCGACGGTAACAGAGGTGATGTCTTCGATGTGTGGCAGCGGCCGTTTCCCCCCCTTGCCGCCACTACTGCCCCCGTTCCCATTGGAGACGCCATGGTCTACCATAACTGTCGAGCCCGGCATTTCGTACAAGTTAGGTCGTGCGTATTTCGAGCTATATATTATCGAGTGCAGTTGGAATGGATCGCGCCGGTGAATGCATGGGCAGGAGAGGACATCAACGACGAGTTAAAGAGCGACCAACTTGGAGCAACGTTGAAATGTTTCGGGACTGGAATGCAGCTCATTCTTTGTCGTCTCGAAGTTTTTCTTTGAAGCGTGTTCTAAAGGTGGCGGTATAGTTTTCTTTCTTCCATTGTGCAACGGGTCGCTTTTCTTTTGGTGCTGGTGACGAATGCGGTCGACGACGGGTTGCAGTGAGAGAGCGCCGCTACAACAAGTCCACTGAATAGGTACTCGGCTACTGAGGGGCAGCCAAGGTACGGGCAACAGGGAAGATTCTTGGCGGGGTGCTCCCAGGTCTGAACACAGTGAACAGGGTCAATCGGTGGAGCCATGATGAATGATGTAAGCTTGACCCTGATTGGTGTCGCTGCATTTGTCTTGGCGAGGGCGAAGCTCCCTCCCGCCGCCCCGCAGTCAACCGCCAGGGGGGGTTCTGAGCCAAGCGACCTATACGTAACCAACGAACTGTAGGCAGCGGGAGACGGGACAGACCCAAGATTGCGCACTTCAACAACGACGACCATCATCTCTGCAGAGCCCATCCATCACAAGACAAATTACCGTCCACGTAACTGGCATGCGACACACAATCGGCCAGCGACCAAACCGTTGAAAACCCTCCCGCTCTGTTCTGCCGACTCCGAATCGTCCTGACCCTGTCCCGACCTGGAACTTTCCAGCCGCGCCACGGGCCATTTAAAAGAAATTCCAACCCCCCCAAATAATCATCCGTCAACAAGATGATGAGCTGGTGGTCTTCTGGGGCCAACACGGCCTTGGATGAGCAGATCGATAAGGCAACAAGTAGCAGCCTGTAAGTTTTGCGTCATCTGCGATGCCCCCGCTCGGATACCAACTGACCTTTTCTCCATGCAGAGAGGATATTGCTCTCAACCTCGAGATCTCTGATGTAATACGATCCAAGACAGTGCAGCCCAAGGAGGCGATGCGCTCACTGAAAAAGCGAATCAATAACAAGAATCCCAACACGCAACTCAGTGCACTCAATGTAAGAATCAACTAAACGCAGGAACTTGGGATTAGCCACTCCAGCTGACCACTATAGCTTACTGATACATGTGTTAAAAACGGTGGCGCCCACTTTTTGACCGAGATTGCGTCGAGAGAGTTTATGGAAAGCATCGTATCACTGCTCAAAGCTGTCGGTCCTGGTGCCGTCAACGCAGCCGTACGCGATAAGATTCTCGAACTTATTCAGTCCTGGGCGACCGCCACCGAGGGTCGATACGATTTGTCATATATTGGAGAAGTATACAAGACACTTCAGCGGGAGGGTTACCAATTCCCGCCCAAGGTCAGCGTTGCTAGCAGCATGATTGACAGCAGTGCCCCGCCCGAATGGGTCGATTCCGATGTCTGCATGAGATGCCGAACCCCCTTCACGTTTACGAACCGAAAACACCATTGCCGAAACTGCGGAAACTGCTTCGACCAGCAGTGTTCGAGCAAAACGCTTCCGCTTCCACACCTTGGCATACTCCAGGCCGTACGTGTGGATGATGGGTGCTATGCGAAACTTACAGACAAGTCCTCCAGAAGCTCCGGGGGTGCTAGCTCCGGAAATGATCGTCAATCTACGTTGTATTCGTCGTTCCCCGCCAAAAATAAGAGCTCATCTATGCAGCCGCGAAATGCTCGAGTTGACGATGGATTTGATGAGGATTTGAAGAAAGCACTTGCAATGAGTTTGGAAGAAGTCAAGAACCATTCTAGGGGTTATGCTCAGCCTGTTGTGAATGGGATATCTTCCAGCCCCGCAAAGACCAACGGACAATCTTCAGCTACCAAGGCTGCAGAGGAAGAAGACGAAGACCTCAAGGCCGCCATTGCAGCTTCGTTGGCAGATATGGAGGAACAAAAGAAGAGGCACGCAGCGGCGCTAAAGGAACAGACCAACAACGTGGGCGCGACTTCTACCGCGGCACCTCTAGTATTGCCCAAGAATGACTACGAACTTACCCCAGTAGAGGCCGAAAATATCAATCTCTTTGCGACCTTGGTTGACCGTCTACAAACTCAGCCTCCTGGGACAATTCTGCGCGAGCCCCAGATCCAAGAGTTGTATGACAGCATAGGTACGCTCCGACCAAAGCTTGCAAGAACATACGGGGAGACCATGAGCAAACACGGTAGGTGACATGAATTCTGGGCTTTACAAAAAAAAAAAAAAAAGGAATTCTAAACATTTCGCAGATACTCTACTCGATTTACACGCCAAGTTATCGACCGTTGTGCGGTATTATGATCGAATGCTCGAGGAACGGCTGTCTAAAGCATATAGCCAGCATAGCATAGGGGGTTACAATCTTCCTCCACCAAGACATGGCCAACCTTCTGGGCCGTATCCATCACTTCCTGGCAACGCGCCAAACTTTGCCGGGCCTGCTGAGAGTTTCTACACTGGCGAGCAGCAACAAGAGTATGCCCGACCGGTGGGGCATCCATCCTATCCACAGCCCACCCCTCAACCTCAGTATGCTGGCTACGATAGACGGGAGTCAGTCCCGGTGCCTCCAAACGGTCAATATGCTCCACAGCAGATCCCCCAGCATACTGGTAACTGGGCTGCTGGGCCATCGGCTCCCACACCACAGTACAATCAGACTCCCAGCTACCCCAGCGAGCCTCCACAGCAGCAACAACAACCACCGCAACAACAGCAGCCACATCATCAACAACAACAGCTACCCCAATCTCAGCTGTCAGCCCCAACCCCAGTTGAGCCCGTTGGCACGACTCCCACAGCTGATCCAAGCGCATCCTTCTACTTCAACTCACAACCTCAACAGCAGGCAGCCCCATCAGCGCCTGATCCATCGCAATCTCCGTACCCTAATCTTTCTCAGCCTGCGCAACAATATCAGCCGTCACTACCGCAAACCCCCGCTTCAGTTCCCGCTCAGCCATCGCAGCCTCAGCCACCCGCGCAACCGCAGCAACCGTACTGGCAACATCCAGCTGCACAACAACAAGCTCTTCCACCAATTTGGCAGTCGCAGCCTCCTCCGGCGGCTTACTCTGGTTACAACCAGGATTCCTTCCCGTCGGCTCCCCAACATGTGCCGGCGCCCAAACAACCAGTTGTGGAAGAGAGTTTGATTGATCTTTAAGTGTTGATTAAAGGGCTAGGATTTGAAGGGGAGCGAAGGAACAGATAATGCATTGTAGGGTAATTATAGAAGGCTTTTTGGCCTGGGATTTGGTGGACCAAAGACGGCATTGTCGTCAAGGGATTATTTAGGAATAGAAACCCATATTGTATTATATTTAGGGGCTTTTGAACGGTGCCAAATCTTCTCCTGGTGTTGCCTTTCTTATGTTTGTAGGTGGCTTGCTCTCCTGTATAGCCGCCAGTGCCTTTGTGAGAGTGTGTTGTTCAGATGGCTGACGTAATGCTTCATGTTGGACGCTCTCGATTGGATGGCGGGTCCGATCCAGGACCCGGAGATTTCAGAGGAATGAATGGGAAGTGGAGACTCTGTGTTCTGTGTTGGGCAGATCTCAACTTTCCTTGGTACTAACTAGTATATATCTGACTCATCAAAAGAAAAGAAAAAATTATCATACCAAACAGAACAGCGGCAATTCATCCTTTTTTTTCCCTTTCTCCCTAATCTTTTCTACAGCGAAACTCACCATCGGACAAGAAAAGATGGCCAAAACATACGTCCACCTAGTCCGTCACGCCCAAGGTTTTCATAACCTCTGCGTGGAAAACCATCAGCTGCCGGATCCGGACTTGACCCCTCTAGGAAAATCCCAATGCGCCGCTCTCCAAAAGGATTTTCCTCATCACGATAAAGTCACTCATTTGGTTGCTTCTCCTATGAGGAGAACTATTTATACTTGTTTACTTTCGTTTGAACCTGTTGTTGAGAGAGGGATAAAAGTGGTTGCGTTGCCTGATATACAGGAGGTATCACCTTTTCCTTGTGATTTGGGGAGTGAACCTGAGGTTTTGGAGAAGGAGTTTGATGAAAAAGTTGATTTGGGATTGGTTAATGAGGGATGGAATGATAAAGGGATTGGAAGTGAGTATGCTCCTGAGATGAGAAAGTTGGAGGTTAGAGCTAGGAGAGCTAGGGAATGGTTTAGGGATTTGGGGAAGGGAAATGAGGGGGAAGAGAGGGAAGTGAATGTTGTGGCTGTTACGCATGGAGGGTTTTTGCATTTCTTGACGGAGGATTGGGATGGAATGGATTTGAATAAGGGGACGGGGTGGGGGAATTGTGAGTGGAGGAGTTATGAGGTTGTTGTTGAGGAGGGGGAAGGGGGGGGGGCTAGGTTGAAGGAGATTGAGCAGAGTTGGAGGAGGAGGAGGGGGAGTTTGCAGGGGTTGAGTGAGACTGAGCAGATGGGTGAGTGATATTTTTCATTTTGAGGGGAAGATTTGTTTGCTAATAATATAAATATAGAATTGAGGAGTGCTGTGGGTAAGGAGTTGGAAGGTGGGTTTGCTCAGTTGAAGGGGGGTAAGAAGGAGGATGAGGTGTAGGTCTTGTGTGTTGAACAGCCAGAATCGGGCCGGTAGTGGGGAGGGTAAGTTGGTCAGCGATGTGGTCGCAAGGCAGTTTCCGCGAGATCATGGGAATCACTAATGGGTCGCGGGGATTGGTGGGTCTGTAATGGGTCGGTGGGTGAGGCCTCTGGAGATGGGATGGACGGGACGGGACGCTGGGGTAAAAGGGGTTGCGGTTGCTGATGGCAAGACGGAGTGGAAATAGATACATCAAGATATATACGACTATACTAGAGAATAGATGGGTTTGAAGTTAAGGAATTATATACAAAGTGTAACTCGATGCGGATACACAGCCATAAAAATAGCTAAGAGGATTGATATGAGCCGATAACGTTCTGGTAGCATCACGGTCTTTGCGCTTTTAAGATCGGTTTGTTGGTTTCTTTGTTTGCTTGTTGTATCTGCCCGTGTTTTCCCTCCCAAATCGACACTTTTTTTCTCAACGAAAACTGAGGAGAGGGTCAACCGAGTTGAAGCGCGCGGCAAACTCACAATGGATCGGATCTGCACAAACACAAGATGATCTATTCTCGGGTGTTGTCATACAGACACTAGAAAAATCGTTGGTGTTTATTTCCCCGACAAAATATCTTTGTAACCGCGCTCGAGGTTTAGTCGCACTCGGGGAAAACGTGGAAACAGCTACAACCATGCATTCAAACCATGATCCGATTAGAAATGCCAACGGGAGGCGCTGCCAAGACGCGCCTTTGCCTCGTCGCCAACTCACTCAACCCCTCTTCAACCAAACGGTTGATGGCGTGCATGCTGTGAAGTTCCGTGTTTCAGGAAATGAGCCAATGGCAACGCCCAGAATGCTTTGGTCTGCAGGGGTGTGGAAGCGAAAAAGGCAAGTGGAGTGTTCCTGCGCTAGCGGGATTCAATCTACAATTAAATAACTCGTCTACTATTGTGTTTTCTGTAGCGACAATGGATTCAATCTGCGAATGGGCCCCTCCCCCGCGTCCGAAATGGCCGTCCTAACCAATCCCGCCCGCGATGGCATCCAAGGGGGCCCGTTTGTGGGACCCCTAGGAAGGGCCCCCTGCAAAGCATGCTTCCTCGATGGAAGGGTGGAAGCCCCTTATCCTCCACCCGCTACCCAACCGTCGCAGAATTCACACTTTGAACTCTCCATTCCGACAAGTCTTTGCGAATTTGGTGGGAAAAAAGCGGCCTCTCGAAACATTTTGTTCATTCTTTCCAAAAGTATCGAATAGGCGCCAAAATACGGATTTTACACACACACACTCTCTCAAAAAAGCTTTCTTTTTTTTTTTTTAGCCGCCGACATATCTACGGATACAATCAACTGGAATTCTTCCCACAGCCGATCAAACTCGGTTTCTTCTCCCTCGCTGGGATCCGGGTCCAACATCGCTATCCCTGGACCTGCAAGCTGATCAGCCAAAAGGATCTCCCAGTTCCCAATCATGCGTTGTTAGAGAAGACAGGACCATCGTGGCCACAGCTGGCCCTGCTCTGCGATATACCCGGCCAACACGCCTGGAGTTTTGCTTTCTACTATCACGTCCCTCGCCTTCTTCAACCTCAACCTTTGGGACAGGAGAGCATCGCACTCCCTTGCGACCACCCAGCACAGTCGTCACCTTTCGCAGGCGAGAGGAACGACTTGTGCGAACCGCAGGCCGGCAACAGATACACACTCATTGCGACTTTGGTTTCCAGATACCCCCGTTTTGCGATTTCTTTTTTCTTTTATCCTAACTTGGATTACCGCGCCCGGTTTGCGCAGTCATAACGATGGGTCTTTTCAGTCATAAACGACGGAACGTTGAGGTTCTGCCAGAACAGAAATGGGATTTCATTGTGAGAATTTTGAGCGGGGAGTTGGGGAGACTCCAGAGAACGATGAACTGACCAGTTTATTTACAGAGTTTAAACGATTTCAAAGCGACGTCTTGTTGGACGCCATTTGCCTATGCTATCATCTGGGTATCCCTTTTCATCTCAATATCCGTTTATGCTGTCGACGTCTTTACCGCCTACCAGCTCCTGGCTTTCAACAAATGGTCATCACAAGTCGAGCCTGCGCAGATTATTCCCTTTGATGTGGCAAAATGGGTCTTCACTGGTTGCATCATCATGTCAATCGTCAACCTCATCTACGAGTGGATTCGAGCCTTCAACATTATGCGACGTGGAAGCGTTGCGGAATCCTTCTTGGACCATTTGGCTACCCGTATCCAGTGTTTGCGGATTGGCGGACAAGGATTCAAAAGATTTCTTGTCTTTGCGGAACTGACAAAAAGTAAGAAGGGTGCCGAGTATATTGCGCTTTTCACCTTCTTCAGCTTCCAGAGTTGGATCCGCGTTCTTTTGTGCTCCGGGCCGCGTCAAGTTATTAACGGATTTACTCTTTACTCCATCTTCCGCGTCAAACTCGAAATCCAGGGCGACAACTTTGACAGCTCTCTCGCCAGCTTCATCGAAAAGATTAAGGCTCTTGCGACTGAGGAAACGCGACAGGCTGTCATTCTCTGCGGTATGCTCTATACCGTGGTCGTCTGGATCTTTTCATTCTTGTCGATTCTTCTCGCTGCTTTCTTTTTCGTTTTCTTCCTCTGGGGTTACATTCCGCGTGCAGATGGTGGATTGACAGGATTCTGCGAGCGCAAGGTTAACAAGCGTCTGAAGGAAATTGTGGCGGACAAGATCAACAAGGCTTTGGAAGATGATGAACGGAAGAGGAGGAGGGCCGAAGCCAAGGCTGCAAAGAAGACGGGTGAAAATAGGCCCATCACTTTGAAGCCTTCACTGCCGGTTCTGAAAGACGACGATTTGCCGCCAATGCCGATTAAGAGGGCCGACACTTTTATGTCTATTTCAGAAAAGACCGATGTCAGCACCGGAAGCTACGAGATGAACCAGCTCGGCGGGAAGCGCCCAATGCCATCACGCACGGGAACGTCTAAAACCGGAATCAGCCAGTATTCTTCAAGGCAATCACTCATTGGTGGTGCTGCTGAGATGGGTGTCACCCGTTCAGAATCGCCTGCACCAACTCTCCCCGAAATGGGCGGGTATCCGCTTTCAAGAACAACAACTGGCGCCTCCAACATGAGCTATGGCCCACCTCGTTCGCAATCTCCCGCTCCTACATTGCCCAGAACAAATACTGGAGGCTTCCCAGCACCATCCAGAGCACCTACCGGGGCATCCACCAGGCCATATGGTCCTGGTTCTCAGATGCAGAGGATGCCTTCTAATGGTTCAGCACTTGGGGGTCCTCAAATGCAGAGAATGCCCTCCAATGGTTCAGCGCTTGGTGGTCCTCAAATGCCGAGGCCAGGTTTCAACGGCCCTGCGATTGACCGCACCTATACCGCTAGCCCAGCGATCGACCGGACCTATACAGCAAGCCCAGCCATCTACTCTTCCGAAGCAGGACCTGCAGGCGCGCCTCTGAGCCGCGTGCCTACCAATGGGTCCAGCTACAGAGGCCCTGCGAAAAATCAACCAAGCAATAGATGGCAAAGCCAGGATGATGGCAGACAGCCCACGCTTCCCGCTTTTGAACCTACCCTGCCTAACCTTGAACCGACTTTACCAAACCTCGACTCCAACTTACCTCAACTTGCGCCGTCGTTGCCCAATCTTCCCGCTCTTTCCAACTTTGACCTAGACTTCCAAAGTGGACGGGCTTCACCCGCTCCATCAACAACAGCATACGGCTCCATGTCTCCACCAAGGACAGGTCCAAACAGATATCCAATGCGCAGCGCCACGAACCCTGTACCAACTCGAGGTCCAGGCCCTTATCCGCCCCAGAGAAACATGACAGCACCTATTCAACAAGCATCTTATCACCAACGAACTGATAGTAACAGTTCCGGAAGGAGTAGAAGTAACAGTCCAGGACCATTCGGTAATCAACAACAACGGCCTATTCGTCATCAGCAGACTCCTAGTAATAGTTCACTGAGGAATATGGTCTCCTCTTATGGACAGATTCAAAGTGCCGAGGATGAATACGATTACCAACCAGCCGCCGCGGCCACTCGCTCGAATACTCTGCCTGTTAATGCTAGAGAGGATTATGATGATGGATACGGACAAGGGGGGTATCCAGCTCCTCTTCGATCGAATACTATGCCAGTTACAAGCGGCGTCGGACGATCAACAACCCCCGCAGCAAGAGGAGGAGGAGATCAGTTCGCGATTCAAGAGGAAGGGGAATATGACTATCCTCTTCCTCCTCTTGCTCCGCCTGCGAGGTCAAATACCACTGTGCCTGTGTACTCCCAGCAGCAGCAAGATGATGGTTATCTACCGCAGCCACAGCTACAACAACCCGCTCGATCAAATACTATGCCTTTTAATAATACTGGAGGACCATCATCATCACCGTCTCGTCAGAATTATAATGGATGGAGTGATGATTTAGAAAGAGGCAATGGTGCTGGTTCAAATAGGAGGTATTAAGTTGGTTGGTCGAGAGAGGGGGTTTCTGATGTACAAAAAAAGAACACAAATTATTTTTCAAAGCTTTTTTAAAATCTTCTTTATCAATAACCTATTATGTATATATTACTTTTTTTTCCCTTTTTTCCTTTTTTCCTTTTTTCTTCTTTTTTTTTTTTTTTTTTTTTTGAGATTATTTTTTAAATGGATTGATGACTACCATAAAACTATGGCTATTATAACTTTGTGTGTCCCTTTCCTGTGAATTTCAGCGTTTTTGTGAGATTTCGTCTTGGGTTTAACCCATACACTTTTTTGCTCAAGTACGTGCTTGATGTGTCTCAATAATCAATAGATAAGTTTGAAAAAAGTCATCATCGTTGCATTTCATAGGTCATAGGTCATATATAAGCTAAAAAGTATCAATCTGCTGCCCATCTTCTTTCCAATAATTTTACTCGAGTCCTCTCTTTTTGTCTTGTTTACTTTTCATTTCAAGACTTGACACGCGCACACACTTATCTCCCATACTTGTTACCGTTGACGGTGTCTCCCACATTCTTGGTACCCATAACCTTATCACCCACAAAGCTGTCGCCTGCAATGTCTATAAGAATGGTTAATTATGCTACGATTGTTTGTTTTGTAATGTGAAAGTACTCACATGACATTGTGGGCTGGGGTTGCCACTGATGCTGGACAGGGGCCCAAGCGGGAGTAGGGAAGCTGGGAGATGGCGGATGCATAGCTCAATGCCTTTGATGCAGCTACAACGGGTCTCCTCGGTCAATCACAGCCAATATACTGTTTTCCACGATATCATAGGCTTCAGAGTGCATGTCGTTCGCTTAGAACATCCCAAACGAGGGCTCCCAGCTTATTGAAGACTGAAAATGGGAATTGTAAATTTGGTCCTGTTGACAAGTGCGTCGGTGGGCTGTAGGTTGATATGGAGGAACTGGATGTGTATAAATAGTCGGCCAAGCTGTGGTTGATCTCGGTAGATTTCTCCAGAGCCAGCCCTCTCCAATCCAGCCCACAATGCAGACTCCCCAGAGCAAGCTTTTCTTCTCTCTCTTCGTCTTTTGTCTGTCATGTCTCTCCTCAGCCTCAGCATTCCCCAAGCAGACGGCCACCGCAGATATTGCGTTTGCCGTGGATGGATGGAGTCCAACCCCTACATCGCCTCCTTTCATGGGCCTCTGGCATAAGAGGTAAGCGACTTCTGACACGGCAACAAGAGGAAGTAACACCTGTGGATACATTAGTGCAGAGCAGAGTAACAAACCTCAAGAATCTTCCCAAGGCTTTGTTGTCGCTCTGCTAACACGCATACACTCTTATAGACAAGCCCATCATCTGTGGTGAGGGATATACTTGCACAACCGACACCGGCAGGAAGCGCATTGGATGTTGCGCGATGACAGGAGACAGCCGTGATTGCGTGCTCGGCGACGCATGTTATGACCTCCAGGCGGCTACTAGCTGCAAAGACAACAGTAACTGCAGTCCAGCCATGTTATGGTCCGTTTGTTTGATCCGTATCATGTTATTTGCTCCTCAGCTTAACTGACATGATGATTAGCACCGAGACAGGCACACCTTACTGCAACACGTACAGTTTCGAAGACAATCACTTTACCGACTTCTTCTGTCACACAGCCGCACTCGGTATGCAGAAGGGCAGAACCGACTTCATCACCCCATCGGGTCTTTCGAGGGACGAGAAGATCGCTGTCGGTGTGGCTGTGGGAGTAGGTGCACCGACCATCTCGTTCTTGATTGCCTTTATCTTTATTCTGCGGCTTTGAAAACGAGTGAAGCAAGTATTTACCGGTGATTTTAATTTCCAAATACTATGGGGTGATATGGTTCATGGAGACAAGGTACAGAACAAGATGGTTGGCGATTTGGTGGCCGGGCATAAAGTGGTTGAAGGTTCGGGGGTGGCCAGTGGCATCAATAATAAACCCACTGAAAACACTCCAGTTTCGACACTGCCAGTCACAGTGTCGCAGGAAGGCGCGAACAAGACTCCACGACTTGCATGGTTTGGAGGTGTCGGGAAGGGCAAGATCAAATGAAAAATGTTGTTGCGGGGGCGGGGAAGGGAGCGGGAGACAATGGGTGAGCTTTGTCCCGATGCGCCCTTAAATCGACTGATGCGATTTGTCATTCATTCTCAACCCAATGTCAGCCAAATATGTGAGGCTTCATAAATTCATATCTTCTTGGATAACAAGATAAACTCTGTCATGTTTCTCTTCATCATCGCAACATTCATATCATTATTTTCCATATCCTTAGGCAACAGCTCTGCTCAATTGAATATATTTGAGATTCCATTCTTCTACCACCAACACTTTAACCCACTAATCGCCATGACCACTCTCCAAGAACTTCACAACGGCTGGCACGCCGGCGAACAAGCAGTCCATAAACTCCTCAGAGTACCTACATCATCTCGGGAGAACCCTACCAGCTCAGGTCTCCCACCCTCATATGCCCGCCGCGTCACCATCTCTCCTCTCGTCGCTCTTGGCGCGTTGGACGACCAAGGACGACCATGGACCGCAATATGGGGCGGCGAACGAGGGTTCATTCGTCCAGTAGCCCAGGGAGTCCTTGGTCTCCAAAGTATAGTAGACAAGACCAACGATCCTGTCCTGAAATCCCTCTTAGACGGAATCCCAGACGGCGAAGTGTACCAAACAGCAGACGGACAAGGCAAACCCATCAGTGCACTCAGCATCGACCTTGAATCTCGAGATCGAGTCAAGCTGGCTGGAAAGATGGTCGTCGGGACGCTAGGCGCTCGACCAGGAACCGACTCACTAGGGGAAGTTCAGATGGCTTTGCACATTCAGGAGAGCTTGGGGAATTGCCCAAAGTACCTGAATAAAAAGACAATCCGTGCCCACATACCCTCTCCTGAACTCGTGTCAAATACCCTTCCACTCCCAGAAGAAGCAGTCAAGCTCATCTCTCAAGCCGACATGTTCTTCCTCTCCTCAACAAACAACCAAACAATGGACACCAATCACCGAGGCGGCGCGCCCGGGTTTGTACGAGTCCTTACAAACTCCGAATCAGATGGCGTCACCCTTGTGTATCCAGAATACTCCGGCAACCGCCTCTACCAAACGCTGGGAAACCTTCACGTCAACCCATTGATCGGCCTTGCCATACCAGACTACGAGACCTCTTCAGTCCTGTATCTGACGGGAACCACCTCCCTTCTCGTCAACCCACCGTCTTCAATTCTTCCACACACCAAATTAGCAGTCAAAATCACCGTCAACTCGGCGCTTTACATACGAGACTCTCTCCCATTCAGAGGGGAACCAGGAGAATTGAGTCCTTACAATCCTCCTATCTGCACATCAACCTCTTATTCCCCCGAGTCAGCAACTGCGATTGCAAGCGCCACTCTAATTTCTCGGACTTTGTTATCATCAACAATCTCAAAATTGACCTTCTTCCTCAAGCCAGAACGGGGCCACATTATAGAACCGTGGAAGACAGCAGGGCATGTGACATTGGACTTTAGCACCGAACTCGACAACGGTTATGTGCACATGAATGATGATGATCCTCAGTCACTGAATGATGATTACATCCGGTCCTTTACAATTTCCAGTCCGCCTCCAACTGAGGTGGGTAAAAATGGGGTGCAGTTTGAGATTACTGCCAGAAAGACTGGAGGACCGGTAACAGGGTTATTGTTTAGACATGACTATAAGAGAGTACCCTTGGAGATTCCAGTAGTCGGGTTTGGGGGTGGTGAGCTGAGGGTATCGTCGGGGGAAAGCAAGAAGAAAAGGGTCTTTGTGGCTGGTGGTGTTGGTATTACACCTTTGTTAAGTCAAGTAGAGGATTTTGAGGGAGGAAATGATGTGGAGGTTGTCTGGAGCTTGAGGGGGGATGATTTGGGTTTAGTGGGTGAGTTGAAGGAAGGGTTGAGAGGGAATGTGAAGGTGTTTGTTACTGGCGATGTGAAGGATGAAGAATTAGAAAAGGCCAGAGGGTTAGGAGTGAGAATTGAGAAGGGGAGGGTGAAAAGAGAGGATGTATTGGGGTTGAAGGATGAGGATAGGGGAATGAGATGGCTGTTGTGCGCCGGTGAGGGAATGTTGAAGGTGTTGCAGGGATGGTTGGAGGGTGAAGATGATGTTGTCGTTGAGAGTTTTGGGTATTAGAGTGTGACACAAGTGATGTTATCTGAAGATCATGTTCTGGCATCGCCACCATGGTTTGCCTATCAATGCGCATCATGGTCCCATAGACCAGTCAAAACGCGTGGCTGGGCGGACCCTTATGGCGATCATGAGGCTATGAGCCTAATTGACGTAGTGGGGTTACCTCAAATGCCCCGCATTTCTTCAGTGGAGAGGGGACCCCACAACCCTTCAGGTTTCTTTCCGAAGACGGATCTCAGATCTCATCATTCCCATCACATGCAGCACCGTTTACCAACGGTTATTTTACAAAGTGAAATTTTAGAAAACATCTTTTTATCAGCAGACAGATTGTTGAGAGATGGCCACGTTGTTATTCAATTGGGTTTGTCTTGTACATGTTTCCGTACATACCATGAAATCTCCAGCGTCTTACTCAGGGTATGTTTCTCCGTCCATCTGCAAAACAATTACAAAATAAATATTGGATTAGAAATGAAACATGGAGGAGTAAGCGACAGGAAAGTGCTGGTTTCCGCGGGGGTTCCTTTTTTTATTTTCTCTCTGCTTGGTAGACCCAATGGTGGACCTGGGTTGTGTTGAGTGGTTTGAAACCTTGACAGAGGAGACGGCTGAATTTTTGGTTGGCACCTGCTTTTGAGCTTTTATAAGATACCCTTTCATCCTCATTCTTTGATCATCATCTTCCTCCATTCACTTCAACTCTCTTACCTACGAAACATACCTGGGGCCTTCTAGATCTCAAAGATATAATTTTTCCATCGGGATTTTAGATTGCCAAAAATAAATAATTATAATATATACATGCGACCCGACCCGACCCGGCCCCCAAACCTGCGGCAACATCCTCTCCAACCTTCTTCATCACTCAAAACCAACTGACAAAAATTCATTGCGCGAGTTTAAAGTGGGTTGCGTCTTTTTAAGTTTTGAAAGTTAGTCACCGACAGCGGCAGGGCAGGCACCCAAGACTCACCATCAGACTGCCAGCCAAGCCACCGAGACAGGCAAAACTTTGTTCGTCTCGACTCCTCCACTTTCTCCTGTCAGGTCCCCCGCGCACGAGCTCGGTCTTTTATAAGTTGCTTGGAAAGGCCCCGCCACCTTTTCGCCGACTCTTGATCGCTGTTCCTGGCAATTTCTTTCAACCTTCTTGCTTTGCACATTCACAAACACAACAAACAACAATTTCTGTCCTCACATATCTACCGCAAAAAATGAGTTCCGACACACCCTCGGCGACCTCCTCCTCCGGGCCACCACCCACTTACAGATTCCCTCATGACAAACTCAAGCTTCGCCAGACAGAGTCAAACAGAACACCTCTAGTTTTGGTCTCTTGCGGTTCATTCTCTCCAATCACATTCCTCCACCTTCGCATGTTTGAGATGGCATTGGACTATGTCAGATTTAACACGGACTTTGAAGTCTGCGCCGGATATTTGTCGCCTGTCAGTGACGCATACAAAAAGGTGGGCTTGGCGCCAGGCCATCACAGAGTCGCCATGTGCAGTCGTTCGATTGAGCCGTCGCCGTGGCTTATGGTCGATCCATTCGAAACGGTCAATTGCAACGAGAAGGGCGAGCCGGAATATGTCCCTACTGCCAAAGTATTGCGACACTTTGACCACGAGATCAACACTGTTTTGGGTGGCATTGAAGGGACGGACGGAATCAAACGCAAGGCAAAGATTGCGCTGCTGGCTGGAGCCGACCTTATCATGTCTATGGGAGAGCCAGGTCTCTGGTCACCGATCGACTTGGATGTGATTTTGAGAACTTTTGGCGCGTTTATTATCGAGCGCTCCGGAACCGATATCGACGAGGCGCTTTCAACCCTGAGACAATACGAGGATAATATTTGGGTTATCAGCCAGGTTATTCAGAATGATATCAGCTCCACTAAGGTTCGACTATTCTTGAAGAAGAATTTGAGTATTCGGTATCTGATTCCGGATCCTGCTATTGAGTATATCGATCAGCATGGTTTGTTCCGGGAGGTATCGGTGCGAGAGGCAAAGGATAAGGAGAGGGCACAGTCGGAGAACCCCCCTCCAGACCCAGATCCATCAAACTCCAGGAGCAACAAGGTTTAAATATGTCGCTTTTTCCGTTGATTTAGCATTATGATTATTGACATACTCAAACTTTACATAGCTCGGCAAGAAGCACATACACTTTGTAAATCGCGGAAAGACAGTTACGACCGAGAATCCTGTGAGGGATGATGATGAATTTCATGGTAGTAGTGTATGGATGGACGATTTTTATGGATGTTTGGTGGTGTCTGGAACTGCGGTGCGCTCACAGATGAAGCGTTTGGTTTTGCCAAAGACTTTGGGGTACAGGAAGGTGCAACTAGCCGTTTCTTTTTTTGCTTGACCGCCGCCCTCTTTATTTATGGCTGCTCTCCCATACATTATGTACATTTTATGGGGAATAATGCTGGAGGTTTATGTCTCTGTTTTTTGTTTTTATAACTTGTCTCGTTGTTTTTTTGTTTTATGACTTGTTTTTTATTTACATGGGTTATGATTAGGCGTTTTGGGCGAGGAGGATTGTTTAATTTTTTTCTTCTGAATAGAGTGAGCGAGGCGCGCTAGGGAGTATATTGTTGTTAGACTAAAGAGAGATGATATTAAGAGGAAATTCAAAATATTTATGAAAGTATTTTGTTTGAAGTTTTTTGGTATTTTATGGTGTTTTTTGGTGTTTTTTTTCGAGATATGACATCGGTTTGAAAAGAGGTTAGAAGGATGCGTGGAAGCGAGAGCGGGAGGCTTGCAGGTGCAGGCTAGTGTATACTACTCGTGACGGGCTCGAGGGAAAGACTCGGACAACATTCGCGTCAGGCTGGGATGTTCGTGCCGGGCTTGAGGAATTATCGAGGTCAACAGTACTTTTAACAAGATCATAACAGTATATTTAGCTGGCTTGAATCTCCAAAAGTTTATGAAAGGAGAGATGGAACTGACTGACTGGTTCTTTGGTTTATTAGAAGAATAATTTACTTTTCCTTTTTTTCATATCTTTGTATCTTTTGCTCGCTGCTGCTGCTGCCCTTGGTATTCATCGTTGAGAACTTAAAATCAATAAAATCCAATATGGTTCAAAACCCACTCATTAATATTTATCACAATCACAGGCTTTTTGTCATGACGACTCAGAGCAAGATATGGAAGATGGGCGTTTGTGGCTGCTGACTGGAGATGGCGGGTGATTCAGACCACCTACCAACGGAAAGGGCATTCTTAAAAGGCGTTCTTCTCATCAAAAAGTGGCTTATGATCAACCTCATTTTGACATGAAAGAACTTGAATACTTCGTACACTTCCAAAATTTCAACTTGTCATTTGCCATTTCTTCTTTTGTTCCTCAGAAAATATATTTCTTTCTTTTCTCCCATTCAAATACATGACTTTTTGAACAAGATTGTTCTCTATGTAATTTATGTACAAAATATTTAACATCTTTAAATCCCAACAGCCATATAACTGGTCCTTCATTTCCTTCATGATGTATATGTATCATCCGCTCGCTCGCTCGCTTCGCTAAATCGCTTGCTTCACATCATAAAATCTTTCCCTCGATTCAACAAAACATAAAACAAAAAACAGGTTCCCTTTCCAAAAACGCCATAGATACCCAAATAATAATAATATGCGATATAAATGCTTTCCCCATGTATCCAAAATAGAGCAAAAAGAGCCATCCCAAAACAGTCAAGATAGATACTCATCCGCACCTCACATCATCTCCCCCTGACATTCAGTCCACCCTCAGAAAAGGGTTAAAAGGTGAGAATAACCCCTGCGTGGGTTTGAGGTTGAGTCTGAGGTTGAGTGATGTGTGTGTGCGTATGCGTATGTCCTCATCATCATCATGTCCGAGAATCAGCCAATTCATCACTAGTACTACTATCCGAGCTAGTAGTCACCGTCCCCCTAACATTCGCGCGCGCAACGCTGACCAGGTGATAAATGCCAAATGCAATCAGCGCGAGGACGATGAAGAGCATGATGATGATTACTGCGATTACGTCGTTTTGTTTCATTTTGGCGGTTTTTTCTCTTCGTCTTCCTAAGTGTCGGTTTTGTTTTGGTTTGTTTGTTTGTAGTTGGGGTTGAGACTTATTCGTTTTCCTCGTGTGAAATTCGTTTGAAACGTTATAAGAATTTGGATGAGTTCTAGTGAAATGTCCTGTTAGTATGATTTATGACATGAGAAGAGCGCATTTTCGCAAATGCAGGTTTTCCGTCGCGATCGCAAAAGCAATTGGTCCATTTCTTCATCGTTTAAGCTGCGGGGTTCACTGTGTGTGTGGTTGCTTTTCCTTGCTTTGCGACAGCTCCTCCTCCTCCTTCTCAGCAGATACATAACATTGTAAAAATACGAACCTCTTATTTCTGAATCATATGTCGTCAAAACGTTAAATCAAAAATTGACAAAATATGTCCCGTTTCAAAAATTGTCAGGAATGCAAAAAAGCAAGAATAGCATCAACAATCCAAGAAAGGAGAGAAAGAGAGAAAACTGTTGGCGGTGGTGGTCCAGCCCAAATACGGCTGGTTGCCCCGCCACCTCAATTGATTTTGTTCCTTGCAGCCAGCCAGCCAGCTTGTTGGAGTCAAGCAAAAAAAAAAGTCAATAAAAAAAGGGAAGGCTGGTTGAGAACGAAGAGGAGCTTTGGCTTGGCGGGAAAGGGAAACACCCTTGTTTGTTATGCAGGGGTCGGGACTTCCGGGTGAGTGTTCCACTGGATGTGGATGATGATGACGCTGTATACAATAAAACACCCAACCTCTTCCATTTTCGCATCATGGGATTCAAAGATACAAAATTCAAGTTCAATAAAATCTGAGGACTTGATATTCATGTTTTTCAGCTATCGGACTGCGACTTACACTATATGTGATAAGATGCCAAACTTCCTGCAATGACGAGAAAATATAAAAACAGACAAACAACCGCTGTTGTGAAAGGAGATGAGTCAAACGCCGAAAAAACTCACGATTCTTCCTCGAAAATCCCCACGACTAATAGACTGAAAAACAAAGCAAAGTTAATAGTGCTGCCCTGAAAAATGTTTTATTTAGTTGCTTCCCCAGATTCAACGTCCCTCCCCAACTCAACACTCAAAAGGCAGGCTTGCCATTAGTTCGCATGCCTGTCAACAAATACGGCCCATTTATTTGGCCAACAGGCGAAAGAAAATATCTCGACGATAATAAATGACATTTTAGATGTCCTCTGCGTTTGGATCCCTCTTAATGATTCTTACGTGACGCTCGTAAAACTGCAGCATCTGTTGAAAGAAAGATGTTAGCTTCCGGCATACTCTTACTTGCTGAGACGTTAGAATTTACCTTTTGTGGGCATCGTTGATAGATGACTGGTGTTTCATGTTGCGTTTTCTTCCCGTTTTTCCAGGTCAGATACACCATCAGCCTTCCCGTATCCTCGTCCTCACAGGCGTCAAGATCGGCAATGTCATTTTCCCAGCTTCCCGCAGGAGGTCTCCATTGGACCGCCTCTACACTGGCTGGAGTGTTTGGGCCTGACGAGTGGCCATTCTCTCTTCGCGATCGTTTGGTGTTGGTCTGAGGGGTATTTGATTGCCTCGCTCGTTTTTTGGTCTTTAGGGCATTCTTGGTTGCCTCAAAGAGTTTGTCTCGACCCCCTATGGTCTTAAGATACTCATTCAGGAGGTCTTTAGCGTTGGTCAAGTTCTCCTCTGGTTCCCATGTTAGGTCGCTCGCTGAATCGTAACCTTCCCATTTAATCTTAAAAAGAGGTTCGCCGTCCTACAATCACCTATGCGTTAGTCGATCCGCAAAACTGTGTGATGCTGTTGATGGGTTATGATCTTACTTCACCCATCATGTGGTCGCAAATTCGTTCCACAGTGAAGCTGGATTTCGGTCAGCCATCATCTTTATCTTTTGCGGCAACATGCGCTCGGTCCTCTTACACTTCCTCATCGCCGTCCTCACTCCCCTCTCCTTCTTCTTCCTCTTCCTCTTCGTCGTCGACAGCACCGTTCCCGAGGTTGGCATCGTCATCCATATCATCATCGTCATCGTTGTACAAAGGCGCTTTCTTCTCGCGCGGGGGTTTTCTCGCTGAAGACCGCTGATCGTGATCAGAGCCCTCATCGTCGCTCACAGCTACCCGGAAATTGTTAGTTGGAAGGTTGTTGACAGGAATGGTGTGATTGACGAGTGAAAACTGCGGGGTTGCTTTGGAACGTAACGACCACTTGAGGTGCCACACTTGTTCGCATTTGCAGGTGGAAGTGCGATTTAAACCTACCTGGAGGCATGGTGTCAACTGTGCGATGCGAAAGGTTGATACGGTTCGTCTCTCGATAATGAGCTTGAGTTAGAGTTGTGAAAAAGTGGCGCCCAGGTTAAGGTTATGTTCGGTGGTTTGCGGCGTTATGTTGATGTGACTGGTGATGGCTTCCAGCCAGCGACACGAAAATGGAGTCTGGCCCGACAATTGGCAGAGCCGAGTCTTATTTATCACGTGACTTGGCGTGGCAATGGCATTGACCAATCTGGATTGTGTTTGGGAACGCGTCGCCGAACAATTGAGCGACCACGCATCTCAAAGAAATCAAGAGAAAGATACATATCCTGGTCAAGTCAACCAGCAATCCAATGCTGTTTTTGTACTTCAGTTAAGGAGCAATTCAAGTTCTTTTTCACTCTCTTACATATCCCGTTCACAGGAGGGGTGGAAGCTTCCATTTCCATTTTCCAGGCTGCCAAGATTCTTACACTAGGAGTGGGGCAACGATCCTGGAGTTTCTGGGGAACCGGATTCGATCAAAAGCTGAACGGCGGCGGGCGGCACTGTCATGCACGATTGGATCTTAGCTGGCAGCTGTAGCTATCCATTCCCGTCCCGCAGTCACAGGGAAGGTTTAAACTTCATCTGACCGCAACTCGAGCAGAATCTATTTCAATGTATACTCCGTATCAGGGGTAGCTCAATCTGCTGCATTATTACACGCGTATTACCACTTGGTTTGTGCCAACCTAGTGGCAGTTTTTTGAAAAAGAAAGCAAAAGACCGCTCTCGGCGGCTTGTCCCGCCACTCATCCCGGCTAACAACCAAAACAGGAGCCTGGCTACGTGGTCATATCCAAACCTCTCATCTCAAATCGATCAACACGTCTGTGGTTTTATTCCGTGGAGTTTTGAAATTGAAACTTGTTCAGAACCCGAAGGCGTCAATGTTGCTGCTGTTTTCAAAAACTCTCGGACCCTTCGGGCAGGCTATACCCTGGCCTCTAATTTGGCGCTAAAACCGGAACGCCACGACAAGCCTGCGGTTCAGGCCGATGATCAACGCCAAGACACAACGGAAAGACCAGCAAGACTTGCCGGTTGGGTCTTTTTCCGCTTCTGGGAAATTCATCTCAGACTTTTTGTTTCTCAAAAAGAAACTATGGGACGGCACCGAAGCTACTGGCTGATAGGGCAAACGGCTTATACCATGGATAATATCTTGTGTAAAGTGCAGATGCGACATTGTACAGCTGCAGGAGGGAGGTGATTCTCGAATCCTGCAAGCCAGCAATTTTCCTCGCGCAAATTTGGGCCTGACTTGATTAAACAAACAGGGCATTGTCACCCGATTCGGGACATGCGTAAATACACGAATTTTGGATTTTTTCCATTTCAAAGATGGCTTCTCCTTTAAAAATAACTTGGTATCCTGGTCTCAAAAAGCGGTGTTCCAGGTGTACATTTTTTAACCGAATTTCGACAAAATGGACCTTATTACCCCCGGTAATAAACGGTATGTAAATATGTACACATTTGAGACCCCTGCATTACCTGCCCTGTTTGGCAGCAGCCATTCGTACTTTATTGCAGCTGCTGGAGAAAGGGGGCTAAAAAAGAAATCTGATCGGTCCTCTTTAATCGCCGAACTCCCAACAGCCAGAATTTCCAATGTTTCTCGAATTATATCCCAAATATTTTTCAGGTTTCGACTGGTCGAGGTCTGTCCAACAAACAAACCCGACTGCCATCCTAGTAGTAGCTCCTGGGTAGCTCCCGATTCCAGAACGATTCTAGTCCCCACCGTTTGTCACCGTTCCACCATCCCAAGCAAGTTCCAGTGCCCGCTGAGTTACCGACCGTAAATAAACAAAAAGGCGGCCGACCGACATAATGGAGGAAGAAACGGCCGTTCAAGGAACAAATACAAACACGCCCAAGGCCGTCAAGGACAAACCTTGCCAATTCTGCGGTCAACTCTTCACCTCATCTTCGCTGGGTCGCCACCTTGATCTCTGGCTCAAGGAGAACTCAAAGCCCCCTGATGGAGTACACGATGTCGAGGCCATAAAAAAAATTCGTGGACACATCACAAGGAGGAGACCAAAGTCCACAACGGCAGCTCCACGAAACACATCCGTCTCAATTGGCACTCCCGCAGGGTCTGTGGTTTCCGAAGACACCGAGCATTCCGTATCGAATTCACCACTGCTGCCACACAAGGGGAGAAGAGACCTGGATGAAATAGCAAAAAGATACCCCTTCAATACTTCGTGCGTAAACTTTCCGGTAGTCATGTTGAAATTGTCACTAACTGATCGGTAGATGGGAGGCAACTGGAGTGATCAATGACCTTTCACCTGGACAAAAAGAGGCCAGCTCTGCCGGAGGCGGTGAGGGCGATGACCATGCTGAAGGGGCTGTAACTGCGGCTGGGTCTCTTCACAGGAATCTTAGTCGTCGTCTGATGAAGCAGCAACTTACCGCGAAGCAGGAACTTCAAGATTGCCGTGACACTGCCCAAGCCGCCGAACTGGCCCTGCGTGAAATCATTGGTTCTTGGAGAGCTGCCAAGTATGTTAACAGCTTGCCATCATTCTGTTGTTGTAATTGTCTTGACATACTGACCTTGGGGGAAAAGGCAACAGGTTGACGTTGACTCGATGCCATTCGACTTTGACCCACTGTCCCTCGACTTCCCAGCGTTGACGCTACAATGCCTCGAGCCGCCGCCAACCTTATTTGCCTCGACTCAGTACCCGACTGCCAGCTCCTGGTCAATCTGGCCGCCCGGGGAAACACAACTTCAAGCTCTGCGGGACTACTTTCAAGAGGAATTTAAAAATTGGAAGATCACCTGCGAAGCAGCCACGACGGCTGTAGTGGCGGATTTGGAATATCCTCCATCTCTCACTGCACGCAAGGTTGACAGCCGCGATGAGGTCCGAAAGGCTCAAAAGAAGGCCGAGAAGATGGAGAAGCAGGTGTATGAGCACATTGAAGCCGCATACCGAATGTGGTGTGGACTTCATGAAGAGGAGCGCAAGCGGGTGTGGAACCTCGAAATGGCGAGGGGCTTGGGGAGGAACAAGAAGGAGATGGACAAGATGAAAAAGACCCAGGATATGCTGAGGCAGGAGAATGCCCACCTCAAATTGCAGCTTGATCAGCTGAGTCGCTTGCAACAACCGAAAGAGTTCAAGATCAGCCCTCCTTCACTTATCTACATGGATGAGAAGCTTGTAAATCATATGCTGGCCGAAGGGGTAGTAGAGAAGAGAAGTGGCGTCGGCTTGAACTTGGCTGACCGCCACGCCGACCTCAAAACAGTTGTGTCAGCCGCTATCGATAGATGGAAGAACGTGGTCGTCTCATCACGCTCAGCGACTGCTCTTCAAGCCCAACGCCCGCTGGGTACATCGAGTACAGCGCCATCGCCCACAGCGTCAACAGGTTCTCTTACGCCCCAGCCTCAACAAATGACAGCCGCCTCAACCAACGGGGCACCTCCGGTAGCTTTCTCCGCAAACTCAGGAAAAGAACCTACGCCATCGGTACCAGCCGCCACCGCAACTCCAAGCGAGCCATTAAACGCAAGTGTGCCTTGTGCGGTTGATGCAGACCAAGAAATGGTAGATCAAGACGCACATGCCGACCAGAGTGGGCAAGCGGACGAGGACGAAGATGCTGACGCGGACGCTGATGTCGATGCCGACGGAGAGATGGATGTAGATGCTGGAAGCTTTGTTGTTAAAACTGAACAAAACCAGCGAATTCAGGGAATAAAAACGACCAACGGGCAAGCCCTAACCCCCAACCACGCTCGCTCAACGGCTGGTCCCGCCCAAAACCTCACCTTCAACCACAGCCACGTAAACTCTCATGATGGGGCTGGTCAAATTCATACCTCACTCGCACAGCAGCCTATGTTTGCGGATTAGGAGTCCGGACTGAAAGAAATCGAAAAGCAACTAAACATCAAGAACTTTATACTTGGAAAACATCATACAAACGGGTTGGGTAGCATTTTTATGGGACGGAAGGAAGACAAAAACTTGGAAAGGGGGACTGGAGTCTTTGTGATTATAGAAATTGTTTCTTTTTTGAGTATTAACTTGTTAATAATGTCAGTCAGCCAGCGATTACCAAGCGAATCTGAAGGGCTATTTTGCTTCATTTATTCATTATGAGAGCCTTTTGTGTGTTTATTTGGTGAGCTGTGTTTAGGGATTTTTATTCAAGGCGTTATAACCGTCAAATAACTCTAGAAACACAGGTTTTATCACGTTTTACAAAACCTTGAAGAATCAAGCTAACAGACGTTCAAGGGGGTGTTCTATGAGCTGTGATGGGTGAGGTATTCATACATTGTCATGCTTGTCATAATAACGCAAATAGATGAGGGCTTGGATTTGACATTTTATCCTCTTTTCCCTCGGTCTGCAATTGTTTTCAGTTACTACAATCCGTTCGTTGTTGACTTCAAAATTTGAGGGGAAAGGGGGTCAGGACCTCCGGAATTGGGTTAGGGTTATACAGCACCACCGCACACTAATTGGCATTGACGCATCATCTCAAGCTTGACTCACCCCGCCTAAAAGGTGCTTGAAAAAAATTACCCCGCTGTGGATAATTCCCAGGCGATTTGATTCCGACAGCGGGTTGTCGTCGACGCTTTTGCCAAAACAATCACCAACTTCTGCGCACAACATTCCTCAAGATGGCCGATTCTAATACACCCACTGCGGCGCCGGCTCCTCCCACCGAGGAGGTCGCTAACCTCCACCTCGACGAAGTCACCGGCGAGCGCGTTTCCAAGACTGAGCTCAAGAAGCGCCAGAAGCAGAGGCAGAAGGAGGCCGACAAGGCCGCGAAGGCTGCTGTTGCTCCTCCCAAGGTCAACAAGCCCAAGAATGCTGCTGGCCAGGAGGAGGCCGATCTTAATCCCAACCAGTACTATGAGATCCGCACCCGTCACGTCAATGAGCTGCTCAAGAACCCCGAGACCAACCCCTACCCCCACAAGTTCGTGGTCGATTACGACGACAAGAAGTTCCAGGAGGAGTTCAAGGACCTCAAGTCGGGCGATGTCGTCAAGGACAAGAAGATCCGCATTGCTGCCCGTATCTACAACAAGCGCTCGAGCGGTGCCAAGCTCATTTTCTACGGTAATTTTCACCACTTTCCATGATATGTGGAGGGCATCTACTTACCAAGTTGCACAGATGTTCGCACCGCTGCCGATACCCGCAGCATTGGTGTTCAGCTTCAGGTTGTCTGCCAAGCTCAATACGTCGAGGAGGGTGGTCCATCCTTTGAGAAGCAGCACGAGAACATTCGCCGCGGTGATGTGATTGGTATCATTGGATACCCCGGCCGTACCAACCCCAAGAACAAGCTCGCCGCTGGCCAGGAGGGTGAGCTGTCCATCTTCGCTACCGAGATCCAGCTTCTTACCCCATGCTTGCACATGCTTCCTAGCGTGCGCTTCCCCTTCTCCGACGGAGAGCAACGCGCTCGCATGAGATACCTCGATATGCTCTGGAACGACAAGAGCCGCGAGACTCTCTGGCAGCGCAGCCGAATGGTGCGCTACATTCGTGACTTCTTCCACGAGCGTCACTTCGTCGAGGTTGAGACCCCCATGATGCACGCCATCGCTGGTGGTGCGACCGCCCTACCTTTCATCACTCATCACAACGATTTGGATATCGACATGTACATGAGAGTTGCCCCCGAACTCTTCCTCAAGAAGATGATTGTTGGTCAGTTCGAAAAGGTTTTTGAAATGGGCAAGAACTTCCGCAACGAAGGTGTCGATCTCACTCACAACCCCGAGTTTACCTCGATTGAGTTCTACTGGGCCTACGCTGATATGTACGACCTGATGAACATTACCGAGGAGCTCGTTTCATCTCTCGTCAAGTACCTTACCGGTGGATACGTCACCGAATTTACCAACCAGCACGGCGAGAAATATACTGTCAACTGGGAAGCGCCATGGCGTAGGGTCGAGATGATTCCCGCGCTTGAGGAGGCCACTGGTGAGAAGTTCCCTCCTGCCGAGGAGCTTCACACTGAGGAGACCAACAAGTTCTTGCAAAGAATCTGCAAGAAGATGAATGTCGAGTGTCCACCACCCCTTACCAACGCTCGCATGATTGACAAGCTCACCGGCGAGTTTATTGAGGAGACTTGCGTCAACCCCACCTTCATTCGTAAGTTTCTTTGCCGGTCATGGGCACAAGTATCCATTGCTAATAGGAGCCGTAGTTGAGCACCCCCAGATGATGAGCCCGCTTGCCAAGTACCATCGGTCCAAGAAGGGTCTTTGTGAGCGTTTTGAGTAAGTCAAACCCGAAGCAACTTGTACAACGTCAACTGATCATAAAATAGGGCTTTCGTTTGCAAGAAGGAGATCGCCAACGCTTATACCGAGTTGAACAATCCCTTTGATCAGAGACTTCGTTTCGAGGAGCAGGCTCGCCAGAAGGATCAGGGCGATGATGAGGCGTAAGTCACTATGACATGAAGATTACTGTTTGATCACAGAGTTGAGCTAACCTTGTTTCCTTTAGACAACTCGTTGATGAGAGCTTCTTGAATGCTCTCGAGTATGGCTGTATGTGTAACCTATTTCCTTTGACTTTAGAGAAGCAGTTACTGACTCCAATGTGTTTAGTGCCTCCCACCGGCGGCTGGGGTCTCGGTATCGATCGTCTTGCCATGTTCCTTACCAACAACTATTCCATTCGTGAGGTCTTGGCATTCCCCTTCCTCCGCGAGGAGAAGACTGCTCCCAAGGAGAAGTTTGCTGCCGAAATTGTCAATGTTCAGCCTCTGCCCGAGGAGGGCATCCGTAAGTTTTCACTCGATTATTCATTGCTGGTATATGAAAACTAAATACTAACTGACGTTGACATTAAACAGCCCACAAATAGATGAAGTAAAAAGATTAATGTGAGATGAAGAAAGAAAAAATGTCTGGCTTTATAAAGAATAGGCGATGTCGTTATGACTTGGGAATTAAAAAGAACTGTACAATTTACAATGCATCCCTGAACGTTTGTTAACACGATACTTTATGTTGAGCATGCTTGATTAAATCGAAACGTCGATTTACATAGAAAATAAAGAGGCATTTTCAGATAAAACAGGCTTCGTTTGGAAATGAAGAGACAACAACCGCTAAAGCAGAGAAAGGGAAAAGAACCGCGCAGAATGATCTTGATGATGCGGGCAAGTGCGGCAGTGCTGCTTGCTGCTGTTCGATGCCAATTACCTGGTGGATGGCAAGCCACGCAATACGCGCATCGCGAGAACAGATTATGGAGATTGGGAGAAGTCTTTTGTCTTGTCGTTTCATGGCGCCAAGGCTTGATTTTTCGATTTGGGAAGTATGTCGCGATCGAGCTGTGATTGGCTTGGCGTTTCCAGGATCCTGGAAACAGTCACAAGTTGTCAAGTTTGAAATGCATGCTTGATAAAATCGAATGCTTGGATGATTATTATAAGCTTATGTAAAATGGGAAAATGGCATGAGATAAGGTTTTAGGGGTAAATAGTATTTTGTACAGCCTCAAATACAGTAGAGATCGGACAAAGCAAAACCTGGGATTATGAAGAGGTGAGCGTCTTGGGGATGCCCACCGAAGAAGCCTTGGCTGGCGTTTCCACGATTTCTTGGATTGTGGGTTTTGCTTTGCAGGATTTATACGTGTATAATTTCCGTTCCCGTTCCAAGCAATTGACGAATGATGAGTGGTCAATCACTGCATGCATGAGAGGGATTTCGAAAGTTCCCCCCTTTGTCGTCGTTTTTCTCGGGTTCGGTTTCGGCGCGGCGTTTGCAACATCATTTTCCATTCCATTGATATTACAACACAGCCCGCCCGATCTTGGACTTTAAACAAGGCATTCCTTCTTTTTTTTTTTCTTTTAATTTCTGCCGAACGCCCGACTACCTAGCATTGTCGGTCGCAATTGATTAGACTGCCCACTCGGGGCAAAATCAGAACGAGCTGAGGTTTTGATCTGATCCGAATCCGTCTTATAAGGAGTATTCACGACTGCATCTACTACAATTATCGGCACCAACACTAAAAAAACGAACCCCTCGATCGCTGTCATTTTGTTGACTTTTTTGTGTCAAACGGTCCCGAGACATATTCTTCAAACGAAATTTCATAAGCTCTAAACCAATCGACCCCAACAACACTTCGGTGCCGACAGCCCCTTAAAACAAAAACGGCGAGCGTTGCGCACGCGCACGCCGCCGTCGTAAACCAAAAATGGCCCTCATATCCCAAACCCTCACCCTAACCCGCAAAAACTGGTTAATCATCCTCAACCGTCACTTTTGGTCTACCCTAACCGTTGCATTCACCTTTCCAATCATTCTTCTCGCTTTTCTGTCCTACGCCCGCAACTTATTCGTCCCCGCAGCAGTCTTTGGTATTGCCGATCCGTTAGATATCAGAAGCCTGCCGAATGCTTTGGCTCAAGCGGACGGGAGGGATAGGGTTGTTTTCGTGAATAATGGGTTTAAGGGCGGGGAGATTGAGAGGGTTATTAATGAATTGACTGAACAGGTTCTGAGTGTTCCGGGAAAGGAAGTTTTGGTTTTGGAGGATGAGGGGGAGTTGACTAGTGTTTGTAGGGCGAGTTTGAGGGGGGTTAGTAGGTGTTTTGGGGCGGTTGTGTTTAAGGGATCTCCGGAGGAGGGGGAGGAGGGGGAGGGGGGAAAGGGGTATTGGAATTATACGGTTCGGGCGGATGGTGCGCTTGGGTTGGGGAGGATTAATGCGGAGAGGAAAACGAATGATGGACAGGTTTTTATGTTGCCGTTTGTTAGAGCGGTTGATAAGTTGATTTTTGCTGGGGAGGGGGAACTTGGGGAGGTTGAGGAGTATCCTTTTACGAGCTTGACTACGGAGGAGAGGACGCAAAAGGTGAAGCAGTTTTATCAAAAGTCGATTATTAACTTTTTGGGGGTTACGTTTGTTGCGGGCGTTATTATGGTGGTTTATCATTTGACGGGGTTTATGGCGACGGAGAGGGAGACGGGAATGTCCACGCTGGTTGAGGCTATGATGGTTACGAAGGGTGGGAGGTGGAAAGCGCAGGCGGCGAGGATTTTTTCGTATCATTTGGCTTTTACCGTGGCTTACTTGCCTGGATGGGTTGTGGGGAGTTTGATTTTGTGGAGGGGGGTTTTCTCAAAGACGAGTTTTGTTATTATTTTGGTCTTGTTTGTGTTGGCTGGGTTGGCACTTACGTCGTGGTCGATCTTTGGAGCGTCGTTCTTTAAGAAGTCGCAGCTGAGCGGGGTGTGTGTTACTCTTGTCACGCTGCTGCTTGCGATTATTTCGCAGGTTTTGACGGCGCCAAAGACTGGACCGGTTTTGGTGTTGAGCTTGCTCTTCCCTTCGTGCACTCTTACCTACTTTATTCATTTTATTGCGAGGTATGAGCAGGAGGAATGGGCGGCTGATTTGGTCAAGACTGCACCGGGGAGCCCTTGGAACCTCTCGGGTATCGTCTTGTTTATTTTCTTTATTCTTCAGATTATCGCCTATCCTGTTCTTGGAGCTCTCGTCGAACGATGGCTGCACGGTACGACATCAGTTGCACGCAACATTGTCATTGGCGACAAGAACCGCGGCGATCTGGATCCCAACTGCGCCGTCCAGCTCGAGAAGTTTACCAAGATCTACAAACCTGGATTTGTCCGTCGGCTGTTTTCGTTCATCTCGAAGCCTAAGGAGCCCGTGGTGGCCGTCAACAAGCTTACTCTTTCTGCAAACCGTGGACAAATCCTTGCTCTTCTTGGTGCCAATGGAAGCGGTAAATCGACAACCCTGGACACGATCGCCGGTATCAACAAGGCTACAAGCGGCAAGATTACTATTGATGGCACTGGAGGTCTTGGTATCGCGCCTCAGAAGAACGTTCTCTGGGATGAGCTTACGGTTGAGGAACACATTCATATTTTCAACAAGCTCAAATCGCCCACGAATCAAGCTTCCAGGGAAGAAATCCGTCAGCTGGTTGTATCCGTTGACCTCGAGCAAAAGATCAAGGCACAGTCCAAGACCCTCTCTGGTGGTCAGAAGCGAAAGCTGCAGCTAGGAATGATGCTTACGGGTGGAAGCGCTGTCTGCTGCGTTGATGAGGTCTCGAGCGGTTTGGATCCCCTGAGTCGGAGAAAGATTTGGGATATCCTTCTTGCTGAGCGCGGAAAGAGAACCATGATTTTGACGACGCATTTTCTGGACGAGGCTGATCTTCTCGCTGATTTCATCGCTGTCATGTCCAAGGGCAACCTCCGCGCCAGCGGCACTTCTGTTGAGCTGAAGAACCGTCTGGGCAGTGGCTACAGGATTCATGTCAACAGCCCTAAGCTTATTCCAATGCTGCCGGATATCGACGGTGTTACCAAGAAGGCTACACAAGAAGAAGCTTCGTACATTGCGCCGACTTCGGCTTTGGCGGCCAAGGTTATTAAGGATCTTGAGGCTGCTGGTATTACGGATTATCGATTTTCTGGACCGACCATTGAGGATGTTTTCTTGCAGCTTGCTGAGGAAGTACAAAATGAAGCTGGTGGTCCTCTTGATGTTCAGGGTGCGGTCACTTCGGTAGATGAAAAGCATGTTGCCGGCACCACAGACTCGGGCAAGCCTGGTCTTGAGCTCGTATCTGGACAGCGTCTTGGTTATCTTCGACAGATTTGGGTCTTGTTCCTCAAGCGTTGTACGATCTTCAAGTACAACTGGTTTCCATCTGTCGCGGCTTTTATCATTCCTGTGGTTGCCGCAGGTCTTGTTATGCTCTACGTCAAGGGCGAAACGACGCCGGGGTGTTCTCCGGCTGAGCAATCTTCGAAAAAAGAGGCTGTTGATGTCTTTGCTCAGGATTTTGACTTTTTCATGGTTGGTGGGCCCGACGATAGCAGGTTCTCAACGGAGAATTTGGCCCGATTGATGGTTCCAATCTTCCTCAATGGTGGCAGCGGCAGTGGAACGGTCAGGGTGCCCGGTGGTGGTGTCTCTCGCAGAGCCGTGGATCCGTCGGTTTTACTTAGCAACATTTCACGTGTGAACAGTCTCGACGACTTCACCAATGCCGTCAAAGACCGCCGAAAGGACATCACTCCTGCTGCCATCTGGCTTGGAGACGACCAGTCCCGTCCGAGACTTGCTTGGAGAGGAAACGGTCCTGAGATGGTCAACTCTTGGTTTGGTATTTGGATCATGGATATGTTGTTGGCCAACACTACGATTGCTTCCTCTTATGTACCCTTTGACGTCCCCTTCTCCCCATCCACAGGCGACTCCCTGCAGTTGTTGGTCTACATCAGTCTGGCTTTGGCAGCATACCCGGGCTTCTTCTCTCTCTATCCGAATCTTGAGCGTCGTCGCAATGTTCGCGGATTGCAATATTCCAACGGTGTTAAGCCCCTGCCACTCTGGCTGGCATATACCGCCTTTGACTTTTTGATCGTCCTGGCAAGCTCTGTGATTGGCATTATCCTCATGGCCAGCTTGGCACCGGATCTCTGGTATCACATCGGTTACGTCTTTTTGATCTTTATCCTCTACGGCTTGGCATCTACTCTGCTCGCGTACAACATTTCACTTTTCAGCGCCACGCAGCTTTCCGCATATGCCATCACCGTGACCGGTCAACTGGTGTTGTTCCTCGTCTATATCATCGCATATATGAGCGTGATTACCTACTCGCCGGTTCAGAAAATCGACGACAGCTTGGTTATCGTTCATTTTGTCATTTCAATCTTTGCGCCAATTGCATCAGTCTGTCGTGCTCTCTTTCTCGCACTCAATCTCTTTTCAACAGCATGCGACGGTAATTCGCTTGCGTCTAACCCAGGTGGTATTCTGCAGTACGGCGGACCAATCCTCTACCTCATCTTGCAAAGCATCATTCTCTTTGTCATTCTCGTCTGGGCAGACAGCGGCAGTGCAGGTGTTAGTCTTCGGGGTCTGTTCTCGCGCAAAAAGTCAGCAAATACCGCTGCTGCAACAGAGCAAGAAGCAGCTCAAATCTCTGACGAAGAGATTGCAGCTGAGCTCGTTCGCGTCAAGTCATCAGCGGATTCATCTTCTGACGGACTGAGAGTGATTAATCTCGTCAAGTCCTTTGGCAACAACACCGCAGTGGACAATGTTACCTTTTCAGTTCCTCATGGTGAAGTCTTTGCGCTTTTGGGACCAAACGGTGCAGGAAAATCTACGACTATCTCATTGATCCGCGGTGACATTAAACCCTCCCTTTCATCTTCTGATATCCTAATCGAAAACTACAGCGTCACTCGTCAACTTGGTTTAGCCCGTTCACAACTTGGTGTTTGCCCTCAATTCGACGCCGTCGACCAAATGACCGTTACCGACCATCTCAAATTCTACGCTCGCGTCCGCGGTATCCCTGATGTAGATACACAAGTCTCTGCCGTTCTCCGCGCCGTAGGACTTGAATCGTTCAGACACAGACAAGCCCACGCGTTATCTGGCGGTAACAAACGTAAATTATCCCTTGGTATAGCTCTGATGGGTAATCCCTCTGTTATCCTCCTTGATGAGCCTTCGTCTGGTCTTGACGCAGCTGCGAAACGTATCATGTGGCGCACGTTAGCTGCTACTGTCCCTGGCCGTTCAATTTTACTTACTACGCATAGCATGGAAGAGGCTGATGCGTTGGCTTCTAGAGCTGGTATCCTGGCGAAGAGAATGCTTGCGTTGGGGAGTATTGAAACTTTGAGGAAAAGGTTTGGGGATCAGTTACATGTTCATTTGGTTTGTAAAGGGGCTCCGCATACTACTGAGGAAGATATTTTGAGGGTTAAGGAATGGGTTTTGAGAGAGTTTGGTGAGGGGGGAGTGGAGGTTGAGGAGAAGACTTATCATGGTCAGATGAGGTTTAAAGTTTCTGGGTCTGCTGTTGGAGATGGGGGGGATGGAGGAGGGGCGATTGGGAGATTGGTTGTGTTGTTGGAGGAAAAAAAGGAGGAGTTGGGGATTGAACATTATAGCGTTAGTCCTACTACGCTTGATCAGGTTTTCTTGACTGTTGTTGGGAGACATGATGTTAGGGAGGAAGGGTATGAGGTGAAGAAGGAGAAGAAGAGGTGGTGGAAGAGGAAGTGATTTTCTTTTTCTCTGCTTGTTGTATACCATTGATGCCTTCTTTTTGGGATTCTTTTCTTTGTGTTATAGTTTTAAGAATTATTTGCGTATACATATGATTGCAAGATGGGAAGAAGGGATTATGAAAGGCTTACTAGAGCTATGAGAGGGAAAGGGATTTATACATACATTCAGGTACATTTTTGAGAGGGGTTTCATAGATATAGATAGTGTAATAAGAGTTTCTTTCTCTTGCCAATATTCTCTAAATATTTGATTGGTCTGTTTACGTTCCTAGTAGTGGTATATTTACATCCACATCCATTTCATCCACAACGCCCCCTTTCTTATCAACTCTGACTTCCTCCCCTCTCCTCCAAAATCATCCCCCCAACCCAATCCCTAACAAACTCTTCTCCCCTTTCATCCAACCCCCACTTCGTACTTTGTTCCTTCCTCTTCTTAATCTCCCTCCCAATCATCTCAACCCTCCTCTCCTTTTCCTCCAAATATTTCCTTCTCCTCTCCTCATTCCTTTGCATATCCTCATTCAAATCATATTGAAACCCTTTCCCCTCATACCCTTCATATAAATAAACACTCCTTTTCATATAAAACCCTAATTCCTCTGCTTGATACTGGAATCCCGTTACATCTTTATCGTATATTATTAAAGAAGGCGGTATTACCAAAGTTGATTCCGGGGGTGGATACCGTAGTGATCCGCGATCGGGAGGTGGCATTGCGCGGAATAGGTCTTCTGTACTTAAATTATCTGGGAGAGGGGAATTCGGGTCAATGGTTTTTAAAAGGTCGGATCTGGTTGAAGTGAAATCTTTTGGTACGTGGAGGGGAGGGGTATGAAAGAATAAGGAGGGGGAAGCGAATGAATCGAAGAGTTGGGAGGGGGAGGGGAAGAGAAGGGGGAGTTGAGTGGAGAGATAGGTGAATGCTGGGGAAGGTGGAGAGTGATGATCGGGATAAAAAGGATGAGAGCGAGTTCGATAGGCGAATGGAATGTAATTTCTTAAACGATGGTTGCCGCCGCGGGGTTTGTTGAGGGGATGGTCGGGGAGGAAAGTTGTCCAATTGTAGATACCGTTGTAGGCTATTAGACCGCGTATGTTTAGGCTGGGGGTTTGCTTTGGGGAATGGGATTCGGTTAGCGATAGGGAGGTTGCGAGGGTTGCGCCTAGGTAGGAGCCGTAGATGTATGCTGGACGGGAGGGGATTGATGGGGGAGGGATCAAGTCGGAGTCAGAATTTGAGGGGGGGGGTTCAGTGAAGGGAGGGGAGACGAGGTTTTCGGAGAGCCAGGTGTAGCCGAAGAGGATGTCGTGAATTGGGGTTGGCCAGGATAGGGGATGAGGTTTTAGGGAGGGGTTGTCTTGGTCGGCTTCGGCTTCTGGGGTTAAGGGGATTGGTTGCCAGCGGTAGTTGATTACTGCGGTTGGGTATTCGTGAAGCCAAAGGGGAAGGGCTATTTGAGGGGTGAGTTTGGAAGAGAGGCTGCCGAATGGGGGGAGATAAATCATTAGGGGGGTTGTTGATGGGTATTTGTTGATGTTGTGGAGGGTGACGGTGATGTCGCCGGATGATTTGCATCGAACTCGGATGTGTTCGACTGAGTTTTCGTGAGCGATGGCGGAGAATAATCTTGATGATGGTTTATTTTTGAGACGGATTGATAGAGTAGAGCGCCATCTGGCCGTTCTCAACGACAACACCAACATTTTGAATGGCCTCTTTTTCAAATCTTCCAAAACAAGTGATGTTATTTCATGAGTTTTGAGATGATCGGTGTTTGTAAAATGAAACCTTTTATTGTTTAGCTATTCTATTCCTTCCATTTTTGAAATTTCAGATTAATTTTCCCTTACAGATTATCATGAATTGGTGCAAGTTTATTTCCAGATGATGAGTTCACAACGCGTCAAGCTAATTGAGGAAAGCTCATCAAGACCCACTTCTTTTTAAATCCGATGGCCGTGTGACAGCTGTCAACCAATCAGAATGGAGTATTCCCTCATCATTCCAGCCTGTCAGTCCCTTTGTGCTCAACCCGCATCCTCGTTTCGACCTTGTATTTCCGTAGAAAAATGTCTCCTGACGTCTTCTTTGTTTTTAAATTTTGTTTTTCTACTTTTCCATAATATCCCACCTTCAAGACGGTTTTGAAACCCTCGAATATGTTTCTTGGCATCACTGAACGGTACACCTTATATACATCCAGGTGAGGTTCTCACCAACTCTTGGCCAAAATGAACGACGCAAGTGGTGAAAAGATAGACGACCATATACGCGCGTCTGAGCCTCACAGCGATCCTCATGGCAAAAAGCTACCCAAGGAAAAGGAATATGAACCTGATCAACACTTGAATCCGAGGTACTTTTTCTCACGCATCCCTTGCAAATAGCTGCTAATTAATGCATGGTTAGCCGATGGTGGTTTGCCTCATCTGCCTTCCCCATGATGGCAGGTACTCTGGGTCCCGCAGCGACAGCCTTCAGTATATGCGCCTTTTCTAAACCATGGCGACAAAACTACCCTCCAGGTTCAAATGTCGACGACGCAAGCTATGTCAAGGACCCTGCATGGCTTCTTGTCATCAACGCAGTACAACTACTCGTTGCCGTAATTGCCAATATTTCTCTGCTCCTCAACATGACCAGGCGACTCAGATTCTCCATCGCCCAACCTGTCACTATCTTTGGCTGGTATATCTCGGCCATTTGTCTCATTGCCCTAACCGCAACCGCTTCTGGACCTCTAGTAATCCAACCAAAATCCGAATACATTTGGTCTCAAGCATTTTATTACGGTGTATATGCCGCGATACTCTATTTCTTTGTCGCAACATTAATGCTTGTTACTTTTATTGGAGCCATAAACGGTCATTACCCAAAGGACTTTGTTCTCACTCCCAGCCAAAGGACCCTAATGATACAGACGATCCTGCTCCTATTTTATCTGCTCATGGGGGCGTTGGTGTTCGGTAAAATTGAAAACTGGGACTACCTTGATGCGGTATATTGGGCAACAGTTACTTTGTTCACTGTCGGCTTTGGCGATTACCATCCCGACAACACCCTTGGCCGGGCATTGCTCATCCCATTCGCTCTTATCGGCATCATCAGTCTCGGCCTCGTCATTGGTTCAATTCGAAGTTTGGCTTTGGACCGCGGAAGACGGCGACTAAGTGCTCGAATGGTCGAAAAGAAGCGCAGGCAGATGCTTCGGGAGTTGGCCAGTAAGGGTGAAGATCATATTCTCGAACCTGTCTCGGGCGAAAACTCGGCATCCACGCCATCCAGACTTAACCGTGGACTTACCGAGTATGAACGACGTGAACAAGAGTTCAAATTGATGCGTCAAATTCAGCACAATGCCTCTCGAAAACGTCGCTGGTATGCCTTGGCTGTTTCGTCAACTACATGGTTGACTTTGTGGTTGGTCGGTGCCAGGTTATTTCAGCAATGTGAGGCGAGTTATCAAGAATGGAGCTACATGACCTCTGTTTACTTTACGTTTATCAGTTTGACCACGATCGGCTACGGCGATGTCACACCGAAATCTAATGCTGGAAAATCATTCTGGGTGTTTTGGGCGCTCCTTGCCCTTCCCACCATGACCGTATTGATCTCCAACGCAGGAGATACCGTAGTCAAGACTGTTCGAGACTTGACCGACTCCATTGCTACTCTTACAATTCTTCCTGGAGATAAACCATTCAAAAAGGAATTAAAAGGTTTTCTCGCCAAGATTTCCTGTGGTATTTTGTTTAAAGAAGACATTGAGATGTCCCCCACTGGGTTCCACGGAGACGCTCAGCCGATTTCCGACAGCTCAGAAAGTTCGGATTCTGAGCAAGATGCAGAAGAGAACCAGCGATCCAACGAAGGATCATCTTCGTCCTCTGCAAACCCGGTGCAAGCAAATCGTTCTCTCAAACCTCCCAGCACGTTACGGATACAGCAACGACGTAACCCTATATTTTCCTCCTTTTCTTCCCTTAAATCTCATGCATCCTCAAAACCGCAAGTACAACCTCCGTCACCAACTGACCCTCCTGTCCCGCCTCCCGTTCCTCCACGAAGGGAAGATTACCACGTCACTCTCCTCGAAGAAATAGCCCGTGTGACCTCCCACCTGAAACATCATCCACCGAAAAAGTATTCATTCCACGAATGGGCCTGGTTTTTGCGCTTGATAGGTGAAGATGAAGGCGATTCGGAGCGACACAAACGAGCTCGAAATTATATTGATGGGGGAAATCATGGAAAAAGGGAATGTAAATTAGCTCTTGGTAAGGCCAAGAATAAGGACAAGGCGAAAGAGGAGGTCATTGAGGATCAGGAAAAGGCAGACTCTAGTCATCATAATACGGACCACGGAAATGACGAGAAGAAGGATTCAGAGCATCCTTGGGCATGGGGTAGTTGGGTAGGTTCCAAGAGTCCGTTAATGGGTGAAAAGGAAGAAGCAGAGTGGATTTTGGAACGACTTATTGAGCGGTTGGGAGAGGAGTTGAGGGATATGAGGGCGGGGAAGGCTGAGAGGGATGGAGGTGAGGACAATTGGGAGGGTGGTTCATGAAATTTTTCTTTTAAAAAGTCGAAAGATACCAGATTGTCATAATTAGTAGGATTGATATATGCATATATCTGCTATGTTATCCGTCCCATCATTCACTTCATTAATTCCTAATACATTATCCAAGGCCCATGTCGTTCAGTACATGTAAGAAACTATCCAATTATAAAAGATGAAAATTACCCCCCCCCCCCCTTTCAGCCAGAGCGTACTTAGGTTCGCGTACTAATATTCCCAGTCGCATCAACCCCATCATAATGCTGTCCAAAGGATCGATTCGGCGCATACCGATGAGTCTCTGCAAGACCATCATGAACCGTAAAGTTAGGATTCACATAATTCGTGTGAGTATTCCCCCCTGACATTTCTCTACCACCACCACTAGTAATATGTTGATCCTCCCGTCTTCTTTTCAGAATGAACCATCCCGCCACTGCAGCAAGTATAATCATGACTAAAGGAATCGTTATCCCAAGAGCGATTTTTAAAGTGCGGTTTCCGTCCCCTGGAGGTGGTGGTGGTTCAGACGTTGATGTTGCGCTTGAAGCTGTTCTCCCTGATCCAGAGGATGTAATTGAAGTAACAAGAGTTGAATCAGTTGATCCAGGGGTAGCAAATGCTGTCATGGATTCCGTATCAATTTCACTAGTTGTTCGAATGACAGGTTTCGTAGTAACGATACTAATCGATGGTGATCCAGTAAACGTCGTGTCTGTAACTTGTATAATAGTCTGCGGCAAACCAGGACTGATGACGAATGCTCCTTCTTTGTCACAAGTACATTTTCCTGCTTCGAAATCCGACGAGCAGCAATACCGATCGTTTCCGCAGGCTGCTAGATGTCCGTCGATACCGTCTCCAGCTGATTCATAGAAGGGTCAGTTTCTTTCCGACTGTATTTATATGCTGGAGAAAGAGGGAACGTACTCAAACAAACACTCCCACAAAACTCATTATTCCACTTCGGCGCCGTACAAGCCCCCCTTTGAACCGCACCAATACTAATATTCGGCCATGATCTACTTTCCGTCGTTGCGATACAAAGGGAGTTGCTGAAGCAGGTCCATCCTGGAGCGCAGCAAGACGAGACTTCAGATCCGAAAGCGTGGCAGGGGAAGTACCCTGGGGCGAGGGAACCTCCGGGGAAGTAGCAGGGTGCATTGGGGTCTGCCAGGACTGATGAGGCTGCGAGGATGAAGAGGGATAATATTATTTTTGAGGTCTTCATAGCTGTTACGATAACAATATAATGAGGGAAATGCGTTAATTGATCTCACAATCACAAGACAACGGCAGCAACAGATATATATATACACAAGCGCCCACCCCCCAAAGAGTCATCAGAATCTTGCCAGAACGCCTCAGCTCAACAACGACATGCAGAAATTCCGCCTGGGACTATTGGACAATTGGACCAATCGTCTATCCGCGAGGCGTTTCGGTGCCGCCCAAAGCACCATGAGGAAAAAACCGATCAAGGCAAGCCGGGTAGGTGTGGTCTGGAATCGTATGTGCTGAAAAGCCACTTGGCTTGGCGTGCATGTTGAGAGATAAAAGACTTTTTGAGAACAATTACAATTTCCAAAAGAGGTCTAGGTAAAGAGATGGTAGCTTATCTCACGAGCTGTTCGAGACGACGGGGAGAGGTCCGACGGCTGGATATGCAGGGCAGGCTCGGGATGACGATGTGGAAGGATAAAGGCGGATGAGGCTTAATATTCGATTTTCATCATTTCCATCTCCTTGACAACATCATCAAGAAACTATGGACGAGTCGATAATCGATTCAATGAAGAATTCATCATGAGTTTGATGACAGAGATTGAAAGAAGATGCTTTCCAAGACAACTAAGAAAAGTGGGGGGAAACATCCCCCGCGATCGGTCACTCAGTTGAGAAACAACCCCGCCATACCGAGATGACATGCCGATTTTTCGAAATTTATATCAAAGAAACTGCTTGATATATTGACAATCAATCATTGAATATGCTATCCTGTTCATAAACTACACTATTTGTTAATCCCCGGTGTTCAAGGAGCCACAACCCCCGAAAAAAACGACGTCAAACACAGAAAAGATCATCACCACTTTAGTGCGGGGCAACTTTCAACTCCCCCATTTTACCTAACAAGAAACAAAAACGTGGGATTTACAAGAAACTTCCACTCTCCCTTTTTTTCTTTCCCTCGCTACAGAACAGGCAAAGGGCAACCACGCAAATTCTCATCCCTCTTGTTTTTGATGCCTCTTGAGAGTCGCAACAACTTCTTCTATAAGATCCTTCTCCCCCTCCTAATCCTCACCCTGGCTTTCTTTCTCTCCCCCTCCTCATCCCGCCTAAACCTCATCCTCTCTCACCTCACCCCCCAAACAACCACCGTCAAAATGTCTTCCTCCCCCTACGCCAAAGAACTCCTCATCGCCCAACTCTCAATCCAACGCGCCTCCATCCTCACCAAACGCGTCTTCCAAGAATCCTCCAAAGGAACAATTTCCAAATCCGACGCATCCCCCGTAACAATCGGTGATTTCGGCGCCCAAGCCCTAATAATCTCCGCTCTCAAACACAACTTCCCCTCTGATCAAATCGTAGCAGAAGAAGAAGCTTCCACTCTCCGCAACGACCCCCTTCTCTCTTCAAAAATCTGGGATCTAGTCAAATCTACCTCCCTTTCCTCCTCTCCCGAAGCAGAATCCCTCCTCGGTGGACAAATCCCCTCCGAATCAAAAATGCTCGATCTAATCGACTCAGGCAATTCCTCTGGTGGTCGAACTGGAAGAATCTGGACAATAGATCCAATCGACGGCACAAAAGGTTTTTTACGAGGAGGGCAATACGCAGTTTGTCTTGCTTTACTTGAAGACGGAGATGTTAAAGTCGGTGCTATTGCTTGTCCAAATCTTCCCGTTGATGATTCGGCTCCGCTTACGGCCGATATCGGGGACGGAGAGGGAAGGGGAGTCATATTCTCTGCTGTAAAAGGACAAGGTGCCACTAGCCGTCCTTTAACCACTGGTGATTTGGCAGAGGGGAAACAAATCTCCATGAAACCAATCACGGAAATGTCTGCGGCTAGTTTCTGTGAGAGTGTCGAGGCGGGTCATTCTAACCAGAGTGAAAGCGCTAGGATTGCGGAAAAGTTGGGAATTACTCGACCTAGCGTCAGGATGGACTCTCAGGCGAAATACGGATCGATTGCTAGAGGTGCTGGGGATATTTATTTGCGGTTGCCTACCTCGAAGACTTACCAGGAAAAGATTTGGGATCATGCGGGAGGGGATTTGATTGTTAGGGAGGCTGGGGGGGAGGTTACTGATACTAAGGGAAATAGGTTGGATTTTGGGGTTGGGAGGACTTTGGCGAGTAATAGTGGTGTTATTGCTGCTCCAAAGGCTGTTCATGCTCAGGTTTTGGATGTTGTTCAGGAGGTTCTTGGGTTGAAGAACTGAGTCATCCTTTTTTAAACGCCTGATGAAAGAGATAATGTACATTTTTTATATAATGGCATCCAACCTGCCATTTTGGCCACAAAAACACTACAACTAGATGATGTACAAACAATAATGATTTTCCCTCCAGATAGTGATGACGACTCCCTTACCCTCTCTATTTGATCTTCTTTTGCTTGAGTTTGATAGTCTCATCGTTGATGAAAATACCCTTTCCCTTGTACGGTTCCGGTTTTCTCCACTTGCGCAAGTTTGCAGCGTACGACATGAGTTCCTCCTTGTTGATGCCCTCGAGAAGCACTCTTGTAGGCAACGGGGCACTGGCCTTCATTCCCTTGGGAAGACCCAATTCGACAGGATGAGAGAAACCGAGCTTGAGACAGACGAATAGCTGGCCTTGGTAATCTTCCTTTTCGGGACGGGGTTCAACTGTTGCTCTGTAACCGATACCGACGAGACGGAGGACGGCTGTGTGACCTTCTGATACTCCCATGATGAAGTTGTTTAGGTATGCCCATGTGGTTCCTAATCGGCCGGAAATCAGCATCTTTTCGTGTTTTATGTAGAGGCAGTAGTATAATGCATACCCCACATCTCCATCTGCTTCTTTTGGTCCTTGTCTTGTACGCTGAGCGTTATTCTCCTTGTGTCTTGGTCGAGGTCCAAGTTGACGAATCCGGGAACTTGGAGTTCTTGTGATCCTGTTAAATAACCCATCAAAAAGGGCAGTTAGAGTTTGGTTCATTTTTTATATCTTCTCTCGTCCAAAGCGACGTATATGTTCTCTCCTCTTGGCTCAATCCATACCCAAAGGTCCCTTAACCGTCACCGTCCTCTGTTGCTGCTGGAGGTACGTAGTCACATCCTTCTTTACGAATAAATCGCCAATTGATAATTCCACACCTGGTGGGATAGAAATTGGGTTTCTGCCGAGCTTGGAGGGTCGGGCTGTCGTCGCGGAGAAGTTTCGTTTTGTTGGTGATTGGGAGGAGGAGAAGGCTGGGAGGAGAAAGCTGGGGAGGGTTATGGTTGAGGAGGGGGAGGACGACGCGAGCGCCCTCCTCGTACTTGAGGCGAGCATCTTTGTGGTGGACGGCGGGCGCGTCGCGGAGCTGCGCAGCTGCTGGGCTTGGTGGTGAGCTTCAATCAATTGCTTGCGATAAAAAGATTGGGGACCGGGAGTCGGGTTTGACGGCTGGTTTGGAGGGATGGTGGGGTTTTGACAGGTGGAGACCAGCTGGTGGGATGGGTAGAGCTTCTTACTCTTTTTGGAGAGGAACGACTTCAAAAGTCTTCAACAACTCTTTTGCAGATTCGGCGGGTTGAAGTTGGGATGAAAAATTGAGGTTTGCTGGGTCGAATAATTTATGGCGACTGGGATGTAATTTTTTCAGATTTCAGAATTTCTGATTATAGACGGAAATGAAGACTGAACACAGGGCATCATGAAGATGCATGCATATCCACCATCACGGTTGGCGATAGCTTCAAAGAGTTGGTGATTCATCAACTAGTGGAAGTTGTCTAACATATGCACTTCCCGACCCTCAAGTTATATACATGTGGCTTGGTAGTGTTGAGCTGATTAATCGGATAATTCACCATACCCGGGCGTGATGGCCACAACTCAATTGTTCACAGCAACAATTCTACCATTCAACCTGTTGCAGTCACAAAAAAGCATTTAACTTGATTGCACAATTGTTTCACCTCACTACTTCATCCGAACTCGACCTTTTCTATTGACCTCTGCCCACAATGACGGCTTCGACCAATCTTTCTTTCCCAATCGTGCCTTCCACATTTAACTCCCCCACCGTCAATTTGGAAAATACGTCCCATTTAAGGTTTTAAGCTGCGCTCAAAACCTCTGGTTTCTGCAATTTCTTCTCCTCTTCCCTTCAAACAACTGACAGTCGCCTGGGTTTTCTCACGATATCCACCATTACATCGACACAACTCAAGTATCATCTCGCTCAACACTTCCGCCGCGATGCTCAAGATACATACCACCCTGACACTTCTCTCCTTTCTGGTGCCATGCATCGATGGATTTAATTGGAGAAATGACAGAAGACCGAATCTTGGTAAGTCGAGTTTCTTGAATCAAAGTCGCAATCGCTGACGGTACTTTACAGTGGGATCAAACCCCAAGCCCTCAGAAACTCTGCCACATCATTCGAATATCTACGCGGTCGCTCTCAATGAACTTCAAGAACTCGAATCAGAACCCCTCTGCCATCGCGTGGCAGCTCGTCTACTAGTGAACAACTGCCAACTAGTAGACGGGAAGGACGAGACGACAATCCTCACGGATAGTGGGCGACAAATTCGCGATTTCATCGACTCGTACGCTGCCAGTCTAGCAATCTGCGATCTTGAACGAGGGAGCTTCGTCATACCGAAAGAGTGCGCCAAATTCCGAGAACCCTCTCTCAGTCAAATTGCGATGAGGCACGATCCTCAACTTCATGTCAGCCCCAAAGAGATTGGGCTCTGTCTCTCTGCGCTGGCGGCGAATGATGCAGCATGGACAACATGGGTTAGCTATCGCCACAAGGCACTTCATTTTTGTGAGGCAGCAAGAGCCGATAACGAAAAAGGTAAGCTCACCAGGCAACTACTGGCAATGATTATGTCTAACAGTCTTCCAGACCAAAACATCTTGCTCTATCAACGCCTTACAAAGGTCATCGCAAAGCTTACAGACGATGTGGATGTTGAGCTGCAGAGGCGGATGGACGATCTTGACAACCGTGCTCGACAGTCATTAGAGAACCTTGAGCGCCTGAAACCGCAAGTCGATCAACTCGCCGAGGGCCTGAGCAAGCTGGAGAGTTATCTCTCTGGAGATCTTGACAATACCATGCGCAAGTCAACAGAGAGCGTCAAAGAAGGATTACACAGCGCGGAGAACCTTCAACATCTTCTTAGCGTGCTACTCACCAATGTTCTCGAGGGCAATTCTGAGGTAGCATTTGCCCATGAGAAATCACTTCAGCAAGTTTCCAAAAAGGTCAATGATGGTATGGGGGCGTTTATGGCAGTTGTCGGCAGTGCCGTGGCTTCTTCTGCTTCTCTTCAACAACAGATTGTGAGTCTCTAGCGACCGAGAAGTTTACAACGAGGTACTAACAATCCTTAGCAACTATCAAATCAACAAGCTGCTGCACTTTCAGACCGACAGGATGCGCTCGAGAAAGGGATGGATCGCATTCTTGTAGCAACCGAAACTCTATCATCCAAGTTTGATGACCACTCCGCTACACTCACACAAGCAAGGAACCTAACCAACGAGATTCTCGACTCCCTTGAAGGGACAGCTTCTGCCGCACTCTCAGTCAACCAATCTCTCTTCAAAAGCGCAACAACGCAGAGCTGGTGGCCACTCATTGTTTGCCCCATGGCCTCTGTCTACATTGGGTCACTTGGACTTCCACCCTCAGTGCTCCGGAATTTTGGACTGGCTGCACTGGGTGAGGTGGTCGGAATTGGCATTTCTTCTTATAGTAGACTTACTGTCGACATTTTTGCTGCTTACAACTCTGCTTCTGCTGCTCACAAGATGGCCTCGGAGGTTATTACCAACGTTACCGACTTTGCATCCTCACTCTGATTGTCATTGATGCATGAATTATTTTGGACCGAGGTTTATTTTATTTTATTTTTATTTTCATTATTTGGCAAGCGCGGGTATTTAGATCTATTAGCTCACCGCTGGACGTTATTGAGTTTTATCATAGGTTAGGAGGGGAGGAATATGGACAAGATGAATTGCAAGTTTTTTGGAGGAGGTGGACTAGGGGGAACATGGACTGAAGGTGATGCCATATAGCCGTTAGCAAACTGCCTAGATATTGTGATCCCAATCAACAGACTTGACTTGACTGCTTTTTTTAATTGAGGTTGGAAATTTGTGACGGGTAGTTGTTTGATAGGTCGCGCATCGCACATGCTGCTAAATTTGTTGGTAATATATGTACACTTATGCAGTCAGTGCAACAACAACTAGCTTTGCATCAACAGGGTGACTAGTCTAGTGGTCAGGACGCTTCGTTGTGGTTCGACTTGTTCGATAACAACGACCGAAGAAACCCCGGTTCGATTCCGGGGTCGCCCAAATTCTTTTGTATTTTTTCTCAATACAGCTAAGTTTTCTATCTCAAAATTCTATCTCTGAGATACCCTTTTTTTTTTATGGCCCCTTGTCCGTGCGCCAGCTTTGGGGTTCTTTGATGGCGAGACGGTGGCTTGAGCTTCATTCCTGTGAGCAATGCCAAGACTTCTCCTGACTCTTCTCTTACGAGGAAGAGCAGTGGACAACGAGGTTCCTTGCTGTCTTATTTTCTTGTCATCGTTTCTAGTTACATCTTTGTAGAGGAGCTGTTTAAGATGTTCGTTTGAGAGTAAAAGTCAAAAGTCAAATACTGAGATGAAACGGCAGCTGTCAAGATGGTTTGGAAAGGTATCCAATCAGTTTTACATTATACATTGTTTGATATATATATATATCCAAGACCTTTTTATTTTTTAATATACAATCTCATATATACAGTATAAATAATATTCAGACAACCTTTCATACATCTCTCATCTCATCTTCTCATTTCACATATCACGCCATATCTCTCTTTCTCAATCTCAATCATACCAAATAGCATTCATGCCAAACCCGGGCTCAGGGATCTGCACCCTCGCAACCCGGTGCAGGTACTCATCCTGCCATCTGTACATCTCCAACCAGCCTTCCTGGTCATCAGTGATAGCCACCCACTCATCGCTGAAATCGCAGGGGCTGACGGCATTACTGTGACCACCGCTTGTAGGAGTAGGGTTAAGTGCCAGCTGCTTCTCGATGCTACCGCAATCCCTGAGCTTGAAAGCGGACCAGTATCCCTGGAGCTCAAACTTGTTTGCTCTGCTAGTGGCATACATGTATTTACCGCTAAAGGTCAAAGCAACGACATCGGCGCGATACAAACCCTTACCGGTCTCCTTATCCTTTGTGGGGATTCCAGGAGGGATCAAAGGGAAAGAATGGTGGGTATATACAGGCATGTGAGTGATTGGATCGATGACGTACTCGCAGAGTCTGTTGCCGGCTTCCATGAGGGCGTAGAGATAATTACCGGAGGGATGCATGGCGACCCAGCGGGGGTGGTCATCGGGGGACGGGGCGGATATGGAGCCTACAAGCTCGACTTCGCCGTTGGGGAGTTTCTTGTGAGTCCAAAGCTTGTTGGCTGTTAGGTCGGCGGAGTAGAGGTAGGTTTCGGTTGGGTCGAAGACCATGCCGTGGATTCCCGTGTTGGGATCGTAGGGATAGTTTTGGACATTGGTTTGGAGGGATCCGGAGGGGGAGACGTTGAAGACGTTGCCGAAACCTGCGTGTTTGTAAAAGGGGTTGGCGTAGACGTTGTAGGGGGGTTGTTTGGCGGCTAGGATGAAGATGGCGCGGGTGTTTGTTTCGGAGGATTGGGCGAGGGCTGGGAAGAGTAGAAGGTAAGTAAAGTGAGGAAAAGGGGGTTCAATTGGTGTGAATGACTTACGATCACCACCAATTGGGTGGGATGCTTCGTGAATGATTTCAGTCGGGCTCTTGACGGCGAAGCTGGACCATTTCTTCATGGCAGCGCCGTAGAGGTTCTTCTTGTCGTGCTGTGATGACGGCCATGTCAATTACTTGCATCTGATTGGTCAATTGGATAAAATCATACGCTGAATGTCATCCATGATATCGGCTCGTCCTTTGGAATCTCAGTTCGCTTCACGAGCTTCAAAGTCAAAGCTTCATCGTCAAACTGAACGGTAAAGATTGCTCCTGGCGGGGTCCAGGTTCCGCACATCAAATGGTGGAGGGGCATGTTTGAGGAATGACGTCGGCTACCGAAGCCGGGATTAATTTGGGGAGCTTGGTGTTTGATGTGAAAGCTGTTGCGAGACGAACAAGACGACGATGAAAACAACAGCTGAGAAAAAACAGTAAGTATCGTACGATGACGGAATGGTTTGCTCAATGTCAAATTTTGGAGAAACATTTTTTTTTTTTTTTACTACTGTATATTTTCTCCCTCGCTCCGAATAGTTGCCGATTCACAGCTCAATTGCGGGCAATTCTTTTACCCCCTCGGTGTCAAGAGGCCCCCGCCATATCCGGGATCTGAAATTGTGGGGAAGGGAATCCAAGAAGACAGGGGTCGGGATGGCTCTGCGGTAATACCAAAGGCCAATCATTTGTTGCACAATTCCGGGCATCTTTGTTTTCGAGATTCGGGTAAAGGCTCATCCCAGCAATCCGAGACCTCGTGCCGTGTCACACATCTCCATAGCTCATACCATGATGGCGGCCCCGACTCCCGACTTTTTTGAAAAGAAGGGGCCCCGAGGGGAAAGAAGGCTTAGTGGCATTTAGCATCTCCACTGGGGGATCCGTGGGGACCCGCGATTCAGGGTGCCAATGCCGGGGCGTAGCGGTTCCTAGCGGTGCCGGGGGCGCTTTGTTGCGACCTGGGTGATCTGGATCCCAGGGCTAAATTTGTCCCGGATTGCCTCCTTCTCCATCCCCACTCCCGAGATGGGCGACTCTGGGGAGCTCAACCTGCCGTGAAGGCTGTCCGATCGCTCTCTCGGCGGGGAAAAAATGACACCACGGGGGTGGCCAGCGTCCTATCACGTTGGGAGAAATTGCAATCTCGCAGCTCATGATGTTGTTGGAGGGCGAGACAGGCCTTGACATTGAAGATCCCTGAGATTCTTTCTTTATTTAACCACCTTTCAATCCCATCTTTTTTTCTTCTTGCATCTCATCTCATCATCTTCTTCATCTTCATCAGTTTTCACTTCTCTACTTCTCTTCTTCCAACAAATATACCCAACCCATCAATCAACATGGCCTCCAACAACGAGCAGCCCGCCCCTACCCACCGTTTCGACCCCAACTTCACCAAGAATGTCGTTGAGGGCATGGGTCCCAACACCACCCCTCGCAACCGCGAAGTTCTCGGTGCTTTGATCCGCCACATCCACGACTTTGCTCGTGAGGTTGAGCTCACCGTCGATGAGTGGATGGAGGGCGTCAAGTTCATCAACGCTCTTGGCGAGATCTACTACACCAGCAACAAGACCCGCAACGAGACCCACCGCATCTGCGATGTTCTCGGCCTCGAGTCCCTCGTCGACGAGATCGCCCACAAGATCATCTCCGAGGGCGAGCTCGACCCTACCTCCTCCTCCATTCTCGGCCCCTTCTGGTCTCCCAACGCTCCCTTCCGTGAGCTCGGCGGCGAGATCTTCCAGGATGGCATCCCCCCCAACGGCCGCGTCACCAAGATGCACGGTGTGATCCGTGACATCGTCACCGGCAAGCCCATCCCCGGCGCCGTCTTCGACATCTGGCAGGCTTCCGCCAACGGAAAGTACGACTTCCAGGACCCCGAGAACCAGACCCCCAACAACCTCCGTGGCAAGTTCCGCGCCAACGAGAAGGGCGAGTACTACTTCTACTGCCTCCACCCCACCGCCTACTCTCTTCCCCGCGACGGTCCCTCATGGCAGCTCCTCTCCCTCATGGACCGCCACCCCATGCGCCCCGCCCACATCCACATCATGGTCACCCACCCCGAGTTCCAGGGCTGCACCACTCAGCTCTACCCCTCTGACGACCCCTGGGTCAAGAGCGACACCGTCTTCGCCGTCAAGGATGACCTCGTTGTTGAGTTCAAGCCTTTTGAGGATGGCAAGGCTGTTCTCGAGCTCGAGTACAACGTCAACCTTGCTCCCAAGGGCTACAAGGGCAAGATCTAAATGGTCTTTTTGTCTCTTTTTTGCGATGAGATTATGATGAAGACTTTTTTTTTTCCTTTTTCTCTTTTTTTCACATTGTACATATATTTATCACACCCCTCACCAAGAAAGTACATATACCCTTTGTATCAAAGATTTCAACATTGGGATGGGGGGTTAAAAAGGGATGATTCACAGGGTTGTTGTTTTTTAGAAGCATGTATAGCCGGAATAGCTGGTTTTGTGTTCTGATAGTTGGATGAAGAATGAAGTTTGAAAACAATACTTTTCCCTCCGTCTCATTGTGACTTTACTTTTTTGATAATTTTTACAGTTGCCCTTGGTTTTTCAGTCTTTACCCCTTTTATAAGTTATGCTGTACAACTTGGAATTTTGATATATATGTTGTGCTACTCCAGGAGAACTGGATGAAAGCAGCTGAGACTACGATGGAATGATTTGACTATAACGGTTCAATAATCACAAGTCCAGTCACATAAGAGGAGCTCAAGTCCGGAGTGCTGAGGTATTTCTCAAGCAATTGAAATAGAAGCTGGGGTGTATATCTGTCCGAATCAAGTTCTTGTGAACAGAGAGTGGTACATGGCTTTTTCTGGTTTTAAGAATATATGCCTGTCTCAAAAATTACCTTTTATTTTTTGACTGACAGGATCATTTTTCTGTTTTCATAAGTATCTATAAATTTTTCATGTTGATGAAGTTTGTTTTCGTGGTTGGATATTAGAATATTGGAATATTATTTTCGTCTTCCATAAAGAAAACTTGTTGTGTGTTCAGGAAAGCACTTGTATTTTATAAAGTTTACATGCCCGTTCTCCCTTGAAGAAAGTAGATGTATGATCTTATGCGTGTTGAAATTCTATTTAGGTGATGACAACTGGAGTGGTATGAGCTGAACGGTATAAGTGAAGATTTATAAAATTCGATAAATCTCGACATTTACATAAAATAGAGTTAGTTTCTATGGTAACTATATGTCTATTAAAATGATCATCGCATCTTTATATAGAAAAGAAGAAAAGAGAAGAATGTTGATATCATCACATCAAAAGATCAAACATGTATATCACAAAACTGCCAGCTGTCTGTACACGATGGTTATAAAAACCGGGGTTTTTTATGAAGATTTATTAGTTTGGTTTTGTAACAAAATATACAATATGACGGTTTTGTAGTGGTTCTAAGCTTTATCAAATTCAGCTATCATACTTTTTTCTTTTTTTTTTTTTTTTTTTTTTTTTTAATCAATCGTATGATCTACGTCCACTTTTAAGAGGCGAATAAAGCCAGACGTAAGGTTTTATGTTTCAATCTCAAAGAGAAAACCATATTTTGTAAGGTCTTGGGTGTGTGTATCTTGCTTTGATCTATAATTAAAAATTTGTATAGTTCGAAAGGATTGAGGATCTTTTTTTGGTGTGTATAATAGGAGAGATGTCTCTTTCAGGAAATCGTCTGGGTAACCATGTATGGTAATATGAAAGAGAGTTGCTGGCTAATTTTGTATTGCAAACTTCATTTCTAATCTTAAAAGAGGTAGGTAGTATGTCAACGAAGCATCACTTGTGAACTCAGTCAAGGCTGCATTCTTTGTGTGGTTGGTTCCTTAAGACTTTTCTTTCTTGTATCAATCGTTGCCACGGCTTGCCGGAAAATCTGATGCGTTAAAGTCCAAGTGGCGGTTGCTAGTTGTATGTAAAATAAAATAGTTCCAGCATCTAATACTTGCAATCCCGGTCTGGGAAACCACTGAACTAGGCAATTCACAAGCCCATGATAAGAAAAAAAGGGTTGGGCAAGACTTTTGTATAAACTCCTTCCTCACGCTCGAATATTTACAACAATAACATGAACCGCCCAACTTATTTCTTCTCCTCAGCCGGCTCCTCAGGCTTTGGCGTAGGGAGCTTGAATGTGTCGGGTGTCCGGTCAATACCAGTACCGACCTGCTCCCATGCGCTCGAACCTCCCTCAAAGTTGCGGAACGCCTGGGTGAGCTCCAGGGGCTCCGTAACAATGCGCTTCTTCTCCTCATCATAGCGAACCTCAGTGTAACCAGTAAGCGGAAAGTCCTTTCGCAGAGGGTGACCCTCGAAACCGTAATCTGTCATGATGCGGCGAAGATCTGGGTGACCGACGATGAAGACACCAAACATGTCGTAAACCTCACGCTCATACCAGTTGGCGCCATCGTAGAGGGGAGTGATGCTGGGAACAGGGGATGCCTCGTCGGCGTAGGTCTTTACGCGGATGCGGGAGTTGTGGCGGACACTGAGCAGGTTGTAGACGATCTCGAACCGTTGATCGCGGGTGGGGAAATCGACGGCAGTGATGTCGCTGACCTGGGTGAACTCGGCAGCAGTGTTGTCTAGTGAAAAAACATGTTAGCTATTATAGAGAGTCAAGGTTATGGGACCCTGGTTTGCTTACACTTGAGGAAGGTGAACACGGGAATGACACCAGAGGGACAGATATAAATGGTTAACTCGTCTTTCCACACTGAGATCTGCTGGATGTACTTGGGCAAGCAGCCCATGAGCCAAGCACCATACTTGTGCATGGCATCGGCCTTGGACTGGTACTTGTCGGCTGGGTTCACAAGGGGAACATTGAGGGTGCCGATTTGGTCGCGGGGGAGGGAGCGCGGGTTGGGGACACCCTTGGGCACGGCGACCTTGTAGCCATTGTTGGAGGTAGTGGTCGTGAAACAGCGCACGACGGCCTCACTGCGCGCGGCAATTGAGGGCTTTGTTGGCCGAAAGGCAGAGGCCAGAACCCTGTTTCTGCAGAGCGAGCTGGCCATGGTGAGGTCCTGGGGGTGGGCGGCTCGCCAATTGATCGAGAGATGAGTGCTTGATTTCCACAGTTGACGTCGAGCTTGGGAAGCTTGGTACCCCAGTCCCCTCCTCCAACAACACGTGAATAATCACGTGATAACCAGCTTCCGGTGTTTCGTTATTGCTTTGTTTGGGATTGCAAGACGGCAGCCAAAAGAACAGTTTCACGGTATAAATTAATTAATAATAGGTACCTATGATATAATTGTTATTTCATCTACTCCGTACCTACCAGAAACCTGAAAGTTTAAGAACCTGGAACCTGAAAAGCTTCGAACCAAATATCGACACGTGCAAAGAAAGACGCTAGTACAAAGACAGGATAGCGAGTTTTCTTTTGCCGCTTGCACTTCGGGTCGGGTCATTTTCACTTTCCTTACCACCACCACACCTCCTCCATTTCACCAAAGTAACATCCCCAGGGTCACACCTTATTGCAAACACCGCAAACGCGACTCTTCTCTTAATTATTTACCTATTGAGCGTTGACTTGCATTGAAAAGTTCTGCATTTTTTATAGACGCACAGCCAAGTTTGATTGTGTTCAGTTAATACACGACGATTCTCTCGCGACTACCTACCCACCGTCCTTTTCTCGCCCAACCCGAAACGAAACGTCAAATCTGTACGTCTGTACGTCGAGCTCCCTTGTCATCACCGCCAATACCTTTTTAATCACCTCTCGTACAGTCCTACCGACAAAACCATGGCGCCACAAGACACAATCTTCGATGATGAGGATGACTGCTGGTATGTAGCAACAATCCCTTTTCCAATCCATCCATTTTTGCCCCCCCACTTGGCCCTTTATTCTCCCATATACCATATACCATGCTAACACAAACCACAGTCCCCTCTGCATCGAGGAATTCGATCTTTCCGACCGAAACTTTCGACCATGTCCTTGCGGATATCAGGTACGTTTTTGGCTCCTCGTCTGCGCGATTTCCCCAATGCCGACAACTTACACCTCGGCTATATAGATCTGTCAGTTCTGTTTCAACAATATCAGAAATAATATGAATGGTCTTTGTCCAGCTTGTCGTCGTCCCTATGATGATAAGACCATAGAATGGAAGGTTGTCACGCCAGAAGAGTATGTATTGCCCACCTCGCCGTCGTGGTCATCCTGTGCGTCGACCAAAATGCTGACTTGGGGTTTAGGTACGCCCAGTTCCGAGCGAATATAAGAAAGAACCAAACAAAGCGTGCTGCCGAACAACGTCATAAAGAATTGCAAAAGCGAGAAGCTGAAAAAGAGAACCGGAAAAATCTCGTTGGTGTCAGAGTCGTCCAGAAGAACCTGGTTTATGTGACTGGCCTTCAACCAACAGTCAAAGAGGACGAGCTGCTCAAGACATTACGAAAACCGGAATTCTTTGGTCAATATGGCAACATTCAAAAAATCTCCATCAGTAACCGACGGGGGACTGACGGCCACAACCAATCTCTTGGTGTTTATGTGACATTCGAGAAGAAGGAAGATGCAGCTCGATGCATACAGGCCGTAAACCACTCGGTCAATGGTGATAGAGTTTTACGAGCTCAGCTTGGCACTACCAAGTATTGCTCGGCCTGGCTCAGGAATGAACAGTGCACCAACAGACAGTGTATGTTCTTGCATGAACTTGGAGAGGAAGAGGATAGCTACACGAGACAGGATCTCTCGTCTATGAATAGTATCAACACACAGCGACCGATCCAGACTCAGACATCTGGCTCTTCCCGCTCCGCCTCTCGCCAGCAGAATCACCCATCCCCGGCGCCTGCCCCCGCTCAGCCCATGGTTCGAAGTTCTAGCAAAGACGGATCCGACAATGGAGATGCACCTGCCCTCCCGGCCACGGCAAACTGGGCACGCAACCCTCAGGTCCGCAGCCGCCGTGGCAGCCATGCAACTAGCGGTGCTGGCCCGAGCCCAGCGATTTCGAACGCTCTTCCAGTCACTGCCGAGTCTGCTATTGAGGACGAGGTGGATGAGCCACCGGTTGCCGGGCCCTCGGCTGCTTCCAATCCTATCCCCGCTCCTGAACCTGCATCTGCTCCTGTGCCTGCCCAGGCCCCGAGCGAGGCAAAGGCATCCAAGGAGAAGAAGACCAAGGAAGAGTCGGATAATTTGGACATGCTTTACAGGATTCTGAGTGCTTGGGCTTTCTCATGGCCTAAATCTGAGGGAACCGATGAGTATCCGCCGTTGTTCGATCCCCGAGGTGGCGAGCGTCGAAAGGCGCGCGAAGTAGAAGACCTTAGTATTTCTGACCAACTGTCCCGTGGGGCTCGTGAACCATCTGAAGGTGAACCTGAGAGCAGCGGCAGTCTTGCACTTGGCGGTGAACCCGAAGACCGGGAGCTTGGCCGTGAGTCGCTCGGCTTTGATCCTCGTCGCGCAGCCCAGCCACCTATTCAGAGAGGCAACGGAGATGGCTTCTTCGGCCAGGCTATCGGCTCCGGTTTGACACAAACTGCCAACTTGGGTTCCATCGGGACCGGCAGTCGCACAATGACACCTCAGCAGCCTGCATTTATGCGACCACCGGTTGGGTTTGTCGACCATCTGTCTAATCAGACCAACCTATTCCAGGGCCAAGGACACAACCGTCAGGGCTCCCGGTTCAGCTTCACTAATGACGGCAGGGAAACTGCATCATCAACAACTGTGAAGGTTGCGGCCAACCCGCGCATCATGGCCCAACAGTCGTCGATGATGCCGTCTTCTTTCCACGCCCAAACTGGCGCCCCCTACTATGCCTCGACTATCCCCGCACCCCCGCCTGGTCTCATCAAGTCGACGGCTACACCGACTGGCATGTATGGACAGCAAGGATTTGGCTCAGCATTTGGCAAGGACAGTAACGATATTATGCAGCTCATTAATAGGGGAAGGGCAGCTGGTGCCCAAGCTCATGATGCCGGTAAGCGTGAGTACATGTTCTCTTTCGTTCAAAACCAGTACCCATCCTCTACCTCCTCCACCCCAGCTCCTGCCTCGGGTCATCTGGCATCGCTCTATGGTAATCACCCTGGAGCATTTCAGGACTTGAGCTCAAAGCAGAAGAAGAAGGGGAAGAAGCACAGACACGCTAACACTTCCTCCACTGGGGGGGGTGGGTCAGTTGATCTTGCGGACCCGAGTATCCTGCAGGTTCGCATGCAGTCTCAGCAGCAGCAACACATGCAGCAACAGAGCAATGCCGGAGGGCTCGGACAGGGACTGTTTGGTGGACAGTCGCAAGGTGGGTACAATAACCCTGGTATGTTGTATAACCAGGGGGCTTACCGGGCCTGGTGATTTGGGCATGAGGAACGCACCGCGCACCGTTTCGCCGATATTACACCACCTACCTCGATTGTCCTTTGAATTAATTCTTCTTTTCCCAATTTTTTTTTGTTCTGGAGGGAAGAGGGAGGAATACTATTGACCTTTTTGTTTTGTTTTGCTCTTATTTGCACACTTATATATCACTACGGAGTCATCGGTTGGTAAACGGGGAAATTGTTGTTTTATTTTTGTTACGAGGATCTTTACGGCACCTTGGAAGCATCACAGGAAAGAGGGGGATTCCCTCAGAGGCCTTGAAAACAGCGAGATCACGTTGCATTTGGCGTCGGTTTTTGCATTTTTATGGCAAAAGGGGGAAAAGAAAGTTTGGGTGGCATTCACACGAAAAAAAGATTAATGGGTTACGGGTCACGTCAGGCAAGCTCTCAATCGTCTTCCTCAAGGTCTTCACTCTCTATGTACGTTAACTTGAGCCCCAGGGTTTCGACGCCGGGGTTCGGTGGCATTCGATGGATCAAAATAAAGCATCATTACATACGCTTTTAAAGCCTTATTTTTCCTTACTACTTTAGGGGAAGACGATGACGATTGTCTTGACGTGATCCAAAACTTCTCATGTATATACAATGGCGTTGATGGCTTCTGGTGTTCCTCCCTCCTCCTACTCCCATCCCCAGGCCCAGCGGTCCACACACATTTCTCAATTTTCTTCCATCTTGTTGTACCACTGGTTTTTGTCCTACTCGAAATAAAGCTAATATCTAAATTTTCATAGATGACGAGCTATTATCGCTCGAGGACGTTCGGACGAGTGTAGATGCGCTCGTTGCCGACGAACCGATCGGTCTCAACATTCGCCAGCCCCCAGGAGCATTCGACTCCTTCGCAGGAGGACGTTCTGGAACACCTTCGGTCCCACCTGGGCTTGGCATCCCTAATAGTAGCAGTGCATTCCCATCGCCCTCCATTTCTCACGCATCTTTAGTACAGGCAACCTTAGCAACCCGCGTAGCTTCACCGGTAGTAGTACCCAAGACGCCTGTAAGAACACCCGCTCTTCCTCATGCGGCGCTTCCTCTCTCGGCCAGAAAGGCCAGCGCCATCGCCACGCCTTCTTCTTCGTCCATGACGGCAGAGGCCAAAAAGAACATCAAGGCTTTAGCGGCAGAGAGTGGTCTGTCCAAAGAGATTTCATCCAAGGCAAAATCTGTCCTGCAAGATGAAGATTTCCCTGCCTTAAATTCTCCCAAGCCATCCTCGGTCGCCACACCAGTAGCCACGCCGAAGCCCTTGAGCAAGACTGCGGCGAAGAGGGCCGAGAAGGCTGCTGCAAAGAGTAAGCAAAAAGCAAAGGAAAAGGAAGAGAAGGAAAAGGCAAAAGAAAAGGAAAAGGAAAAGGAAGTACTCGTTCTACCAGTACCAGCTACTCCGCCTGTAAGCGTGCCGACCCAAACTGCCACCTCTGTGGTGCCAGGGCCAGCCAAAAGTGAGCCCCTTGCGACAAACAAGCCAGTTGCTCCTCCCCAGATTGCTGGCGATAAGGTCGCCGCGAAGCCCGGGCCAACTCCGGTAGAGAAGAAAGTTGAGCGACCAGTTCCCGGAATTCTCAACATTGCAGCTGCCACGAAAGCCTCGCAAATCAGAAACATCGACCCTGCATCATCGGCAGTCGATAAATCTGCTACAACTGACAAAGATTCGGTTTTCCCAGCACTTCCAACTCCAACGCCAGTTTCTGTTTCCTCACCACTCGCTCGTACCGCTCCAAAGACGTTGCGCGTGGTGCAGACACCTAAAATGGAGAACCCTCCGACGCCCGTAGGTGGTGGCGGTCCTGCAGTCGCGGCGCCTTCGGTGCGCTCTTTGGCTTCTGCGGAGACGCCCGCGAGCGAGCTGATTTCGGACACGGCTTCCATTATATCAGCCTCTATCTCGGCTTCTCGCACCAACTCGCCACCACCGTCCAGAGTCGGCACCGCGCCGGTTCGCTCCACTACCAAGAGCCAACAGCGCAAGCAGCGTAAGGAGGTTTTGAAGAAGGAGTCGGCCGTCATCGCGGCAGCACCCGTCAAGGTTGAGGCTGAAGTTGAAATTGGCCCCATCCTTGGCCGCAAGAAGAAGCAGAAGAAGGAAAAGGAGAGAACGACAACCAAGGCTTCCACGCCCATCGTCAGCCGTCCCGGAAGCCCTCTTGCCAGTTCTTCTTCCAAAGATGGAAAGGACGCAAAGGACTCTTCTGCAGATGCCAAGGACTCCTCCGATACAGTCAAAGAAGCAAACCAAGAGACTTCGACCTATCGATCGACAGCCAATGAGACCACCACTCTCACTGATGAGCCTGTGCATGGCCGCTATTCCGATTCAAAGGGCAAGAATATCGAGGCTTCGAGATCTTCAGATTCTGCTTCAAACGCTCCTCGTGCGGTTCCTTCACCAGCCGCCATCCTCAAGAACCTTCAAGACCGCGGTCATGCTCCCAAGGACATTGAGAAGCTTCCTCTTTTCAAGCCAACAAACGTGGTCGTGGACAGCTCGCTCATGAACAATAATATTCGGCCTCGAGAGCTGGCACCTAACCTTAAGAGCACCATGATCCCGACAAAGAACCTTGTCACGGAGGAAGACCTGCGCAATCTGTCAACGAAACCCATTCGCAAAGTTGTCGACGGAGTCTCGATTATGATCACTCCAAACGGCGATTGCTTGCGTCATTTGACCAAAGAAGAACAAGACCGGTTCCTCTACTTACAACAACAGCTAGCCATGGAAGCAGACAATCCTGCGGCCTTTGTTTCCTCGAAACACGACAATGGGCCCGGCGGGTTCAGTCTGGTCAAAGGTAGGGCTGTACCCAACGGCCCACCTAGTTATATGCTTACAGGACCAGGAGAGTACCCCGAGGACCCCATTAACAAGATACAGAGAGAGGAGGCAATTTACTACATTAACCAGTACGTATTGCCTCGTTTGAATCTTTCGTCGCGTGACCTCCCCGTCCCACGAGATCTGAACGTTGATGGCGGGGTTTCTGTTCATGGTACTAGGGCGCCGAAGCGTACGAATAATAGCAGCGACGGTCACAATGCAGCGGGCGGCTCGTGGATGGGCAAAGACGGTTTTTCGTCGCATGACGTTGCAGAACCAGAACTGCTTTACTCGGGCCCTGTCGAAGCCGGGTTAGCAAGCATCTACGATGCTCGCCCTCCTTCTTTCGAGTCCGCGGTTGCGGTTGGGGGTGCAGCTGGCGCCGGTGCATATCTGGAGTCATATATTGACCGCATGCCTGGTGGCGTTAATGCTACTACTGCTACTGGTACTAACTCTGCACCGCGTGGTCCGATCGAATTGGAGATCAAAAACCTTCCATGCAGCACCGAGGGCGGATCTGGAGCTGGACCTGCTGCTGCTGCTGCTGCCGCCGCCGCGGGGTTGGGTAACGTTCCGCTCATGTCACTCGAAGATGCGGAGGCGACTCTTGGAGCTGCAAAGAAGGAAGCGGAGAAGTTGGAGAAGGCTTTGCTCTTACTTGTTAAGAAAAATAAGAGACTGCTGACTGCCAGCGGTGGGAATTGACTTGAGGTAACCAGGACGAGGGAGAGTGTCTTTGTGGGGATTAAGAGTAGGAGACACGTTGCAGCGGCGGCAGTTCTGTGGGTTTTGATGGTTCTGATGAAGGGAATAGGGAGGATGGTTGCTGAGTGGGTTTTGGGTGGGTTGGAATGGGTTGGTGTTGATTAAGTGTTTTTTGAGAAGGGAGAGGCAGGAGAGGGAGGCGTTTTGCCTCATCCAGCGGTTTTATTCGGTCGTCTTGTTTTCTATATTAACATCTTGGCAGCGGATATGACAGTTGTTAGAGGGAGGAGTATTGTTTGGTATTACGGGAGGAACATTGCTTGGAATCATCCGGGTTTAGTTTGCGCCATGGCGTGGATGGAGGGGCAAACAGCGTACGATAACGGCATCATCGATTTTTACTTCATCGGTTGTCCGTAATTATATCGGACCAGCGCCATGTCACGCAGTGGTACTATTATCTCTCCTCATCTTCTGGCGGGATATACAGTGTTGGAGGTTTTCGTCATTCTCCGAATCTATTTCGGTCTATGTATCAGTCATTTTCTGTTGATGATCTGTTTTGGGAAAGTGGAGGGATGATACCCATGAAAGGAGCGCAATGGGAGGAGGAGCGTTTGTAGGAAAAGATTGGCACTTTGTAGGAAGTAATATTTTGGTGTTGTTTTTTTCAGTTTGTAGGGTTGTATTGTGAATCATCATGGTTTGATGTTTGTATTAGGAAGACATTTGTTCAGCGGAAACATGAATGGAAGAATGAATCTGTTGTTGTTTCGAAGAAGAGGGATTATTCCCATGGATGGAAAGTAAAGTGAACCAAGTTATGGTTAGGTATGCATATATTTTGTGCCATGGCACCAAGTGATGTGAGACGTTACCCACCCTGATGTGGACTTTTGGTATGCGTCTCTCACAGCCTGTGTATATGTAACCAGTAGGTGTTGGCACGAATTAAGTTTTGTTTTTCCACTGACGGGAAAGGAAGGACGGGGAAGTGTAAGCTGTCAGTTTATACATGCTTGTGTAAGGAGAAGAAGAAGAAGGTGATGTGTGTGTTGTTTGTGCGGCGATGATCTTCTTCCCGAGAGGAGGAGACTGATGAGTGGTTGCTTAATCGGACATGACAGACAATACTGCACGGGACTCGATGGTAGAACCAAAGACATAATATATTTGGGAACGTTTGGTAAAAGTGGAGGATGGCTGGCATCATACGTTTCTGTCCTGTTCTCTCTCCTCTTTTTTTTTCCTGTCTTTTTTCTACGAAGCTTTTGTCTCAAAATCAATCAGTCCTTTGGTTTTTGGAGTCAGCCAAACCAAAATCTGAACCAGGCCACAAACAAGAAAAGAAAACACATACACTCTGTGAACATGCACACAAACATAACACAAGCCACATCATCATGGCCACATGACTTTTCTGTCATACACTTACATCATATAATGGACTATGAGGATTACACACATCAATCTGGTCTGCAATTTTTGGAGATCACATATGCTCAGTTGACCAGTAAATCCTGTTCTTACCTCTCTTGGACCTTTTATTATACTATTTTTTCCAACCCGTGATTTTTGACCACATGTGCACCGTGACTATCTGCCTAGGAAGTCTTATTTGTCCCTCTTTTTTTTTTTTTTTTTTTCGAGGGAGCGTGGTTATACATGAACAGGAATAAACACAACTGGCCTTTGAGTAGATCGTTATGTTAGTTTTACTCGTTGAAAAATTACCATGTGCATGTGATCATATTATGCCAAAACATGACCCTACAGAGATATTTAAATCCAAGAGGTTTTGACCGATTTGTTCACTCAAGACTGGTAAGGCTACTACCTCCCCAACTATCAAAGCTAATTACATCTCCAGATTATCTCACGTTCACTTGGACCCACCCCTCGAAGCTCTTCCAACGCTCTTTTCCATTCCTGCAACCAGGTCTCAAAGTCCCTGCAAGAATCCCATAATGAGCCAAGGTCTGAATCTTGGTTGGCATGATTCTCATCCAAAGCGGATGCAGCTCCCTCTCGAGCTCGTGAGACGAGCTCCGTCACCCCCTTGGGACTATACTGCCTCTCAATCTCCCCCTGACTTATTCAGACACTCCCAGATAAAGTGGACGGCCCTCCTATAACCTGGGTCTTTGTCCGAATAAAACTGGCACATGGTAAAATGATCTCGTCCTTTAACTGTATACTATTGATTGTAGGGGGCTGAATCGGGATCACTTATCATGTAGTTAAGAATCCGTGATACATCCTCGTCATCTGTGATCAAGTTGACATCAGTACTCATTGTTGACCTTGTACCCCCTACTGCGCGGGTCATCTCATCGAGAAAGCTGATAGTACGAATCTCGTTCTGTGCCACTAGGTGCTCAAAATCCCCTGTGATTCTTGCCATTCTCCCAATGCCGCTCTCAAAACGTTGGACGGATATTGATAATCTGGCGTGGGGAATAACAGGGATTGACCAAAGCATTAGCTCCAGGATATTTCTCTTCTCTAATTTGCTTGAGTCTCCAGTGGCATTCCTCACCAGGCTTATCATGCGAGATCTCTCCTCCACTGACACAAAGGTATAATATGGGGTCTCGAAGAACAGTGCTCCGCTGCATGAGTTGGCGAGGTCTCCTCGTATCTTGGCCGCCTCATTGAGGGCTATTTTGACGATGATACCGCCATCACTATGGGCAATAAAGACCAAAGGTCGACCTTTTACTTCTTGCCGACGATCTAAAATTTCAACGAGCAAGGCGGACGCTATTTCTGCGAGAAAGATTGATCGTGGTTTATCGGTGCCTCCGGAAACTGGCTTCCAGGACTCGGAATGTCCGTGTGTGAGGATTCAGGCGCTGTTGGCCAGTAAGACTACGAATCAAGAATGGTAAGCCTGGAAAATGACATACAATTGCAGCTCTTGACCCAAAACAAGGGGCCAGTAGCATCTCTCTGCGCCTTGCATCTGGTTTCCTCTCTCCATGAAAAATGGCAATACCTTTTTGGTATGAAGCCATGTGTCGACAGGATGTCCGCCTAACCCATGCACGAAGACAATATCGAGAAGAAAAGGATTGTGTTTAGGGGGGCGATAGACTTCTGAAATTCCTCGTCTGGTGATATTGAGTTTTGCAGCCATCGTAAGACACGGAGGTTGGATCCGAACCTACTGCGTAGATCGAGAAGTTTGCAAAATTGACAAGAAGGAAAGAAACAGGGCATGAGCTGAAAATGGCTTATGGTCTTAGTTCTTGGCAGGTATATGGGCAGCCTTGTTTTGACTCAGCCCCTCTGCTGTGGGAAGAGAGAGAACGCCTGGAGCCTTCCCAGAATTCTCTCAACCATTTCACTGCAAGGTAAAGTTCCACATCGCTGCTCATCAAAATTGAAAATGGAAAGAAAAAATATCATATTTCTCGTCATCAAGTATGAAAGAGGAAAGAGCATGTCGGACTTCCCGGTTGGTCACGAGCGGGTTAAATTTGTCCGCTGCTTGCTTGACCTTCGGCACCTCCACTATTTTAATACCGATGATTCTCAATGCTTTTCATAATCATCAGAATTACTCGGTTCTATATTCAGTCATTTCCCCCCACCCACCATCAAAACGGATGAGACTCCCGGGACAAACCATCCGATCGGGCACACGCAGCAGCCCTTCGAATACGCCACCTGATTGGTCACCTCCACAAGCGCCACTACCGACGACATCACTCCCCAAAACTTCAATTCATCAATCCAATTCGTTCATTTCCATCTTCTCCATCACACACAAAAAAGCTTCCATGTGTCTCATATACCTTGACGCAGGTTATCGGCTTCCTGCGGCTGCCAAACCGAAACAGCCATGGAAACGAAACGTCTACCATTTTTGTCGATTTCCCCAGAATCCATCACACTGGTATCTAGATTCTGCATCATGATTGGATTTGACAGTCCAAAGAAGTTATTACGATCCGAGACAGAATGATGGAAAAGAAGACTTGTAGGCAATCTCCGAGATGGCAAAGACACTTACTGGCCTCCTGGCCGGTTGTGGCCCGGGCGGTCCGGCGATATTGGTATTTGGGGGCATTGTCTCACAGATTGTGGGGGTTTATATGAGACAATGTGCTCCCTGAATTTGCTCGGTTCTTGGGATTAGTCTTCACTCTTCAGGGTAACTTCCAGCACACTTTTGAGCTTATTCGTCTATCATGTCCCGTTCGTTCTTTTTCTTGTTGACTTGGGGTTTGGTCGCTCTTTGCTCCCCTTTGAAGCCTTTGGGTGTCACTTTTGAGACGAAATCCTCTTTGCCGATCCTTACCTTGCCATATGGATCTTATAGAGCTGCCGAGTACAGGCAGAAGGGCGATTTGTATGTTTACTACCAATGAGTCGAGCGTAAACGCAGGATATATGTGCTAACAAATGCCAGATATGTATTTCGGAATATCAGGTTCGCTGCTCCGCCTGTTGGAAACCTCAGGTGGGCAAAACCTGCTCCCCCACAGCAGGAGACAAAGCTACAAGATGGAAGCTATGGACCGAAATGCATACAAAGTGCTCCGAATGGCTTGAACCTTGTTGGACCTGGAAACGGGTCACCGATTGGAGCAGCTATCAACCAGTTGTAAGTTGCACCTCTTAGAAACATTGCGAAATAAACACTGACCAGACGTTTAGTCTTGGAGGCATTCCCATTCCCCTATTCTCAGGCGGAGATGAAGACTGTCTATTCCTGGATGTCTATGTTCCCAGCAAGGTGCTCAACAATCCTTCCGCCAAGCTACCTGTTGCTGTCTGGATCTATGGCGGTGCATTCATATTTGGCAGCAAAGACGTTTTCGCGCCCGATCTTCCCTTTTACGACGGTTCTGGAATTATTGGGCAATCTAACAATAACATGATATTTGTTGCCTTGAACTACCGAATGGGTGCATACGGGTTTCTAGCTGGTACAACAGTGGAGAAGGATGGACTTGCAAACGCTGGGCTCTGGGATCAACGAGCTGGTTTCCAATGGGTCAAAGACTATATTTCTTTGCTGGGTGGCGATCCATCCAAAGTTACCGCCATGGGAGAATCGGCAGGAGCATCGTCAATCATGCACCACCTCGTTGCACAAGGTGGCACTCTCGATCCGCTCTTCTCGAGGGCCATCTTGCAATCACCAGCATATCAACTCATGTGGGACCGTTCCGGGAGCGTGGAAACTACCTTTCAGAACTTTGCGACCCTCGCGGGTTGCAAGGGTCAAGGCCTCTCCTGTCTCAGGGCTGCAGACTCAGCAACGCTGATCAAGGCTAATAAAGCCCTGGGTAGTAACGCGGTCCCGGGATCTTTTGCCACTGGTCCAACTCCAGACGGCAAGTTCATCAGACAAATGCCCGTCCTTGAACTTGCGCTGGGCAAGTTCTGGAAAGTCGAGTCGCTCGTAGTATCTCACACAGCAGACGAGGGGAGCTTATTCGTAGCCGGCTCCATTCAAACCGACACCCAATTCTCCAAATTTTTGACCCAAATATTTCCCAATTCCACTTTCACGGCAGGCATAAACCAGAAAATTGAAGAATTTTACCCGCCCATCAACGCTTCCGGTAAGAAGTCGAAGTACGCCACACAAACAGCCAGATATACCAACTTTGTACAGCACAGTTGCTTCACCTGCAGTGTCCGCTGTGAGTATTTGTCTTGAACCCTTTTTCCGCCCTAGCTGACTCTCTTGTAGACCTCACAGAAGCTTTGGGTCCCTCAAAAACCTATCTCCTCCAATACAATCCGCTTCCACTACCTCCTTTCAACCAGCACGGCTCGGACCTGTTGGCCACTTTCTTTTCTGACTCGTCTACCCCTGGAGTTTTAGACGACCTTGCTGGATTTGTTTTTCCCCTGTTCAAGGGAGTTAGTACTGCTTTACAAAGATACCTTGCTTCATTCATCACAACTGGAGACCCAAACAATTTGAGAAAATTGACCAACATTCCGCCCATGATACGGTGGGATCATCCCAGCACAGGAAAAGGGGAAAGATTGGAAGGTGTATTGGAGTTTGGTCCCTTGGGCTTAGGGATGGTCAGCGATAAGACCAACGAGAGATCGCCATGTGATTTTTGGAGGAAGTTCTCGAGTGCCGTTACGGTTCTGGGAGGGTATGCGCCGCCTGGGGAGGTTGTAGAACAGGACTGGGTTGTAGTTGACCAGGGGGCATGGGGGAATTTTCCAGGTGGAAACTAGAATGCGGGGGAAAGGGGTACCAATCACTATTTGATGGTGGAGTTGGGTTGTAATGGCCGATTTGCCTCAGGCGTGGAATTGCATTCACAGCAGATCACCACATCTGTGTGAAAAATCTTGCCAAACGATAGAAAAGGATTGGTAATGGTTGCTCTTATGGACGACAATTGACAGCTTGTTATTAGTTTCAAATATTGTTCATCTACGGAGTCCTTTGGAGATTCCCTTTTCTTCTACCCTGGCGCGCGGCCTGCTGCACCAAAGCGGCACAGCTTAAAGCTATTACAAGGCTTCTGCCAATCTCATTTCCATTGAGTACCCACCATCTTCAGAGCCATTAAATACTACTCATATTTCGTACCTACCATCTTAACCCTTCAGTGGTGGGTTCTGTCTCGGCAGGTCAGCTCTACCTCTTCCCTGTCGCCGTCGTTTGCCAGCTTTTCTACGATGTTCACCGCCGCGCTTGTCATTACCTGGTGGGCGCAACCTGTCTTCGCTAGCAGTGATGGAGATGACTTTGCAAATAATCTCTTTAGCGATTTGGGTAAACTAAGCGTCTGATTTGTTCTAGAATCCAAACATTCACTAATGAGAGTGTACAGGTCCATTGCTCGCACTTTCGGGGAGCGTGTAGCGATTCAATATCTCAGCCATACGACATCGTGGCAGGAGTGTGTGATATTCGCTTGCGCACCGCTTGGTCTCTTGACCGCCGTGGTCTCAGCCATCAGAGTTGGCGGTCCGCGATGGCTCAAGGCCATTGTTGGGCGCGCGAGAGAGACGGACGCCACGGTGGAGCTTGAATTACTGAGGTGAATCAGTCGCTATTCGCTTATACTGTGTTCCATTGCTGACCTTGTACTTCACCAGTTCAACTTCGCCTGATGTATGCGAGCTTTGGAACGGTGTTGGAATGGTTCGCATTGTTGGAACTCCCTCAATAGTCCAGTTGGCTTACGGCATCCCTTCTTACACACCTAGCGGGACTACTGCTGTGCACACATTGGAGTCAGCTAAAGAGCAAGGGTTGTTCACCGAAGTCAATAACAAAATCAAGGTATCTAACAACAGCAACGAGTTCGATCCAACAGATAAAGAGGGGGGAGGGAGCCAAATATGCACTGAAAACCCGCCAAACATTCTGCTCAACGTCACAAATGGAACAGTCCGCTCCTGGGAACTGTATCTTGCCATGTTTCTTGGCTTAGCCATTCAATTTGGTGTTCTTATCTATGACGGTTTCTTGGTATCTTCACCACTGCCCTGGTTGGACAAAGACGTACCGCGTTACGCACTTACCCTGACTACCGTAGGGACGGTCACGATGTGCGTTGGGACAGGCCTATGTGCATTAATAGTTGAGTCCAGAACAGTGGAAGAGGTCTGGAAGGCCGAATATGGGGCCGATTCCGGAACAAAAAGATGGCAAGACCTACCTTCGATTGTGTGGATACAGCGAGGAAAGGTCGTTGCAGACCAAGTGTTCCGGTCATTCAAGATTATGGGAAACAGGAGTTCTCGGGAGAAGGTTCTGAGAACTTCTCGGAAAAACCCAAACCCCGTTTTAACAGAATCGTGGGCAGTTATTGCGTCCACAATGGCAATGACCGGCTTTGTGTTGCAGTTTTGCGGGTAAGTCATCAGACAAACAGTCTATATCATGTGGAAGCCATACACACCAGTTAACACTCTTGCAGGCTTCGTTCCATGCCTTGGTCAGCATCGATTGCGCAGTTGGTAGCAACTGTCCTCATGATTTTCATCCGAATATTGATCCACGGCAGAATCACCATGATGCCCAAGGCAGAAGAACTTCCCGAGGGCCATGAGCTAGACCAGTTGGCAAAGGACATTCATGATTGTTCATGGCGTATAACTATGCCTTCGCGTAAAAGCGATGCGGAAGTTGATCCGGAGGTTGGCAATGGGCTTTCCCCGCAAGAATCATGAGACCACTGGTTGACACTATTCTAGGAAAATGTTGGAAAGTACACGAAATTTAAACCTCATTCTGGTAGTCAGATTCTCGAGACTAGGATTCGACTGGCACATTTGACTGCATGGCCCAGCAGACCAGACTCTGCTGAGATGGCCAAACGTATTTGCGTGGCGACAGAGGACATTTTACGACAACTCTACCTATCTCAAAATGGACCCATCGCCTTGAAATCGTCGGCAAAAAGCATAGAATCTTTTGATTGGGAACTCGGCGTGCTGTTAAACCCTCAATTCAGTGACTACTACGAAGCCCAGGGAAAGCTGACGGTCACATTCACAAGATCCAATGTAGATGGAAGGTGGACTGAGTGGAGGGCCGATGCGAATAAAGTCGATGCACTGCTGTCGTTGTGGCTCTCCAATTTTGTGACCGCATCAACTGGAGAGAAGGAGTCCCAGCGAACTTTTTGGGTTCTCGGACGCAACGATACAACTCACGAACGTAGCATTTACGACTGGTGGGTGGACCGCGGTGAGAGCAGAGTCTTCGAGTTCACAAATCTTCGAGAAAGCTGCTGGGAACACTCAGTTGATGTGACCCGCGTTTTTGACCTGTCTGGATGGGAGGTGACTACATCTAGCGGGGACGACACATCCCGCTTTGGAATTGTTACACACGGCAGTGTGATAGCTGCGTGCGGTACACTGCTGATAGGGAGTTTTTTTCGCTGCGTAGCTACCAAGCTTTTTGACACGACGATGACGAAGATGAACGGCAAAGCAATTGTCATGCCCGCCGAGAAGGTCAAAGATGGAGCAACGCAATTCTTGATTACCCATCAAGGTGTGCGAATACACGCCGAGATCTTGCAACAAACCGGCCTCGCTACGGTCAGCGAGTCCTACAGGCTTGTTGTTCCTGTCTTGCAAGAGATCGGAATCCTTCCGAAATCTTACGACGTACGTACGCTTCCCGAGTCTTACGACGAAACACTGATTGAAAGTATGCCGGACGTAACCAGCCTTCCACAACCAAGCACGTTCTCGCAGCTTCGACTAGCCCATGTTTGTAAAACACGAGTGAAGCGTTTAACTTCCGAAGATAGATGGGCAGATGCCGGAAAGGTCCTTCGACAACTTCTCAAAATCACGACCAAGGCACCTGACAGTCAGTGGAATCAGCAAGAAGCCCCTTTTGTTCAACATATCAGAGAGTCCACCGGGGAGTCCGTTGTCGAGTTCACGAAGGAGCTCGCTACACAACTGCTGGACTCTAGTAGCTTGAATTTTCCTGATGACGACGTTAAGGCCAGGTTATTGTCAGATGTCTTCTCAGAATTGACCTTGTACTCTGGTGCGAATGTCAGCGGGAAACTCTCCAAGCTCTGTACCAATGCAGCAAAAAGTGGCGAAATGGGCAACCTTGATCCGGAAAACCTCCTTGCCTCGGTCATCAAACTCGACGATTTGAACATTGCCAGGTTGGTGATGTTCTTGGTGGATATCAGCACCACAACTTACCGGGATCTGATATACTCCTGGAGCAACGATACATCACACAATGATGATAAGATACGCTTGTTGGTGCGAAATTTCAAAGGTGTTCAAGGAAACAGGACCTCGATCTTTCGGGAAGCGTATGAAAAAGCCGATCTTAGAGTCCTCGACGCTCTTCTAATCGATGGCTTTAATATGTTAGAAGATTCAGTCTTGGGCCTCCCTCCGCTCGTGGCTGCCTGCAAGGATGAAGGCAAGTATCCTGACCGTGACGGGGTTATCCGGACTTTTCTCAAACACGGCGCCAAAGCCTCTGATAGATGTGAGTTCGGTCAGACAGCGCTACACTATGCAACGAAAAAAGGATACCTCGACTTGGTGAAAATACTTGTTATCGAAGGAAAGACGCCCCAAACCGTAACGAGTGCCTTAAACCGGACACCACTTCATCTGGCGTGCATACACAATCATCTAGAGGTCGTTGAATGGCTCCTAGAACAATGGAGCGACGGGGTGAACACCACAGACAACGAAAAAATGACACCGCTTCACCTTGCGGCATTTTGTTTGGAAAGTAGAGAGACAATAATGCGGGTATTGATTGAAAGAGGCTCAGACATATCGGCTCTTAATGGATACGGCCAAACGCCGCTTCTCCTGGCTGCTTTCAGAGGACAAGAAGAAGCAATCAAGCTGCTGATACTCATGGGCGCATCTATTCACCACACAGATACCCTCGGTCGTTCTGCATTGCACTATGCAGCGATGGAAGACAGCAAAAATTATGTACAGAAAGCGTTGGGCTCGGTGAGGCTTCTGGTTGATGAGCTTGCAGCTATTGACGCCGCAGATAATGAGGGATGGACACCACTGCACTACGCTTATTGCACTGCAAGATCCGGAGACTGCAAGACTGCCGATTTCCTCCTGACTATTGGGGCAAATCCGCATTCTCAAGATAAACGCGGCCGAGCTCCCGAGTTCTACAAGGGAAGTGGGGTGTTTATTCCTTACTGGTCTCCGGCCCTCGAAAGTCTCAGCCGATAGGTTGTCTCAGAAAACGCCTTGCCAGAAGCCATAATACAGTATTCATCTAAGCCTTTGTTTACTCTTTAATTCACCTGCCATTCGATTATACCGCGTGACCACCGTCCAGAATGCGGTGAGTGGCATGATTCTTCACCGTAACGCGTGCCGGCGCTTCATCGGTTTGATGACAATCGTCGCAGAGCCTCAACATTGTCTCAATCCGATAAACAACGCCCCTCGAATGTACAACATGAGATAGGGGCGTATTTGTCTACGGTTTAACCAATCAAATAATTACCTCACCTAAAACTCGGCAGATGGAATGGGCACGGATCATATCAAAGTTGAAAAGGATGAAGAATCACTACGATTCAACCTATCAAATTCATCCTGTGACAACGGTCGACGGCCGGGTTTCACAACTGGGATCCCTGATGGATGATTTTTTTTTTCACATTTCGGGTAAGCATTGCGGCTGCATGTTACCTATTCTCCATTTTGTGCGCCCTGCATTGGTGTCACCACGATTTTCCCTCGGAGGATTTGCACCGTTGATAAGCGGCGGCATTCAAAAGGATCTGGGTAAAAAAGTTGCGGCCTAGTTTGTGATGTGGAGGAGCCGGATATGCACGTCCAGATGATGACAGATGATGGAGAACTGCATCTGGCTATTTTCGGGAAGGACCTTGCAGATGATGATTACTGGAAGGCCTGTTTCTGAGGCCTGAAATGCATCTCGTCTCACTTGCTTTGCTGCCTGGGAGCTCTCGCAGGCCAAGCTCTACACTATGTAGAGAGCAAGTAGTGTACACTACTGTTTGCTTGCAGGCGCGCCGGCCCGTGGCTTGTGTGACAACCTCGATTGGTTGGCTAGATTCTCATCAACGATCGATTTGGGGGCGGCGGCTATGGCTCCAGAGTTTGTGCGGCATATTCTGGCTATCGTTTCCGTGTCGTCGAGTGTCAGAAAAGCTGTCCTCAATTCTTCGCCGCAGCCTCGATTCTTGGGGGTGCACGGAATGGGGTGAATTTGTGGGATCATATGCCATCATCCATGTTTACCCGATGAACCTTTTGGACGAACCAGATGGTACAGTGATTTTGATCGGGCACAAGAAACCTTGGCGAGCTGGATAACTCCGTCGCTACCAGAGGAGAAAGGTTGCGTATGCACCGCCTCAGCCGTTCCCAGCCCCTCTCCTTGGAACATTTATCGATTCATCAAGAAATTGGGGCTTCCGGAGCTTCCGCGGAGCGCTGCGGCAGCGTGTGATATCTCGAGTTGTCTCAAGTCTTGTCATTCGTCCGGAATTTCTGAGCCTAACGTCAAGCCTCTGGATTGACTACAAGAGGCACAACGATAACTACAAGAAAGCGAGAAAAAATTGATTAGGGAAATGTGGCGTCTATCAGTCGTTTACGGAACCGTTCGGGTCCGGGAAAGATGCAGCTAGGAGAGAGATGGTGGGATTGTCAAGCTTATTGTTGGTGTGGTTGGAACTCGGGAGGCAACCACTAATGGCAACCTAGTCCGCGTCCATGGTTCCACAAGGTCCTGCAACGAACATTCCATACATCTTTCTATACACCTATCATGTTTTTTTTTTTTGATCGACATTTGGTTTCACTGCATAAACGAGTTTGACTTTATTTCATTGAAATAAAAGGCCTCAACAGGAGGTCCAAACCTACCAATGACACGGGGGCGGAACCTGGAGAAAACTCATTGATTGATTCCTCGATTGGTCTCGATCATGGCGTGCATGGGTCCTGCTCGCCGCAATTGACAAAATAGGAAATTTTTATTGGATGACTTACACTACACCTGATGATAGCGTAGTGGGGCCAAGCGGGGACTCTGGGGTGTTGATATGGTCCGTGCGCAACACCCCGCTTTCTGGGTGACAACATCGATCCAAGAACTCGAGACCCTTGGCACTTGGCTCCCTCACAGCCACCTTCAGTTTTTCTCTGCCACGATCAATCTCTTTTCGAGGGGCAGTATCAACTTCAAACTTTATCAATTGAATTTTTATTGCATAGATCATCATATGTTTTGGAAGAATGGTTTTGATCACCTGAAATTACTTTTTCAGCTTTCACTCCTCGTGATTTACGAGATTTTCAGCGGTGTGATCCTGATGGATAATGGAAACAAAACAAGGCAGCGTGAGGCAACCAGGAAAAAAAACACCAACAACAGCAACCCCAGGCAAACAAATGATTCGGTGGCTGAAACCGAACCCCGAAATATTTTTTTTCTCGCATTTGTATTAAGCAGTTCCATCTGACACAGTCACCGCATTTCTTTTTTTTTTTTAATTCATTGGCATCAATAGACGCGCAAGCTCATGTGTGTCAATTAAGCGCCCGAGGCGAATTCTGACAAAACAATCCTGGAAGCTGCAGAATTAGACGCAGAAAAAGAAAGCTGACATGACATGTTACTCAAAGGATTTCAAATACAGCAAAAAAGAAAAAAGGTGACGTTGATTGTTCTTTTCAGCCAGCCTTAAGACGCAAATTTAGGGCTGCCACACACACACATCAACGACGCCACAAGGTTGATTCGAGGGGACGGACAGCGCCGAGAAACGATAGACTCGATAGTCGATGATTAGCAGAATTCCCCGAGAAGAAAAGAAAGGGCTAGATCCCCCTGGCAGTTAAAAGTGGCGCCTGTCGGTCATCCGCATCGTCAACGTCAACGGCAAGCTCCTGCAGGGATCATATCAATGTACTGATTCCCGCGAGGCTTACCAGCTGTAATCGACACAGTCCCCATGTCTCCTGACGGCACACGCTATGCTGGGGTAGGTATTTTTGATGCTACGTTCCAACTACACTATCCAAGCATTATTAATCCCAACATGATGGTAAAATTATCGCACTATCTTCCGGTTATTCCTGTCCCAAGACCGGGTATTCCGACGACAACGCAGGAAAGAAGAAGCTAATGCGTCATCCATGAGATGCGCGGCCGCCCAGAGACAGGCCCAATCTCATAAGGCCTGTTTCTGATTGTCAGTTAAGTTACGGCAGGCAAGGATTTTTCTTTACAGTACAAACAAAAGTTCAAACCACGCCGCCGGCTCCTCTGGAGGTGTGGTTACAATCCCCAATTCCTTCCCGCGAGGGCCCAAAAAGTCGACCGACCCTAGATTTTTTTTTTTTGCCCCTTCATTACCGAGCAAGATTAGCTCGGTTGGAGAGGATTCAAGACCCATTTTTCGTAGTTAGCTATCTGCTGACCAGTTAAGACATGAGGGCTGATATTGATAGACGCACGGAACTAGGTACGAAATACAAGGGTCGGTATCGTATCTGTGTGACGATTAATTTTCTCGCTTCGAAAGCGACCGACTTTCCGGTTTGCCATTCTTTTTTCTCGGTTCCTGGAGCAGGATGTTGATGATATAAGCATTTGTTAAATATGTGCAGATGAGGCTAGGTATAGACAACGCATACACCCACATACACATATTATTTTTCTTGAGTCACATCTCGAATTACCCATTTCGAGACCGAGGCCTCAAACTACACGTGTATGAACTACATCATCCTCTCAGTCATTCAAGCTTTTCCCGTATCGAGAGACCGAACTCCCTCCCCCCAAAAAAACCAAAGTTTAAACTCAACAAAAAGAGAAGGGATGGGAAAAAGCGCTTTTGTTTATCTCTGCGGCACATATACACCCCACTTATTATTGCTCCCTATTCTCAATATACCCTCCATCACAAAGGTACGTAACTATTCCGTACACTACCTCAAAGTCGGTCTGTGGCACGCAACAAGCCTGAAAGAAAAAATCGTTTGGTGTGCGGCACAGTTAGGTAAAAATCACAACGAAGAAACAAGAAATAAATTTTTTTGACTGAATTAACGCCGCATGAAATGATGGGCGTCCTCCTCACAACAGCAAAGTAGGGCCGAGAGAATACCAAGATCATCATTGAGTTGATCAGCTTGAAGTAAGGCCGAGGAGGAAAACCAAAACCAAACCAACACTACAGATTAGCGCCCGCCCGAAAAAAAAAAAAAAAAAAAAAAGAAAAAAAGAAAAAAAGAATAATGACGGTTGTGGCTTATTGTCAAAAAGGGGAAGAGGGGAGGTGGGAAATGTGGCTAAGTTCCAATAATTGATTTTGGTTTCTTCTTTTCATGTCCAGTAAACGGTTAAGTGTGGGAAGCATGAAGAAGATGAAGTGTGGCTGTGCTGAAGTGTCTACGGATAGAAGCTCTCAACTCCCGAAGGCCGATGCTTGCATAATGAGGGGTTGTGGCTTATACCAAAGGTGGGATGAGATGACTTTTCCCTCTCCCTTCATCCAACCACCACAATATCATGACCGAACTAAACCAAAAGAAGAATGACATCTCATTATAATTCCAGCTAATCCAATCCTGCCAATCCACGGTTCCTGAATCGTTGGAGAGCCAAGAGGAAGACATACGTATTACTACACCACAGAAAAGTGCACATATGCAATGCACATGTAATGCAACATGCACCTCAGTGGCCACTGAATCCGATGTGTATGTACGGGAGTAACGGCAGTATTGTCTACGGAGTTTTCCGTAAAGTTAGTTACAAACAAACAAACCGTTATGATTGGGCGATCCAATATCATGGGAAGACAAGCATTCATCCATTTTCCTTTTTCCCCATCTATGTTGGGGCGTAGTCCGCTCCGGTTCCGACAGAATTGAAACACAAAACATATTCCTCCCAAAACGTAAACGGTCCGTAGTAAAATAAAATAAAATAAAATAAAATAAAATTAGGCAGCTTCGGTCTTCGGAAACCGGAGCAAGAAAATAAACTAGAAGAAAAAGAGGGGAAATGGAGGGGTTGTTGTGTGATTTACACAGTCATGTATGATTTCTGACACCGACGCGAGAGTAATTTGACGTTACACCAAAATAGAAACCCAAAAGACCACCGCACGACTTTGTACCGTGTGCCGCAATTATACAGTTGCTGTTCTGTCTGGAATAGGCAATTGGTTCGTAACAACAGAATTTCACACAAAGATGTAAAATATACCTTTCACATTTGTCTAGACTAGAGCGGGGTTTTGGAAATCAGTGGTTGTGAGAAAGTTGATGTGCTGTTGTTTGTGATGTCTGTCGTGTATTACACATATGCTATTTTGAAGAATCTTCTATGAACAAGAGTAAAGACAAAAAACCAAGACAGATTAAACAGCACCGATTGTATAATTTTTTCCACCTGACAGACCACACCAAGATTTTAAAAAAGAGATCCTCCACAGTTACCAAGCAAAGGTGTTTGTGTCGTTTCAAACGTAATAAAGAATCGTTCATAAAGCAGACTGTTTGCCGTATGACGAAGAGAGATTCGTTATAGAGACATTAAAAAAAGTATGAGTGGGTGAGCGAGTGTTGTGACGTTGTAAGGGAGTTTAAGGCCATAATTTATCGTTATAAGTTTCATAACGGGCATCACATCGTGAGCCTTGTCGTGGACGGTTGATTAAGCACCTCGCTCCCGGTTATAGCGCTCCATGTCGAAATCCGGACCAAAGAAATTGTCGAGGTCCGGGCCAGCAATAATGGCACGCACACCTGTGGCTGCTGGGCTTCCCGGCAACACTCCAAACCAGACATACTGGGGAGATGCATGTTCGGGCGCGGCAAGCTCAACTCGAAGCGGAAGCCATCCAATTGGCTCCAATGTCCTGCCAGTTCGGGGGTCCATGCTGAGCGGTGGTTGACCCGGAATCACCAAATCTCCAAACCCAAGCTCCATCACAGTCTCCAGCCAAATGTAAGACACCCCTCTGTACAACTGGGAAAGCAGTATCCCGTCGTAGTTGACGGAGGCGTTGGTGAATCTGGTGACAAAATTGCCACGGGTCAAGCACTCAAAACGACGGTTGAAGGTTAGCGGGACTGATTCCATGTTCGCGGGCGGCTGTCGTCTCCACCGACGTCGAGGGAGGTTTGGCTGGTTTTGGTTTTGGTTTTCTAGGGCAACTGGTGGAGGCGAGTACCAAAAGTATGATTCATCGAAAAAGTACAAGTCGTCTTGGGGATCAGATGAGGGAGATCCCAAGTTGTAGCTATCCATGATTGGAAGAAAGCTCCTAGATGATGTTGATGATACTAGAGAGAGTTAGCCAAGGAAGAACAAGATAGGAGAGGAGGTATCAACATACATATATCGGGAGTAGGTTCGCAGTGTGGAAAAAATGTCTCGGTTGATTTACGCCTGTCAGGAGGCTTTTTGGTCTTTCGAGGACCACGGGGTTTCTCAACTCTCTGTGTTGTCGGGCGTAGAGGCGTCAACGAGGGGCGTGGGCCTTGAGTACTTTGCCCTCCACCCGTGAGGTCGCTAACGCTGTCGTCGTTTGGAGTAGCTGCCAGGGTTTTTGCAAAATATCTGAGGCTTTTGCCTGGGATATTCTTCATCCTACCAAGAGACGAAGCAAAAGAGAGAAAAATGATGTAGCGAGCGGGCTGACTCAATATTAGTAGAAAGGATATAAGGAAATATTATGTTCCAATATAAAGGGAAGTGGAAAAGAGCGAGGTAAAAGGTGTGTGGTGGTGGATTTTCATAAGCCAAGGGAAGCAAGGCACAGAGGGAGGAGGTCAAGATGGGAAGAAAAGAAAAGTGAAATGGAATAAGGAGAGATATGTACTTGTAAATTGTATAAGCCTCTGGGCAGAGAAGGCATGTACAACCAGGGAGCCCTGCACGGACCAATGACAAGATAGGGCTTGACACCATCACTCACTCTGGTGAGCACACCGCGGTGTTTTGGTGATTGGGGTGAAGCACTGAAGTGGAGCCGGGGAATTTTGTCCTTTGAGCAAAATGCAAACATGGCCGGCATTTCATGATCGCGCAAGAAGTGCAAGATTTCATCGTGCGAGATCCCCGAAAGAGTGATGGACTTTCATGATATTGTCCATCAGACCCGCCCGTTCTCAACGCAAACATGGCGGTTGGTTGGCTAATTTTTGGGGTGCGTCCTGCGCGACAGGGTACGGTAGGTAGGGTCGGGCAAACTTCGACGTAGGTGGGATGCTAGATGGAAGGCGGATGGACTGTGGCTGGATTTCCAAGGTGAAGGGGGTGAACCGGGCGGAACGGAACTTGATGTGATTCGCGGTAGAATTTCGTGTCGAAAATGGTGCCTGAGGACTCCGGACTGCAGAACCGAAAAAAACATTGACGAACAAAAAGGAAAAGAGAGCAAAAAGTGATCAGGCTTGGATGGAAGAAACCTGCGGGCAGTTATAAATTCTGGTTCAGAAGTGTTTAATTGGAGAATTGGAAACCTGCACCGCATAATTTGTTAATGTGATCCTTACCAAACAGGGAATTCAAGTGCATGGATTCAGGTCCCTCACTAACAAATATTTTAACTTTGAGGGATGGTGGTGACTTCCTATATTTTTTCAGCTCATGCACGAGCTGACCCTTTTCGGTAAGTGGCGTCCAATAGATCGGTGAGGGGTCTCGGCAGTGGTCTTCTGATGAGCCGACTTTGCACCACCACCATTTCCAAGCGGAAAGACAAAACGGTGTATATGAATAGAAATAACCGACAGTTGCCGCGCCCAGGCACAGTGAAGCTGGCGAAAGAACAGACAGATTCTCCATGTTAATGGTAGACCATTTGACATCACCACCATGAAAAAGTCATTGAGCGTATGACGCCTCTGCAACAGGAGAGCGGTTGTAGTCGGACCTTCAGATGAACTTTAGGATCAGTTGCCTTCTTTCTCGGAGCCTCGCTTCAGTTTATAAACACGAAGTAAGTATAAATGAAGTTGCAAGATGCATTCTTTGAACCACGAACCACAGATTAGACTTCTGACCATTTCTCGTCCTATACAATTTCATCTTCAAGCCATCACAGTCAGTTTCAAACATCTCAGATACCGTCGTGGTCAAGCAAAGACAAAATATGTCTCCAGGGGTAAGCTTTATTTACTTCCCCCTATTTCCACAAACGGTACAAGCTGACCTCCTCAACAGCAAGACTCTTTCCACCCATTGCGGATATCCTCAGTCTCCTTTCCGGGAGCACCACAGCTATCATCTCAACGCTTCCCGGAAAGCCCCATCCTGACATCTTCCGTTGTCACTGCCAAAAATGAGCACTTGATCACAACTTCAGCTCTTCTCTCCATCCTACCACCCAACATGCCTAAAACCCTCACTCACCACATCTTAACAACCACCAAACCAATCCCAGTCGTTCTTGAATGGCGACTTGACTCACGCCCCTTCCCTACCATCGAAACCCGGCACATTATTGCCAATTCTTCCGAGGAGGATGATTGTCCCTCGGATGTAATCTTCTCCGAGTCCATGGAGTGGGCTGAGAAGATATTTGAGAACAGCAGGAACTTTACACAAGTTCCGCGTCGACCTACAGCCGCAGACGTTGCCTCGCAACTGAAGCTCCGCAGGTCACGCTCTCTCCAAGAGGCGAGCAGTAAAAATTGTGGAAATTGCTTCTGTTGTGATAATTGCAACCACCGCGCTGTTAATGCCGGTGGCGGTGGTATCGGCCGTCATAACTCACCTAGAACCATTGCCACCACCACCACAACGCGGGGAAGACAGCCATCTCCCCGCGATAACAAGCCCCAATGCAGCAAGAAATTCCTTGATGCGCTCACTCGTCACGCTGAGCAGCACTACAACGAGACGGGGGACACGAGCGAGTTGCGCAGGGTGATGGAACTTCATCGACGGTGTGGAGCTCGCAGCCTGTCTGTCTGAATCAAAAAAGGGAGTATGTCGAAAATGGAGGGTTTAGGTTGTCAATTTTGCTTTTGATTTGTTCCAATTGTTTTTAAATAATACCATTTTCTTGTTGAGGGGGAAGAAAGGGAAACGGTAGGGAAAAAGGAGAATAAGCTCAGGAAAAACTAAAAGTAGTCTATTAACTACCTTAGCACCTTATAATGTTAAACCACAACTCTTTATACTGTCAGTTTTATGTAACATTTCCAAAACCGTTTCTCATCTCCAGCCATTATTAACAAAAATCTCATCAGCGATACGCTGATCCTCACAACATCAAACCGTAGTTCCCTCTACATAAGAAAAGGAAGAAAAGGAAGAAAAGGAAGAAAAGGAAGAAAAGGAAGAAAAGGAAGAAAAGGAAGAAAAGGAAGAAAAGGAAGAAAAGGAAGAAAAGGAAAAGAAAAATTTCAGGTTACTAACTCATCCAACTTTCCTTCTCTAAGCAATGAGATCAAAAAGCTCTTCCCAACATTAAATACCGATAATTAATAGATAGCCTCAAAAAAAAACCTATCATCAAACACCACAGCGTAGAAAAACGGGGACAAGAATTGATGCGAATATCTATCTAAACGGTACACCAAGAGGTATATCATCATCGTGGCCTCTAAAAGTAAAAACCAAAGATATTTGGCAACGTCAACGACTTAAAACATCTTCCATTGTTTGGTTTCTTTTTTCCTTTTATTCTTTTTCTTTCTTTCTTTCTTTCTTTTTTTTTTTTTTTTTTTTTTTTTTTTGCAGATTTTATACTCTTACTGGGAAAAAGAGGCAAATAAATCCATCAAGTTGATCTTACAAATAATAATTATCTCAAAAAAAAAAAAAAAAAGACAAATGTAGACCTCTGGTATATATTCAATTCTTTTACCCCTATAACCTGCGGCATCATCCGACTTTCTTCTCAATTTAATTTCTTCACAATATTTTCGTTTCTTCTTTGAACTAGAATAATATGTATTGAAACACCACAACATCAGGTAATAGATCCCAAAGAAAGCAGACATCATTCCCCAAGATTAAATCTTAATGTAAATTTTGAACCGTTGAAATCTTTGTCACTGAGGAATGAAGGAATGGGGAAAAAAGGTAAAAAAGGGCAAAAGAAAGAAAAAATCGTACTGAATCACAAGTCATAGGCCGGAAAAGAAGTCATCTTAACAATCAACTGTACATACATGGGCGATACTCCTATCTAGCTGGTGTATTTTTTGTCACTGTTTCTTGGAACTTGGAATACACACATCGTTCACTGCATTATTAATATTGTGGACAAGAAATCATATTCATAAACCTCATAAACCAGCAAAGTATTCAATCCCCACCGTTCAAAATAGCCAAAGAGACATAAAATCCGAAGCTCAAGAGATGTGAAGATGCATCTCATTTCAACTTCAAACAGATAATAGGGGATGGCCGTGATGGTCTCCCCAGCAACGAAACAAGTTCATGACGTCATCGCAATGTCTGCACCTCTGAGCAAAAAGTCCCAAGAGAAAACCAAAAGAAATTTCGCTGATACTTTTTCCTTGCCTAACGTATATACAATCTGATACCCATTTTTTTTTTTTTTTAAAAAAAAAAAAAACAAAGCAAAAAATAATACCTATCCCACCAAAAGTGAACGAATTACCTATTAATCCCACATTGGTCCACATCGTCCTAAAGCTTGGCATGAAGTCAACTTTGGGTTGCGGTGGGGGAACCCGATGCGTTGGAACGAACAATCCACAGCGCCCAACCATGATCCTTGCACCCGAAACTCCAATGAACAGCAGCCGTCGTCTTGGCCAGCATTTGAAGAGTCGGGAGCACGGAACGATGCGTCGGAAGGGATGCACGAGGCCGTCAGTAGCCAACCAGCGACCCAAGGAAATTTGTCCGCAGTCTGTTTGCGTCACAATTTTATTCCCATGGGTATCATCGTGGAACCGGGCGAAGATTGTCGTTGGTTACTGGCCATGCTTGGTGTAAGTCGTGTATCCACCCAATTGCCTAAAATGATTTGTCGTGATCTGACTCAGGCCCTAACGAAGTCTTAGTGTCGTGACTCGTATCCCCGGGGGCTCAAACGTTATTTAAACGACATACCATCTGCGTTCCATACCTGCCTCCTATTCATAACCATTGATGTTCATGTTCTGGTTTGCGGCCATATTATGGTCGCCCTGTTGCTGAAATAGCTCCTCCTCTTCTTCATATCCAGGCCAAATCGGCCCCGCTTCGACATTTACTATGCTTGGTGAAGAAACGTATGGTAGGCTTTCTCGTTGGTTGTGAGACAGCCTAGGTATGAGCTTGTCAGGTAGGGCTCTCTTTGAGAGTTGTGCAAGGACATATACTAACCAGTTTAAAAACGGGATTCCTAAAATCATATCTACCTCAAGATCCCCGACAGTCGGACGGCCTAGTAGTGGAAGCCGAATCAAACACGGTGGCAAGGGGAGCTGTGAGAGCTCGAACCACAATACCACTGCCTGCCGACTGGTGGCGTTGCCATCCGGAGTCAAAAACGTATGGGTTTCCTCCTCTGTTAAGTCTTGCTGCTCATACTCCAACATGTCTGCGGCTCGTTGGGAGAGCCATGATGATGTATGGTAGGGGCTGATCAGTGCGTATCCCAGATTAACCCACTGCCCTTCGGGTGTCATCAATGAAAGACGTGTTAGGAACTCGCCCGGAGCGAGGTCTCTACCTTGCCCGCGGCCTTCGGCCCACCTCGGCAACCTCCCGGGCCTTCGCGGATGTGCAGCCATGGAAGCTGATGAGGCGGGCCTTGGTTGTATTATATTCTCCGGAATTTTTGAATTTTGTGTTGTGTATCGGTCTAGGGATGCGCAATTCCCTGAGCGGCGCTTTGATAATGAGCTGGTAACGGTAACGAATGACGGACCGTGACTGCCGGGTTTCCTGGAGTGTGTTCTGGGCAGTGCTTAAGTGCACTGTGATAAAGTAGACGTTATCCTCGTTGAGAAGGCCAGCTCCGTTTCGAGAGGAGTCGAGAAAGACAGATCGTTCTCACACGAGCAGCTTAGACTCTGTGCTGCGGCTCGGTGTGTATGTTGAAGTTGATCGAAGACGAGGTGGGAAACGGATCGTTCGCAATGGGGGCAATGACATTGCGTTGCAGTTACCGGATCAGATGCTCTAACTTCTCCACCCAAAGGACAAAGCCAAGAGGACTCGAGATGAAGAACTGAAGACTGAAAATTCGTGGGGTTGTTGGTCAACGCAACCAGACCTGGAAGCTTTGAGGATCCAAAAATGCTTCCCTCGGGGGTGAGAGGGAAGGGGGGGGATTGGGGGGTGGGTCGGATACGCGTAACTACCTCAGGTATAACTGAGCGTGGCAACGAATGGCAAATGCGAAAGCTTGAGAACCCCACTATAAGAGGCAGACAAGGCAACTGGGCAACTTGGGAGAGCTTGGCCTTGTGCCGTGGATGTGGATGGAGCTCACAGAGATCGGGCGAAATGGGACGGTCCACCGAGACTGGCAGGTGAGCTTTTATGCGTCCGGGGGTACCTCAAGTATAAAAGCTCAATGGCCACCGTGACCCGTCAAAACCAGGTCCACTTCAAGTCTCCCGTCATCTATTGGACCCCTGTGACTGCTCAGGTAGTTGGAAGGGACAACCAGTTAGAAGCATCTAAACGAGGCAGAATGAAGGCGCGTTGCCGGTCCTGCCTGACAAATGCTGTTGCTGCATGTTGTACTGGGCAGGGCAGATTTTGGAAAAGAGAAAAAGCTGAAGCACAAAATCAAGAGCAACAAGATTGCCGACAAAAGCCGTGGCAACAAGAAGGAAACACGGATATAGATCGACATTCAAGGTTGAGATTCGGCTCCTTCCCTTCGGTTCCCAGAGTTTGGTTGTTCGCATCATTGTAGCCTAGGTAAGCAAACACCGCAGCTGTCAAAGTGCCGCAGTTGCCCGGCTTTGGGGGACTTTGAGACAAATGTCGATATCCTGCGCCTTCCCGCTCTTCCAAGAATCCCCCTGGACCTTTCCATGGAATCTCAACCTGGGGTTTCCCCTCTTCAAATTCTGCTTGATCCTCAGGCATTGACTCCATGGCCCCAGTTTTATTGGCTCCCGTCCCACCTGCACGGTGCGGCTGAACAACCCCTCACCATGGGATTGGTTCAGCGAATTTACAAATTACCCTAATCGAATAGATCACCACACCACAAGCACTTGGTTTTTCGTTGCCCCTTAAGCCACTTACGGCTATTTGCATATGATACTAAAAGCAGGAAAAGTCGGCCCAGCCCTGGCCGGTTTTCCGTTACGGCCTCGTTCCAAGGGGAGTGTGATCCCTCCCACAAGGCTGCAGTTTAGGGCACGGCGATTTTCAGCTGCTTGAAAAAAAGTTTTTGAAATATTGAACCTTCATCCTTCAACCCTTCTCATGATTGTGCCAATTGACTCGGAACAACCTGCGCTTTGCATGACGTGGCAATGTCCCAAACCTCATCGCTCCAACCTCAACAAGGAGCCCTGCGAGACCCGGTACACCTCTCCTTCGACTTTTATACCTCACCAAGACTAACATACCAGCAGGTCGATTTTAACTTCGATATCGTTGTTCTATCGGTTTCAGGCTATGGACAACTTCACTTGCCAGACAATTCCTCTGAGCTTCCCGTGAAGCCATCATACGACCCTGGCGGTTTGGATGCAATCTCAATTGTCCTGGTAGCCCAAGTTACCGGACAGCCTCTTAAAGATTTGGAAACCCTTGCATTGAGCGACAGCTACTACATCAAGCTCACATGGCGGCTACATCTTCCATTCCCAACCTTTACCACAAGACACCTTCTTGTTGTTGGTGAAACTTTTCTAAGTTTCTCTCGCGACTTGGCATGGGCTCAAAAAATCGTCAAGAACGCTGAGAGATTTCAGCCAATTGACAGACCCTTTCCAACAGCCGCTCGCTCACAGACGTTTCCTGTGTATCCCCAGAACACCACTCGGGAACGACAAAAAACCGCCTTTCTCACCAGTCATGCTGGGATTCCTAGCCAACTTCAACTGGAAAGTTGGGCTCGGAGCAGCCTAGAGCCTCAAGCACTCTCCCCTCCCGAAATACCAGACAGTCCTCTTTCCATGTCCCCAGCTCCAGAGGATCACGAGTCGATTTGTTCAGACATTCCCGATGCCGGAGCTTCAGCACCAATGGGCTTCCAAAACCCAAAGTTCCAGCTCATTACTCCTCCTCCATCACGAAAGCACACCTCTCACCTTGACGAGGTCAACGACGAATCAGCGGATGGGATGGTACAACAGCAACTCTCACTCGACATGTTTCAGCAGAAAAAAAGAGAGGCTGAAGATCTCTATGCGCGTAACGGGGATACGAGCGGCCTCCTGTCCGTATTGGCGGAAGCAAGGGCGGCGGCGTCCCGGGACTGGCAGTCTCCAGGGGCACCCCGATGTTAAATCCAAGAATGTACCTGCCATAAAGGGACAACAGCCCGGGAATCCTTTCAGAAGCTATGTTGCAGGGCTCATGCTCATTACGTTTTGGTGCGGTTATTGGCGGTTGTATATGTTGAATCTACAGAGTATATTATTTTCCTTTGTTTTGCGAAATACTTTATCGTTTTGGATATCTTTTTTGAATTTGGAGTCTGGACTCAAATGGCGTTGCAAATCAGATTTACAGGATATCTAAATGTTTAACCCATATGCTCAATTCTTCTGACGAAGGGTCAAGAACCCATCAGGTTTCACTCAGACAAGGCAGCAGACTTTTCCCACCACAATTTTTAACTTTTCCCCTCAAGTTGGTGTCCTCAATGACTTCAGGTAGGCACAAGTGGGGGCTGAACAGGAGTCATTCAACTTACCCTTGGTCGGAGCCTTGTAATCTTGTAATCAACCAATTTCCCCTTACCCAGACAGTAAAAATAGTCAGCATCAACACCCAACAGACATTTTCCAGAGACGGCTGACAACACATGAAACCTAACGCCATCCAATAGTGCAGTTCATCTGACCATTTCTTCTCTCGGGATTAGAAGTGCAATGTGCATGATCTCTCCTCAAATTTTCGGCACTATACGCCCGAAAGTGCTTCTTGAGAGCTTGCCGACACACACACACTGGTCATGGAGGTGCAACTTTTGACCCGAATGAGGCCGCACGTCTCTGTAACGTAACAAACGTGTCTCATAGTTAAAGAGAGAAGCGACAGTAAAAAAGGCCCGAAAAGGCTGTTTAAAAAGATGAAGAAATATTATTTTTTCCTCTTTCTACACCGAGGAAAAGAAGGCAGATATTTATCTAAGCGGTATATAATAAACCTTTTACTATACCTCCCACCCCATGGCAAAAACACGCCATAAAAATTCCTATACTACATAACTGCATATAATACTTTACGTGCATTTAAGTTACCTCTCCACATGACTACCGACCGGATGGACCGACAGACCGCTCAAAGCTGAACTTGGACGATGTTTCGGTATTTTCTTTTTTTGGACAATGACCGAAATACCATTTCTCAACAAAAGTCCTTTACCAAGGCCGCTTACATATACGATTATACCTAACCGGATTCATCAGCAAAAAGGTAATCACTTGACAGTTTGGCACTGTCTTGTGCAGAAAACTATTGATGACCACATTGCATAGTTACACAGACATCTCCGCGGACCTCCATTGATTCGGTGATTATTTACCAGAAGGGGGCAAATATGTTAGTGATGATGGTGGTGGTGGCTGAGCCTCGTCTTGTGAGGGGAAAAGAGGGAAAAATGGGGTAAATGAGGGTTAGGGTTCTACCTGTCTTCACGAAGAGAAATTTCACCGATACGGAATAGTTGGTTATGCATTCTACATCTTTTTCGCCCTCATTTGCAGGTTGCCTGTTTATTGAGGCTCATTGAAGCCTTGTGTCATCTCAACCTTTTGCATCTGCAGTTTGCTCCCAGACAGTAGGTAGTCAGATGTGCAGAAGCCATCCAGTGTGACAAATGCAGCATTGGTGCCGGTTGAAGGAACAAGACAAGGCGAAAATTTTTTGTCACGGCATATCCGTCCATGCCAGTCCGGAACTTAACGAGAAAGCCTCGAACGAATGACGGAACTGCCGAAAATGAAGAAATCGAAGAAGTATGTATATAAGCGCTGCTCATCGCATCGGTCGGTCTTTTTCTTTTTCTTTTTTTTTTTTCAAGACTCATCAACCGCCGATGAATCACGTTCGGAATACCCAAAACACCGATTCATGCATAACTTACCTTACGATATCAAAACTCCGGTTTATACAAAAACAGGTTCATGGAAATTCAACAAAAACCTAACCGAGCGCTTGACACGATATATCCCGACAAAATGAAACGTCTGGGCTACCGATAACATCCCATTATATCAATATATCTTTTCAGCTCTTCGTGTTACAATAACGGCCCCCCCCCTTTTTTTTCCGCTTCTAATTTTAAAAGAAACCATGCAAGTTTCGGCAATCAATCACATTCAAGTATCACGACATGCCTGAAATGACGACGACTTCGCAGATAAGCAAAATAGAAAAAACCATCCAATAAGAACTAATTCCCCATCACCTTCACTACCTAACTAAGATACACGTACCCATGATAGGTCTTATCAAATGACCTTCTGAGCTGACGTCTCTCATCTTGTTGTGTCCAAAACAGGAAGGAAGATAGGCAAAAAAACTAAAAGAAAGGCATCAAGGCCTACCCTAACCCAAACAGTCAAAACCGCGTATTCCATTTATATCACCTTCCTTCCTTCCAAAATCAAAAACTCGATGAATCAGAAGGCAAAAATACGAAATAAAAGCAAAATACCGAACGCCCTTACTCCTATTGTGTACGCCGAATATGAAACAGAAACAAAGGGAAAGCAAGAGTCCGGATGACCCTTTATTGCCTGAGGATAATCTAGTTGGTTTAAAACACCATGGTTTTCCGTTTTTTGACGACTTGTTGGGACAGTTTTCTTTGGGTTAAATTTTTGTTCCTTTTTCTCACCGACCAGATATAGCAGTCCCCAATCCTTTATACCTCCTGAAGTGTCCATTCACATCGTGTTGATGTTGAACTCAACCTCAAGACGATGTGTTCAGGAAAAGGACGACCACGACGAAATACTGTTGGCTTCGTTGAGCCGTTAGCTTCACTTAGACAGAGATCACAGGGTGCGTCAGTTTCCATAGCTTCTCATTTTCCATAAGTCAAATGAACGAGCGATGAACGCAATCTGTGTGTCATCTCCCTTAGTTGTACGGCCACGGATCGCCAGAGTTCATGCCTCCTGGAGCGAACATGGGATCAAACCCACCCTGCAGGAACTCGGCATTTACGGGGCTTGGCCCGAACTGGAGTACAGGTGAGGAGGGACTGGGCGAGAATGTATCCTGGGGTTGGGACAAGTGGCCCAAAGATTGTGCTGATTGGGGGGGCGTCTGATATGAGACCGCCGGGAAAGGATAGGTACCCGTATACACGGGGGGCTGTGGGCTCCATGCAAGACCTGCAGTGTCTCAAGTTGGGTCAGCACTGTCAACATGCACCTGGGATCTCTACCCCGACCCATCGGTGGGCCGTTACGGGCCGTTGTGGGGTCCAAGTTGATCGACGTCAGGGAATGAAATTGCCCTTGTGGAGCAATCACGGCAACTGCCGAAAATTCCTCACTTCATCCAAAGTTTCTCTCCGGCTCAAAATAAATTAGAAATGACTTACTCGGGGCTCCTTGGTTCCTCATATACATTGGCGTGTCTGGCGTCAACAAACCGTATCCTCCGCTCCGAGGGTCGTAACCGCCGAAAGTCGAGGTCCCCTGACTGATTGGGGTGCCCTGGGAATGGTTCTGTGCGTGTCCGAAGTGAGCCATGTTGGGCTGCGGAAGATGTCGACCGAAATCTCCCTCCAAAAAGGCGCGCCCCAGGATTATTCCCTTTTTCTGATCAGGAAAGGTCTCATCATTGACCACGACGACAGCCCCCACATCGACGCGAACATCCCCCTCCACGACCTGTTCGACCGCCACTTGGGTGTACAACTTGGGTTTAACAATTCCCCATGGCGAATGAAACGGAGCTACGGGGTCTGGTAGACACTGAACGCGAAGCCCCATTGTCCGCGCGGTGGATAGCGGCATGAGGGATCGTTCGACTTCCGTGCAAATCCCTGCGGTGAAGGCGTGCTTCTTTGAAATCGCAATCAGCGATACGGACATAGTCTTCTCGAATTCGGAATGTTGCTGTTGCCGGAACCTCCTCCGCCACCCTGACTTGCGACGCTGACGGCTGTTGTATTGGCCCAGTGATTTCGTTGGAGTACCGCGGTTGGATCGAGTTGTTTGAGCATCCTGAGATCGGGGCTTTAGTGAACGATCAGAACGATTGGTGTTTGGTGAGCAGGGGGAGGGCGACATTAGATCAGAAGCTTGCTTTGGCGACAGCATTGCCTCCGAATCCACGACACCATGGTTCTCCTCAATATGAAGCTCCGCGGTGTCTCCAGCTGCGCTGGAAGGCGTTTTACCTGGGGGGCGGAAGGTCGATGGGTTTCGGCCGTGTGGCCTTTCCGAAGACGGGAAGTCTTTTGACTGCTGAGGCATCTCGCAGAGCTTGGAGGACTGTTCAAAACTGCGGCCTTCTGAGGGAGGCAATCTGACGTCCATGGATCTTCGATGGTCCCGTTGCGGGGGGAAATAATTCGAACTGTGGCAGGACTTGATCTTGCCCTTTTATTATTGGGGGGGGTCGAGGTTTGGTTGTGAGTCCGGAATTCTACACGATAGCCTCGTCCCGTTGCAAACTTGTAAAGTCCTTATCTCACTCTGAGATAAATGAAATAAGTTTGTTGACACCGAGACCCTTTCAGGCTTTGTGTTCTCAAGGGCTCTTTAAGCATATACGACGAATCGTGGGTGATGATTCACCCGGGAGTAACGGTGCGAGATCGGGGGTTGAGGTGTCGGTTTACATTTTGACAATTTTGACTTTCCTATCTCATGAGCGGAATTAACTGCCATCTCGGCACAAAACAGAAGAATCAAGCCGCAACAACAAAGGTTGAATATTCATCCAGGTGGGCTGTGTTAGAGCGGTTGTCTCCGGAGATTTGTGATGTGGGGGTTTTGTCAGAGAAAATCATTCTCACTTGGATAAAACCTACGTACCGGAGTGCTCAGGGGAAAGGTGCAAGGCGCAGAAGCATGGGCATCTTTCTTGGCTGACAGACTAGATGGAAATTCGAGGCGGGTGAAGCCGAACAGGGCACTGTGAACCAGGGTCTGGCGGTTTAAACTGGCACCATCGTCCGCCAGCAAGTCGTTGTGCTTGGCCGATGTTGCTGTCCTGATGGATATCTTGAGGGCACATGACCAAAGGGATGTTTTGATGATGGGTATCGCGTGATGGGTGACCAATCATCTGAGAGGAATATGGAAAATAAGGCAGTACAACCAATGAACAGGGCAACGACAGAACGACCTGGAGAATGAATGCAGAGCCCTTACGGTTAATGACGGAAGCCTGAGACGACATCAATGTTAACCTTCGGGAGAAGAATATGCCGCAAATTTCCCTGATGATGACGCGGCCATCAGGACCTGATTGAAAAGCTTTTTCTTGAAAAATGCCGTCTGTTGCAAAGATCATTCCGCCCGAAGGTTGCCGAAAGGGGACGCAAGGCTGTAGGCATCCCAACCCACTTCATCATCCTTGGCGAGTTGATGATTTAGCTGCATCAAAGCAACTGGCAGGCACGGCCGGTAGGGTTGCATTGCATCATGTCAGTTCAAACTTGGTGGATGGAGTTCCCGTCATTGATCGGGTCAGGGCACCATCGGTCTAGTCTTCAAACATGAATCCCATCATCATCATCGGTGGTCACGCCCGCATTAGATGCGCACTTTTATCGAACTACTGCAGAGTATCAATGGTTTGGTGTTCCCTCATTCTGCTCAAGTGCCTGGTTCCTGCTTTCCCGTCTCTCACTCTTCCCCCCTCTTGTCTTGCCCCGCATGCCTCCCGTCCAACCTGCCTCAGCTATCCCAATTGGGTTTGGTCCACACAGCCTTGTGCTTCCTCTTTGGACTTCTCACAAACATCCAGGAATCAATTGGCGCATCCTTTTCGTCCCGGCGATAACTCGGGGAGTCTAGACCTTTCAGCTCGGCTTAAGTGTCTCTGTCCACCCTCAATTGACAGAATGAACATCCGGATATCTTCTCTTTTCGGGTATGCGCGGATCGGATCGAGGCGTTGAAGCTCCTTTTCTTCTCGAGATGCAGCTATTCACAAAGGATTAATATAGGTAAGATCCTCCCAATGGCTTCATCATCTCAAAGAACTTCTCAAGACGGCGACGGTTCAGAAACTGGTCTGCCCCTGAGGCTTCAACAGCCCCAGTTTGTTTTCAGTCAATCCTGATCGGACCCATGAAACATTCAACAGATAGTCCCTTTACCGTCTCAGAATTTCTGTTGACCACCCAACCCCTCTTTTATTTTATTTTAATTTTGATTGCTTCCCATACTTTTCACGAAGAATTGGTGTTGATGCCCAACGGCAACCACCAGCATAAGGTCACACGGAGCCATTTCAAACCATATGAGCCATCCCAACAAAAGGGGAAGTTTGCAGGTAGTTCGCACACCATGATTAAGACTACCACGCGCAGCGCTCGCCGCCTGGGCACCAAATTGCTTGATACTTCGCCAAGAAGGCGGACAGCTGATGTTCGAGGCACCCGGATCTTATCCAGTCAGGTCTCGTCCACTTCCCCAAATCTTGTCGCCTTGTCACGTCGACGCCCGGACATAAACAGTAACCAGCTCGATCCAATCCCACCAGGCGACAATGGCGGTACCTTACCTAAGAGGCGGGAAAAGGCTGCTCACCTGAGAAAAAATCTCGATCGATCCAATGCACCTGGAAATGGGGGGGAACGGGCAACGAACAGCAGCAATCAAGCTGGAAAGATGAACTCAACGGAGGCACCTCGGCTGTCTACGAGTTGCACAAACCACCCACGATCAAATCGCGCATCTCAAGAAAGCCTTGAGGATGTGATCGTCGTTGCCTCCCAACAGCACACCCCGTCGTCGTCGTCCGTCAAGTCTGACACCTTGGCCTCGACTCAAGCAAAGACCCGTCCCTCTCTCAAGCCGTTGAACATGGTGCGCGGACGGTACCAACAGCTCCTTGACCTCGAAGCCCACCAAAAGCGCACTGCTATTGAGAAGTACAAGGCTACCGGTGACCCGGCACACTTCCTTCCCTTTTTGGGACCGTTCGTCGACACCAACGACGGAAATGGAAACAACACCAAGTCAGTAGATGGACATGAAGAGTGGCAGTGGGATAAGGAGACTGAGCGTCACTGGCGTGAAGGAGGTAAGGCAACGGGCACAAGGATCTGGGCACCTGTGAAGGAATCATTTATCTAAAATGTCAGGCGTGGGGGAGGTTTCCAAAAGTTTTTGTGTGTTCGTAAAAAAACAAGGTGTCGAGGAGAACAGAGATAGAGCCTGTGAGTTGGTGATTTGGTAGAGTGCTGATTCAACATCGGTGCCTAAGATTACTTCAGCGTTCAACCTTGCCGCAGGGCTATCTGATGATTATCCAAAAAAGCAAAAAGAAGAGTTTGTTTATTTTCATCTCAGCTGATATGTTCCTTTGCCGTTATTATCGGCAGCACACCTTAATATTTAATATACTCCCAATTCACTTTTTGAGCATCTCAATCATGCCGTGGATTACTTCACAGAGTCATTCCTATATTCGTTAATTTAAATTTCAATCCATGGGGTATGTCAAAAGGGTTCTATGCCGAAATCAATAATTCTGATTGTTACTGAGGCCGTTTCCAAACTCAAATTAGATGAATTTCATCGCTCAGTTTTCGATTTTATTTTATTCGATAGTACCTATTTCTCATTTTTCAACTCCGACCAAGATCTAGACTATCACATATTGTTTTCTCACACACGCCTCTTCTCTCTCTCTCTCTCTCTCTCTTTTTTTTATTTTTTGTATTTTTATTTTTCTCTTCTTTTTTCTTCTTCATTCTTCTTCATTCTTCTTCATTCTTCTTCATTCTTCTTCATTCTTCTTCATTCTTCTTCATTCTTCTTCATTCTTCTTCATTCTTCTTCTTCTTCTTCTTTCTCACCATCTCTTCTCAGATACCTGTCTTCTTTTTGGCATAGAACAGTTAGACGCTTGCAATCAGCCATTGAAGTAATTGAATTCTCAATTCTCTAATAACGTAAATGTGGTTTTGGGTGCTAGCCTGTTATCCCCGCCCTCTTTCTTCCAAACAAGGCCTACCCAACCTAGGGCTCTTTGTTTTTGCTTATTCCCTCTAGGATTCAGTTCCTGATCTCTGAGATGATAGCAACAGTATACCCCTTCGTGCTTTCTCCAACGTGAAGTGTCTTCATCATCCGTCAATTGATCCTGTCATCAAGTATGTATATACAAAAACCAGAAGCGTCCAAGAAAAAGGAAGAAAGGGACAGATTACCACACGAAAAGAGCAAAATATAAGAATAATAATCAGATGGTGGGTATCATATTTTGGAACTTTTTCATATCCTTGAGCTGAGATTCTTCGTCATATCCAACACCATTTTTTGGTAATCCATAAACCCAAGAAAAAGAAGATGAGAGAAACTCGCCGCCATTGATTCAGCCAATAGAATCATGCGCATGCTTTCAAATTGTACTCCATTGGCTGGAAAAATAAGACTCATAGACATCCCCAGAGTATGGCCCAGAAGCGTGAGATAGGGGATACTCAGTGTTGTCGGGACAATAGTCTTCAGCAACTGAGTGGCCTTCGCCCGGTATCCCAGGGGTGAGGTCCTGAAAGCTTGTCGACGGCGAGGGGCCAGTCCCAGTGTTATTTATGTCAAAGACGGAAGTGGCAGCCCATCCAGCTGAACTACCTCCGGGCGTAAGAGCTGCCGGAGAACTCGGATACCTGATTGGTTGATCAGGAATCCTGAGTAATAGAGGACTCTGAGCAACGGTTGGTGACCTCACATAAGTGCTATTCTCAGCGACTTGCATTGAAAGTGCCCCATTTGCCGAAGGACTTGCATTGCCAAGCACGGGTGGTTGCAGGAGAGGCGATGTCAGCTGCATATGAGTGGCCTCGTTGCCTTCGCTCATCGGGTGCTCCCGCTCGAGCCGCTTTCGGAATTTTGTCCCGAAATGGAGCGGTCGATTCCATTCCAGTAATTGAACATTGATCTTCAAGTCTGTGAATCCCAGGTCTGGGATGTCGCAGACAAATGTGGTGTAATGTTGAGGTGTTGCCAGTCCAATATCGGTGAGAATGGGGACTTGTTTTGCCAATGGGATAGGATGAACTTCAAGATAGAGGGCTCTGGCCATTTTGATGTCCATGGCAGCAAATTCTTGAGATTTACTGAACCGAGCAATTATGGTGTTCCCTTCGGTGTTCCCTTCGGTGTGATTTGGATTCTTGATATTAACCAAGACCAAATCTGGCAGGATGGCACGGGTCGACGATGGTCCCGCTATCTCTATCGAGGTTGTTGACTGTCCTGGCCTGGAACCTGGGTTTTGAGAGTGTTGGCCCTGTCCGGATGGACTGGGGTTGGGCCAAGAACTTGATGAGCCGTAGCTCAGCCCGTTCATCTGGACAGACTGTGTCATGGTATGGTGTTGAGTTTGGCCCATAGGCATAGATAATAATAGTTGGGGGGCGATGTCTGATCCGCCATATTCAGGTGTGAAACTTGGACGACCAGCAATCAAGTTATCCTGACCGTGTGAGGCGTAGACATTCACGCCAGCGTTCTGTCTTGTGCTGGGGTACTCGGACGTTGGTACTGGGCTTTGACCGAAGTCATATCCAAACCCCCCGCCGTTTGGGTTGAAAGGATGGTTGTTCATGGTGTAAGAAGTCGCCGTTGATGTTTTGAATTGAATATTGGACAATATGAAGTGAAAGTATTTATTGTGGCTTTAAATGGTGTCAAGTTGGGGTTGAATAATGGACACGGGCAAATCTCATGGGAAAAGAATATTAAAATAAAGGAAGTGAAGGGCGTGGAGGCTCGTGGGAGGATAAAATCGAAGTGTTGAAGCCCTGGATAGACCAAAGTACCGGGGGCTGAGCAGAGTTTTGTAGCTCGGGTATCGTGTCACTCGAGCCCCGCCTCGCAGGGTGGTTTTTTTCTGGAAGGATATGATACAAGATCTGTGAGTTTGGGTCCAGGGCCACTGTGAAATAGTGGCGAGAGATTCCCGATACCTGAAGTCGCCCGGATTCGAGCTGTTCGATGGAGAGGAAGGCGAAGAAATAGATATTTACGATTGCCTCAGAGCTCTCCACAGTACATATCAAACGGACTTCCATCTCAGAATCTATTTTCAGTGGTACATTTGTCCAGATCTGCCTTGTATTTCTCAAAAAAAGGAAATCCGGGTAAGGCTCGACGGGAGGCATCCACTCTATTGGCTTTGAGAACGGCCATAGCCGCCCGATGATGTATTTTGTTGGATATCAGCTGTTCAAGCTGGCGTGTTTGGATCCCATTGTCACAGTTGCCTGCCTGCTGAGAATTCCATTTCCTCGTCTGGGAAAATGTGTAAAGGTCCTCGGGCAGTCGGAATTCGGGTGGAGAATGTCTGGCAGGTGACGTCCCAGACTCGGGTTTTGGGAAGTTAACTATGGACCAAATCGTGATAGTGATTTGGAAATGGAAAGGACGAGAGAGGTCGACAAGTTTGACCGAAACTTTTGGGGCAGCTTGTTTTTTTTCCTCTGGGCGTTTCTGTGCCTCTTGGCCGCTTTGCCACAACACCATCCTCCGAACTTTTCCATTTTCTCACTCTGGGGGTTTTTAGCGATCTTCCATACTTGGCGCATTAGCCGGGGCTCTCAAGGCATATTTTGACATCGATCACCCAACTCACTTTTCTCCGATAACCGCTCAATGGGCCGTTGTCACCCGTTGACACTTTACACCTTCCTTTGCCGGGAAACGAGGCGTGCAGATTGATGCTGTTTTGACCGAATTATTGGATGGGACAATCCAAATTGACAATGCCGATTCAAAGCATTAACCAACGCAACTTCGCTCAATTCATGTTTCCGTGTTGTCTAAGGCTAACATGCGTCAATGAATTCCGAGAGTCGGCATTGTTTGTCCATTCGATGAAGCCCGGGCAGAGGCTCAGGTGTACAATCCTCCTGGTACGGCAGCAAGCGGCCTGTCATTTAAAACTATCCTCCGGTTCAGCTCCTCCCCTATAAGTACTCTGAGCTCTTTCCGACCAATGTCCCAATTAGTCTTCCGCTTTTGCCCGTTGGATGTTGATAGGGTTTGGATGCACTAACGGCGTATCCCTCACTCCCTTTTTTTGTCTGCCCTCAAACCCACTACACCATCATAGTTATGATCTCACACCCCTTTGTTGGCATATATCCTCACGAGCGCCAGTCCCAGCCGGCACTGCAACATGCAGGGCCGGTGAAAATGGGCGAAACACGAGTAGAAGCTGCCTCAGGTTTGTGCACCTTCCTCCCTATCCAAATTCACTCTGAATGTTTACTTACTCCTTCCAGCACTCAGCCCATCGACGAACGACTTCAGACCAGCCCATCCAGAGAACACCACAGCCAGTTCGGCTCTCAGCTTTTCTCAGCGGAGCATCGAGAAGCCTCCAGGCAATATCACTACGCGACTGCTCAGCTTCCTTGGAAGTATGTTACCTGCCGGCGACCGTGACTCCTGGTCCGACCATGCCATTGATGCAGACTATTTGGGTGCTTCAACGGCAAGATCGACGACGCCTTCTACCGAGCGGTCGAATGCGCCCTCTGATACCACGGCCGAAAGCAGGACGGAACAGAAATGTTCCTCCTCAGGATTGTGGGGGTGGGTTGGAAGCAATACTGTCAGTGGTTCGGGAAGGGTGTTGCAGACCGAACGGTGTGACACGGACGCATTGAAATCAGGTAGCGCTGTCTCTCCTCGTACTCCTTTGACTTCGGACTGTAAGAGTCTCGGGAGAGCTCAAGGTGCTGGGTTCAAGGAAGACCTGGCACATCGGCGATGCGCTGAGATAGATTTATGTTCCAAGAGGTCAGATCAAGCCTCGGCCCATCCAAAAGTTCCCAAAGGCAAGTCCGCCTACACGCACGACGGTTCCAAGTCCACGCTTGATGAGCATATAAATTTGAACCCAGAGAATAACTCCGCAACGGAGGATAAATATTGGAAATGGGATCAGGACCGACAGCGGTTTATCCACACGGATGCAAATACGGGGAGGTCTGTTGCCTGTCCGGTTGGCTTTGACTGAGGAGAGGAACCTATGGGACAAATTATTTTTAGAAACCTTTACATCTTCAATAATCCGAACGCTCCGCACACCCCAAGGTCATTACTTCACCACTTATTATGTCACCAAGCCGGGTAGCAGAGACTCGGACAAGTGGATTGTTGGAGAAAGACAGAGTTGGCTGCTGGACCAATTCGGTACACAGTCTGCACTTGAGTTCGCTCACGCGTGTAAATAATTGGAGAGGGACCGCATATCCCATAGGGATGGAGGCACCGCCTCCAGCGGTGTAAGATCAATAATAATAATTACTTCACCACTCCTTGGCATCACTTTTCAGCTCTTGTGTTTTAGAATCCTCGAGTTTGTATGCATCACCTCACCATTCACCCAGTGATGTCCTTGCAGTAAGTCACTAGATGTAACTTTTGTAGGTCACAAGCTAATGTATTACCAGATTTTCCCCCTTTAGCATGATATCGTCGTCCTGTTTACATCGCACTTGGACCGTGCGTCTTATTCAGGGGCTTGGTTGCCAGGGAAGCGATTTATATGAGCATGAGGAAGCGAGTGGAGCATATACATTCAGACTTGAGAATTTTCATCATTTTCTTTGAAGAAGGATGGTATTCAAAAAATACGTTAATCTGGCTTAAGCTATGGACGAGGAATACAAAAATCACGACTTAAAAAGATAAGACAAGTATCATATGGATGGAAAAATAAAAGGAAGTAACAAGACTTCACTTCCTAGCTATCTAGTCACGGCCAACATGTTGTAATCAAAAGACTCGGGCTAGGAAAACTAGTCCAAAAAAACTAAAAAAAAAACTGCTAGACAGTGACGGACCAATTTTTGGTTTCGAGATTGGCGATATGACTTGTTCCATAGGTATAGTTGCGCCAGCGGCTAGTCCAGAGGCGACTTGGGAGCCCGGACGAGTAGGCCGGGTCGTAATAAACAGCTCGATAAAACCATCCAAGAGACTGCAGGGGATCGAGTGGAAGATACCAAGCAGCCAGCGAGAGACTGGGAATGCGGAATGCAGAATCGCTTTAGCCAGTACATACTACTCTTTCCCTCATCCACATCCCAACTTGAAACCACACTGCCAATCTCTCGATCCAGTCGTCAAAGATGAGGAGCGGCAACTAGGACCAGAGTTTTGAGACGAAATGACAATGTATTGCAACGGATGAGAGAGGTAATAAGTCCTTGAAGTCAAGAAAACAATTCTATGCAACCAACGGAAATGCCGCTACTTTATGAATCTCGAGTTCAAGATAAAGCAAATCCAAAACGCTCAGCAGAGCAGCTTGACTTATTAACCTGCTCAACTCCCATCAAAATTGACACTCAGAGGCACAAGAAATAAAACCAGTTATAAAACCACATAAGCAAATGCAAAATCATCCACATCCCATTCCAATTATATCTGACCCGCATCTAGAAACATGATAAGGAAGAAATACTAAAAAGTTTTATGTGGGAGACGATAAACGACAAGGATTTCAGAAAAAATAAAAATATCGATAACCGCCCATCAAGGATCACCCAGAAGAAGAGAAAAAAGAATTAGTAGCAGCGAAATTACCCTTCAATTTTCCCTCCCTTCCTGTACCCCGGGACCACCATTTTTCCATCCATATCATCAAATTTCTTTTTTCATATACTTTATCTTTTTAACCACCAAAATGTCTCCATCGAGTAACTGGATTTGAACAACCAATAAAAAAATAAAAAGCTCGCTGCCCGGTTGACTTAGTAGTCACGCTCGGCCCTTTGAGGCTTGCTGTTAATACCCTCTTGAACAGCCGCCAAGATCAGCTCCTTGGCCTTCTCAACACCCTCCTTGCTGCCCACAATTTCGATGGGTTCGTCCCGTGCCTGATCACGTGGAACAGTAATTCTGCAGCCACTTTGCTTGCGGATACTGTTGACCTTGCTGCCGCCCTGGCCAATGACATAACGGTAAGTCTTGGGGTCGGGGAGAACCAAGTATCCTGTCGCATCCTGCTTCTTTGCCTGCTCGAGGGCAGTTTCAATGGCCTTCTTGGCCTTTTCGATGTTCTCAGGTGAGCCGCGGAGGACCCATGGGATATCACCCTCCTCGGTCGACTCGTTAACGACAACACTCCACGAGTGAGCGTCAGCAATCTTGTCCTCATCATCTGTAATGAGAGGAAGAGCGCCTCCGTTGGCCCTAGCATTGGGGGCGGCAGGTCTGGGTGGGATCGCATGGCCAGCGTGATCGACGGTGACATGGTGATCAGTTCTCAGCCGCCGGAAAATCTGGCCGTTACCAGAAACGGCGTGGTGGAGAGCCCGAGGAATCTGGATAGTCTCTCCTGGCTGGTCTTTGATCAAACCCTCGATGTGAGTCTTTGCCTTCTCGACATCGGCGGACTGTCCAACAATCTTGACGGCAGTCTGGCCGCTGCCTTGACGGGGAATGTCAATGGAAACCTTGAATTGAGCCTCGAGATTGCGCTTGACATCGCCGCCACGGCCAATCAGAGATCTATGCTTCTCAACGGGCACTTCAATGACCTCGGTCACTTGGCTCTCACGCTCGGTGACGATAGCCTTGATCTGAGCGATGATCTTATCAACAACCTGAGACCGACCCTCCACCTTGATGGTGTTTCCATCGGTATCCTGCTTGGGGAACTGAATGGCGCGCGCAAGCTCACGCCTATCATCAGAACCACCAGCCTTGACAACAATTTCGCGGAGGTTGGCACCTATGACTGTCAGCTAAAACATTCAAGTAACATTAAGAGCGTAAAAAAACCTACCGCCGGTACCAATCAGAGCCTTGTGGTACTTCCTATCGACATCAATGGTCTTGACGACGGTGTCATCAAATACCGCCTTCTTCTCTTCGAGGAGCTTCTTGGCCTCGGCAACCTGTGCTTTGGTGCCCTTGATCTGGATCTCGACTTGAGTCTCGCCAGACTCCTTGGGGATGTCGATTCTGGCCCCAGTTTGCTGGCGAAGCTGCTCCAGAACAGCACCGCCAGAGCCGATCAAAGAAGGCAGCTGCTTCTGCTGGACAGTGACGGTAGCAGAGAATGAATGATCCTTGAGGTACTGAAGCAAAGACAAAATTTCATCACGAGCCTCATCGGCACCGCGCTTGGGGCCTCTGACCATAACCTCATCAGCAGCCTGTTGACGGCGGGGCTTTCCAGCATCGCTGGCTGACTCTGCAACAGACTCGTCATCCTTGCCGGGCTTGGCAGTACGAGGGAAGTTAATGATAACCTTGTAGCGGGTCTGCAGTCTGTTGATCTGAGCACCCTGGGCACCAATGAGCTCGCGATGAAACTTGGGGTCGATCTTGAGAATGTGGGTAGCTTCGTCCTGCAGCTGACGACCAAGAGCGTTGATATGAGTCCTGGCAGCTTCAGCCTTGGCCTTGGGGCCCTTGAGAAGAACTTTGCCGTCGTTGACCTGAATATCAACATCGAACTTGTCACGCAAATCCCGAATGTTGCTACCGCCCTTTCCGATCAAGTGATTAGCAAATTTCTGCGGGAAGTCAAACTCCAAGGTAAATCCGCGCTCCTTCTCATCCTCCTTCTCCTGCTCGACAAATGCCTCGCACTTGGCAGCCAAGCTCTCGACAGCAGAGGTAGGACCACGAATGATGATCGAAGTACCAATGTTGGAGACACGAGTAGGAATTTGGTTGGTAGCCCTGTTTTCCTGCTCTTTCTTGATGAACTTGCGGAGCTTCTCGTGATACTTGTGAGGAACCTCAAGCGTAGTGGAGGTGATAGCCTCCTGCTGCCTAATGAGACCCTCGAGATGAGCCTGGGCTTCACGAAGCCACTTCTGCATCTCAAGGAGCTCGGGCTGAGTAGGCTGGCTACGAGGCACCTCGTACGAATCCGGGCTAGCGGCTCGGCCCTCGTAGACAAAGAGAACAGGGGCACCGGCCTCATTGTCTCTAGGAACAACGACGTGGACACCATAGTCTTGTCTCACCCGAGGGCGGACTTCTTTTTGAATGTACGAGTGGAAGAAGGGATCAACAGAAATGGTTGAAATGCGGGACGGAGGGTGGGCATCTGCGAGGCCCTTGATCTCAGACTGGGCGCGAATGGCATTCTTGCCGTCACGGGCATACAGCTCCCATGGAAGAGCACCTTCGGTAGAGAATGGTGTGTTAAAATGGACGTCGTGCAACTTCTCCAGACGCTCAATTTCCTTCCTCTCCCTCAGGTAGCGGGTAACATTGCGAGCGTGAGCCGCAGCACCTCCAGGAGCTTGGCGATAGAAGCGAGCGAGGTCAATGTTGGAGCTTTGCATTTCCATGGCAAGATCCATTGCTCTCTCAGCAGCAGTGTGAACACTATCGGCAGGCCCAATGACGGTAACAAGATCATCTTCCTCGTCAGTTGGCATTACAATGGTGCATCCAGTATCGTCGAAGAATTGGTCCAGAGGAATACCGCGCTCGCCGATGATGAACTGATGGCGGCCGCGGTTGACGGGGAACTGCTCAATCTGGAGCTGCTCGCGAAGCTGCTGAGCTCGTCTCTCAATCTCCTCGCGCGCACTCTTGACGGCCTCACGGTCGCCAACCAGTTGGATGAAATTGTCAGCAGCGGGATGGAAGACAGGACGTTGTCCAGGAGCAGGAGCGATAGGAGGCTGTGCAGACCAGGGCTGGTAGGAAGGAACCTGTACTTGGACACCCTTCTCGTGCTGTAGGTTGCTGATCAAGCCGTTCTTGGCAATGAAAGGGTAGAACTCGGCGGGAATACCCTTGACCTTGGTGTTGGTGTTGCCAGCGCGTTCGCCAGCGATCTTGAGAACGGCATTCCGAGCAGCGGCCGCCTGTTGAGCATTACCCTCGATAAACACATCGATCGAGCTATCGTCATCTTCATCCACAGGAGCTTGCGATTCGTCGACCTTGGGCATCTGAATCCTGGCACCGGTCTTCTCCTGCAATGACTTGATCGTAGAACCACCCTTGCCAATGATATGAGCCCTGGCGGAGCGAGGAATGGAGACCTTGATTGACAGCTTGGTACCAATCTGGTTGATGAAGTCCTTCAAGGCCTGAGTTGCGACGTCCTGTGCGCCAGTAGCCTCGACCCTGACCTTACCATCTGGTAGAGAGATAACCTTGATGGGCGCCCGCGACCGACGGTTAAAGTCCTTGGCAATGTCAGGGAGAGGACGCTTCAGCTGAGCGCGAGGAAGCACGTGCTGCGGCTCAAGAAGCGTATACTCAACGTTGCGGCCGGGAATCGAGAGGCTTGGGGCGGCCTGAACAGCGGGAGGCGTAGGGGTGCTCACACCAGATGGTGGCGCCGAGGACGGTGCGGAAGCTGCCGGAGTGCCATTGGCCGGGCTGGCGCCATTGGCCTTGCCGTTCACACCCTGACGAACGGCCCAGAAACCAGCAACGCCTCTGTTAGGTGCGGGGGCGGCGCCAAGCTCAGGAAAGACCTCAGTTGATGACAAGCTGGGGGGCTGATTGGCCTTTTGTTTCGCAGCTGGTGCTGCCGTGGACAATTCATTAGCGACGGGCTTGGAGAGCTCTTCATCGGCAACCTCCTCAACGGTTACGGGATGCGGAACGTGCTCGGCATCCTGTTGGCTGTGTTGTTGCAAAAGCTGGCTTGCAGCTGATTGCTCAACGGGAGTATTATCGGCCATTGTGGCGTAGAAAGGGGTATCAGATGTGTATATCTACGACTCAACGGGTCGTGTGAAGTAGAGTAGAAGTTGAGTTTTGGAGCGGGGTGGTACCGATTTTATGATTTCGGTTTGAGTTTAAATCTACCTGGTACTTTTTGGGTCCGACAAAGTTAGCTGACAACATGTTGGGATGATTGTATGGGATTTCGCAAGAGTAAAGGATATACTCACCCGTTGTTGGATAGCAGGAAGCAAGATATTAGAAGACGATGGTGATGTGATGAATGTATCGAGAAAGAAGCTCAGAAAGGAAGAAACGACTGCACAGCGATCGAGAGGGCGTTCAGAGCATCAGCATTTTGCGCACAACAGGAATTGGCGCGGTGTGCGTGTTCGGGGATTGTCAAGGACGGCGGGAATGGCAAGAGCAAAATGTCACGGCCCGGTGGGAGCAGCACAGAGAAAAGGCCAGACAGCAGGCAGCGGAGTGAAGTTGCTCGGAAATGGGGCTGCGACTGTCGGGTGTCAGGAGCAAAGTGGACTTTGACACCTCTCACTGAATGGATGGAGCTTCACCAAAAAAAAAATGTTGTCAGGGGGCCTCCCCTGCCAAATGGGGTAGCCCATCGTCCTTGGCCGGTGCCAGCAGTCGTTTTGTGGTGATCAAGCCACAAATGCTCCGCAAACGAGGCTTTTGATGGCACACGTTGAGTTTTGCCGGTCCTGTCATGTCTGTCAGAGGGTTCATGACCGGCTAATTGCAGCTGTCACTGAACAGGAACTATCGACAAAAAGAGTGGAGAGCACGCGAGTTGGTTCCAGAACAGCCGACCGGAAATGTTAGGCTGTTGTATGAGACAGCTGGCCTTTTACTAACAGATGGTCTGTGCTCTCAGCCAGGAAATACCCAACAGCCACTTGAGGCTTGCTGTCCCCGATTTTGAAGTTGAAGCTTCACGTGCGACGACATGGCCTGCTTTTTACGCTCTATTTTCTGTTCAAGCTAGGATCATTTTGGATTATGGCAGGGACATCCCTTTGATGGTCCCGATTGAACACGTATAAACTCTGAGGAGACGATACTTCTATCACTGATGACTGCCATTCTTCCGTTTCAGCAATGTTTGGATTCCATCTTGGATGACGCCATCGTGGCTTACTGAACCCTAACCCTTGCAGCTGGGACTTATGAGAGTTGTGTTCTTCAGACTTCTTCTATTTGTTTACTTGGAGAGGGTAGGTCAATAGGTTTGGCATTTTTGGGGTTTCTTAGATATCTGTGATACGCGGGATGCATGGCGATCGAAGCAGGAACTCTGAATCTTCATCTCTGTTTCATTTCGCTTAATATGTCGGATCATCACAATAGGTACGGTAATGTTTAGGAACCGTTCGTATGGCTAGATAGAGCTTGTTCAATAAAATGGTATGCTGTATTTTGGGGGGCATTGTGGAAAGATGAGGGTTGTCATATCGATTCTCAATAGTCTGTAACTCATGAAAATAAGGCATGGTGGGACAGCTTAGACGGTGATGACGACAAACGTAGATAAGGTAAGAAGAACATAACAAGTATAGAAAGAGATCTAGTCTCCAGTACGGAAAGTTTGGTATTTTTATAGTAAGGCAATGCAGACTTCAAGATGAACAAGGTACTGAGTTGGAAAAGAAGACAGGGACTGGGGCTTCATCCTCGTGGAGTGAAGGCCAGAGGAGCGTCTCTTTGTACTCTCGTCCCCCTCAAGCGCTAACCTGCTGTAAGACATATACCATCCCGTTCCCTTCCCGAAGGTTGTGTGAAGTCTTCCCCCATCCCTATTTCTTCACACCGTGCCGCCTCATTACTCTGCAGAAGGCAGGTAGAAGATAGCCTGTGAGTGGCGCATGTCGTGCTCCAGATAACCGGGTATGTATGCAGCATCCGTTGACCGTGGTGGTTCTTGATAATTTATCTTATCACACCTCTGCCGACTAACACCGTATTCCTGGCCACTCAAACAATTTAGGAAATATCACGATGGCCTCGACCAATGTCGTGTTCGGCGGTCATTGGTTGTCTCTGAGCTCGGAATATGCGTTTCATCAGACAATATACATGGATACCCGCATGTATTTATATATGTGCCTTTGAGCTGGTGATTTGTTTCTGATGAGAAACAGGAACATCTGGCGACTTGGTCCAGAAGCGCCACAATTTACAAGTACCGCGCGGTTGTTATCCTGGAAATGCAGCATCTTAGACATTGAACCAGATAGAAGCATCATCTCATGTCTAGGCCAAGACGGGTTCGTGGGAGGTAATCGACGTCCTATCTAGTAGGTAACAACAAGATCCTGGAAACTTTTTGTTACTCAGGCGTGAGTATCACCGGTGTATGTAGGGTCCAGGTGCCTGTGCAGGAACTGTACATGTATGTGGTGCACTCAATGCATACGAGCACTCCTCCCAACTAAGTTGTAACTGGTCGAGGATGGCAATAAGTGGTAAGGATTGATGTAGGATGAGAAATAAGTCGTTTTCTTCCGCCTTGCAGCGTGCAGCTGTCCGTTTCTCTTGCCCCGGATTTTCTGTTGAGCTCTGGCGAGGTTCTGGAAGGACGGTGTACAGTATGAGATGATGTGTTGCGTAAACTAGCAGTCACACCGGCTCGATCCTATCCCTCCCGCTGCAAGGTGACGAGGATTGGGGCGAAAGAAAAGGCTTGCTGCATAAGTACACTACCTTTTTCCATTGCCGTTGACAGGTAATTAGGGAAGATTGGGGGTTTGTGACTAGGTCCGAGAAGCTGCATCAAGCACCAGCATGTGTGGGTTGCAGCACATGAGCGGGCACCCGTTGTCGACAGAAAGTGGCCATCGTGTCTATTTCAGAGTGGTCCAAGATGTAGTGGCTCCGTTTGGTGTATTGGTTACTTGGTAACCACTCAAAGGAATTTTCTGTGATACAAGCAATGATAGGTCCAAAAACAGTCCAAAAAGGAGCCTAGCAGTTTGGGACTTTGCGCTCCTACCAATAGTACGAGACAACAGGTTTGACCTGCAGCTGCAACGGTGTAAATCAAGCCACGGGCAGCCAAAAGCCGTGATTTTAACGGAAGAAGCTCATCGTGGCTCCAAAAGTTACACAGCAGTAGCGACCTGCATGTCAGAAATGAGCTCTTGAACGAAAAACATGTCGGACCTGACGAGATGGGATGAGTGTCACAAACAAGGTGAAAATGAGATCGACGCCTTCAATTTCTTGACAGGCTATAACGTTTGTCCTGTACGACTACCGTGGATGGCTCTATGTTGATCAGCAACGGTGGTATTTGTATCGTGAAACGGCCTTTGTGAAGTATCGACGGACCTAGAGACTGGTAGTATATTTCTGATTGTCAAAGCCCCAAACGCAAGCTTGGAAGGCGAAACTTGGGATACCCTTGTTTTAAACGACATCGGTTAATTGTTGACCAGGAAGCTTTTGTGTTCGCCGACTTGAAAAGTTGCATTTTGGAGCAAGCAGACCGCTGTCTGCCCTAGACCCTACGTCAGTGTCAACATGTGTATAATGATATTGCCCGCAACGCCCGTGAGGCTTCCCGTCTCCCCCTTTTTCTTGTTTTCGGTTAACCTTGGTAGGGCATGTTCCCCGTCCCCAGCGATTTGAACCTGCACTCTCCTGGAGTCCTGAACGGTGGGCAATGGAGACCTTCATGGTCTTTTCGCGAACTGAATTCTTTTATTGGGTATCTAGTGTAAGGATAAAAACTTGGCCAAACCATGGTATTGAAATGCCCCGCTCCCGCTTCCGTCACCATGGTCCAGGAAAACGGCGTCAGTGGTGGGGTTTACACAGGAAGACAACAGCCCACTCCTTGGATGTCGATCACCTCTTGTTGAGATGATTCCATTCCATCCCTATACACAAGTAACACCGATGTGTCTTTTGTGTACTTTTTTTATGCAATATATCGTATTGTCCCAAATTCCCAGCGCTTCGGAAAATGAAAGAATGGAACGCCAACCTCGAAAGTTTCCAAGCGCCCCCCTCCCTCCCATCACTTCCCAAACTCTTCACACAGTGGGAATTGACTTTCTTGTAGTAGCCGTCATCTGGTGGGCCTGGTGTCCCGCTCAGACTCGGGACAGGCAAAGGCGCTTTGCTCCACTCTAGATCCCTTCACTGCGCCTTCACTGCATCTTTTGGGGCCTGTTTGCTGCAAGTCAATCATCCTTACATTTTAAATCTCATGCAAGCACGGGCCGAATGGATTGGCAGCCAGCTGGCTCGTACAGTATAGATGGCCCATGTCAACAATCACAAGCTTTTTGATTCTCTCTTCATATCATCCGATTTCATCACCAACTTTCCGTTGCGAGATTGTCCAGTAGGTAACAAACGATAGGTGGTGCGCAGCGGCGGCATTGACGCGCCCATCTCTGGTGACTGGGTGAGGTCACTCCCAGTCTCCCGCCATATTGACTGCCAACCTAACCTATCAAAGAAAGAAAGAAAAAAAAGAAAGCGTCGATCCAAAACGGTGGCCCGGTCTGGGGTTGTCCGTCCGTCCGCCATGCATCCTCCCACCCCCCAATCTGTCCCCCTGTCCTTGCCCCTCACCCACCAATCCACCCCCCCTCTCTTCCGTTTGTTAGGTCTTTCATAGGTATCATGTATCATCTCCTTTGCCGCCGGGTCACAAGACATCTCGCACTGTGTCCGGCAGTGCCCTTAGCAGCGATTTTACCCAGCGGGCCAGGTCCTGTCAGTCGCGCGGGTTCCCCGCCAATGCTCCAGTGTGCCCCAATGCCACCATCAGATGGCCAGCGTAAAAGTGAGAAAAGTGATTCTTCTATTACATACATGGCTGCTGTCTTGACGGGACCCCGAAGGGAAGCGGCAGCAGCAGCAGCATCGATATCGTCAACAAGGCAAGAAAACCCGCGAGACGGGGAGCGGCCAACCCGCAATTTGGCATTTCGACCTACTTGCATTAGATATTGTTACCTACTGCTCTCGATCTGTGCCACTACTTTCAAATCAACTACTACCACCTTAATTACTACATTACCTACGTACAGGAGGAGGATCCCTTCCTACCACCAGCTGGCCAACCTACATACCGTACGGCGCCCGCTTACCCAGCTTCCGAACGACGTATGTCCAATCCATCCGTTCATGTGTTTTCCCCCCCTCCTCCCTAAAAAAGTCCCTACCCAACAATACGCTGCAAAAAAGATATACAAGATATCTGGTGTTTTAATGATTGCTTGCCGTCCCCCGTTCCCCCTCCCCCTCCCTCTCTACCCTGCTCTGCGATGGAGAGTCCAAAGCGTTCTTCCTTGAACGGCACTTCACAACGTCGCAGGCTCACCAAAAAGCCCCCGCCTGCCCATCATCACCATTCTGTTGACGCCCAATCTCTAGGGAGCAAACGAAGCTCGACGAGCTTGAAGCGGGCCCCAAGCAGCGCACACTCGCATTCACACGCAGCACACTCTCCCGGCGGCAACGATACCCTTTCTTCCCGACTAACAAACGCGTCAACCACCAATACCTCGTCCTCTTTCTCCCCACGCTTCTCCGCTACCACACCCTCAGCACCACCTCTTTCTTCCGCAAACCGATCCAAAACTGCGCCCATCCTTCCCGCAGGCCACTCCACGGCGCTGTCGCGGTCGCAGTCTCTGTCGCATTCCCACGCCGCACAGAATCCCCGCGCCGACCACGCGCAGCGGTACCCGGCAGATTCCCTACGACCCCTCAGCACCAAGACTTCAGACGAGCTAATTGGCGCTCCATTTGACGGCACGGCAATACTCAATCGCATTGAAGCGACTAAATCTCCCACGACATCACCCACGTACATATCTGCAAACGACGTCAAAAATACCACCAGTAGCACAAATAGCATTAGCGACACCAAAGCTGCTGCCCTCCCATCCTTGTCGCACGCAAGTGCTCACAAGGTACAAGCGATGGGCCATTCGCCTGCTCAGGCTCTTCGAAAATCCTCAAGCTTCTCCAAACCCGAGACACACATTATGAGCGAAAAGACGATCTCGTCAAAGGGGGACGGTGGTCCGGTGGGCAAGAGACACTCGGATGAAACCAAAGAGAACAAAATGCCGAGCGTACTAAGAAAGAAGTCGGGATTTTCAGGGTTCATGACGAGTCTAGTAGGGTCACAAAAGAAGCCTCAGATTTCTGCGCCTGAGAATCCTGTTCATGTAACCCATGTTGGCTACGACAGCTCGACTGGCCAGTTTACAGTACGTGGTGCTCTTGCGTTCCGTTTGACTCGATGAGTGCGCTAACTGTTTGACAGGGTTTACCCAAAGAGTGGCAACGGTTAATCAACGAGAATGGTATTACAGAGAAAGACACGAGAGAGCATCCACAAATTCTCATTGATGTCCTCACATTCTACAAAGAAACGACCGAGAAGCCGCAAGAAGACCAGTCGCTAGAAAAATTCCACGATGCAAGAGCAACAGATTTTCGTGGCCTGTCGTCAAGTACGCCATCGTCCGCCACCTCGACTACTTCCTCTCCGGGCATGCTGCCTCTCAACCATAATGCCATGTCACCTTTGATCAGTCCTCCGGCGAGCCCAAGATTTCCAGCCGTCACCCACGAAGGCAGTTTTGAGAACCCCCGTGCACCGCCTCCGGTGCCGAAGGGCCCTGTACCTCCGGTTAAAGATGCAAACCTGATGCCCAGCCGGCCGGCACCGAAGCCGCCAACCGTTGGATCGCGGACCCAGCCATCATATCAAACAAAAGACTCGGGAATCAGCATGCCTCCCCTGGGCGACGATACAACACCAACATATATCCCACCAAAGGACAACGTGCCGATGCTTCCAGAGGAGCTCCGATCGAGATCAAACTCCCGAACAAACGGCCAACCCCCGTACATGCCATCCCAACCTTCGCCTTCTATCGGGGCGCCCAACCAGACAGCTGTCTATCAACAACAATTGATGCAGCAGCAACAAGAGCAAGCAATGGCCCAGGCCCAAGCAGCCATGGCAGGTCAACTAGGACGAGCAGCGAGTAAGCGACAGCAAGCAACACCTCCCACCTCACAACACCCGCTTGGTCGGCTGCCACAGCAGGCGCAGCAGCAGCCACCAAGCGCCACACCCAGCGCCACGTCGAGGCCGCGACACAGGAACACACGCCAGAGCAACAACGGGGTAGACGTAGTTGTGGCACTGAAAAGGATATGTTCCGAAGGCGACCCCAGGGAGGTTTACCGCGGCTTCACTAAAATCGGACAAGGCGCCTCAGGTGGAGTGTACACGGGCCACGAGAGAGGAAGCAACAGGCTGGTAGCCATCAAACAGATGAACCTGGAACAGCAACCCAAGAAGGACTTGATTATCAACGAAATTCTGGTCATGAAGGAGAGCTCGCATCCAAATATCGTCAACTTTATTGACAGCTACTTGTGTGGTGGTGAGCTCTGGGTGGTAATGGAGTTCATGGAGGGTGGAAGTCTCACAGATGTTGTGACTTTCAACATCATGACGGAGGGTCAAATTGCGTCAGTTTGCAGGGAGACTCTGAGGGGATTGCAGCACTTGCATTCCAAGGGAGTAATCCATCGGGATATTAAGAGCGATAATATTCTGTTAAGTATGGAGGGGAATATTAAACTGAGTAAGTTCGACCTCATGGGAGATTGCCCTCTGTCTTCCCTCCGTTGCTAACGGACTTTGGTTTAGCGGATTTTGGCTTTTGTGCAACCATCAATGAAACTCAAAACAAGCGTACCACCATGGTCGGTACTCCGTATTGGATGGCGCCAGAGGTGGTTACGCGCAAAGAATACGGCCGAAAGGTTGATATTTGGAGCTTGGGTATTATGGCCATTGAAATGATTGAGGGCGAACCGCCCTATCTTACCGAGAGCCCATTGAGAGCGCTGTGGTTGATCGCTACCAACGGGACTCCGCAAATCAAGAACGAGCAAGATTTGAGTCCCGTCTTTAGGGATTTCTTATATTTTGCGCTCAAGGTCGATCCTGAGAAGAGAGCAAGTGCGCATGATTTACTAAGGGTAAGTTTCCTTTTCAGAGTATTGTAACTCTTTACTGACTTTGTATGACAATAATAGCACGAATTCATGAAGCAGTGCGTCGATCTGTCGTCGCTAGCGCCATTAGTACGTGCTGCGAGAGAAGCAAGAGCCCAAGAAAAGGCTCGAAAGGGACAATAATTTCCATTTCTACTTTTTTTTCTGTATCCCTCCTGTGGGGACACAAATTTGTCGCAAACTATCGAAACTTGAACTTTACAAGTCCGTCTTTGCGAGTTTTCCGAATCCCATTTCGGTGATGGGATCTATCACCTTTGGATGGGAATAACCCTTTTTTTCATATGTAACGGGCTCAACAGAAACAAAACATCAACGACCCAACTTTACATTTACCTTTTTTCAGCCACTTCTTGAAAGATTTTGATCAAATTTAGCGCGGGCTTTTTCTTTTCTTTTTTTTCTGTTTTGTTTTTGTGGTTATTGTGCTGAGGATTTTTATCAGCACCCGTTTTGTATGTTTTCAGATTTGATAACGGAGGAAAATGGCGTTTATGAATTCTGTAACTTTTTCCTTTTTATTTTCTTTTGGCTTGATTTGCTTGACATTTACACACACGCGCACACACACACACACACACACACACACACACACACACACACACACACACACACACACACACAAAATTTTATTTTTACTGCAAATAACCTAACCCTTTTGGCCCTTTTTCGGTTAAGAACACAACAAAACAGAACCCTTTTTACGTCCCCCCTTTTCTGGGGAAAAGGAGTACTTGGCTACCGCCGCTTACTTTTGCTTGCTCATTCATCCACTCATTGATCATTTTCATTTTCATCTCAACAAGCGACACCATCATTATTATCATCATCATATTGTTTTCTTTGAAATCTGACTACAACAAATCATTGTTTTAATTAACAGTTCCTTTCCTTTGATATCATAGCGGCAAGTAACAACTGCACATATCATCACTTTATCATCAGCTGATTTTAACTCACTCAGTCCTTCCTTCCTTTTTGATTTTCTCTTCTCTTCGTTCTTTTTTTTTTTCTGTGGAGGAGTTATAGGGCATAATGGCAGGAAGGGGGGTTTAATTCGTGTAAATACATTGTGATTCACTTCTTTGTATATTTTTATATCGGACTTTAAATAATAGATATGGCGACGCGTTTGATATTTGGTTGGTTGCGTAAAAGTTAGGAAAGAGGTTATTCAAGGGACCTGGCAAGAGAGATAGAGATAGGAGGATGAAGGGGAGGTAGTAAGAGGAAATGGAAAATAGAAAGGGAAAGGGAAAATGAAAGGGGGAAATGGAGACAATAAAATGGAATATTGCTTTTTTTTCATTGGTGGTGTCTGGGTTTTGCTTGGGAAACGAGGCTTTATATCGATTTTTATTTACTTCCTCAGTATATTCATTTCATAACCCTTTCTAACTTGACCTTCGTTTACCGTGTTTTTCTTTTTCTTTTTGAAACATAATGAAAATGTATGGATAGACCCAAACTTGAACTGTAATTCTTTTCAGGCGGACATTGAGTTCTTGGTGGTTAGAGAGAAGAAGACGCAAAATTGAGGATGAAGCTTCTAGTCCCGAGAGCTGAATCCTGATCTTTGTGGGGTTGTGAAACAGCGAATCTAGTTGATGATATATCCTATCTTTTTCTTTCTTAATTTTCTTTTCTTCTCGGTTATGTCTCTTTTTTTAATCTTCTTGTACATGTACATTTCGGTTAGTCTTAGAAAAAGAGTGGATGAAATGAGGACAAAAACGAATCTTATTTTATTTTTTCTTTTGGGGTTTTATCATTTTTCATGGCGTGCTCCTAATTATGTGAGATTTTTGACGAGGGCGAGAGAAGGAAGAAAAAAAAAACCAATAAATTGATATATGAATATCTACCCAGGGTTTATTTAATTGTATAAAAATCCTTTTCACCTGGGATGCAATAAAGAAAAGTACATGTTACCTTTCCTTTGTCTGGAAATCGTAATTCCTGTTCTTCTTAAGTGGATATAAAAAAAGATAATGTCTCTTCGTACATGTACAATGCGGTTTGTCACCTCCCATAATTCTCATGCCAAAATATTATTTAAAAAGGCATATTTTATAATAATAACGTCGATCCTAAATTGGTGCCGTGAATCAAGTTCACGGAAGGGAGTTTGTGGGACGCATCGAAGATCGAGATAAAAATCCACACTGTATGTGTACATACAGGCATCTTACGGATTTCGATTGCCTCAGTGTGCTTCTTATTCCTTGTTGGTTTGTTTCTTTGGGCTGTGAATGGGATCTCGATCATTCAGTGTGACGTTATAACTCGTGATCTAAAAAGTCCTACGTCAGTAAGCAAGGTTATCGGATAAGACGGCTTCCGAACAGATTAGATAAAATCTCGTTCAGTTGATCAATGAGACCTGTGTGTTGAAGCCGTTGTGAGCAATGAATTATTTGTGAAAGATACCAGTAATAATGACACTTGACACAACGGTAGGTGGAAAGAATATGACATGTTCTGATCCCCAAGAATCACGACATTGTAAAACCAAGGAGAAAATACAAACACGCATTGCATATCTCACGGTTGGAAAGAAGTTTATGAAAAATTATTATATCTGTGCCAATATTTTTGCCATCTATTTCATAGCTAAAGAAAGCTTTCAAAGGGGCCCGTCATAAAAACCCCCTAAACCCGTTAAGCCATATATTTTTTGAGGACGTAGTTATGTATGTAAACGAATGAAAATTTAAACAAGAAACTCCCAACTTGAGATCCTCGCCCAGAAAATCACTTTTACGCCAAAGAAACCCAGAACCCATCTATCCCCAGCAAAAAAAAACCATATCGCTGAAGGATTGCAGAAAACAGAACCAAATTGCACGCCATTATATTAAAAGAAAGGGTCGTCATCATCCACAGTCCTCCGCTGAATGCCATTAACCGAGACAAAAGCAAGCAGGCCTCCCCAAAAAAGAATTAAACGGAAAAGCCAAGTTTACTAGTCGTCAAGAGGTATTTTTGTTTTTCCTAAATCATGAACCAGACCGTCTATAGGGTATCCGAAGCAGAAACGCGCGTGCAACAAGAAACTTAATAGAGGGTATAACCACCGTCAATGATGACGTTGGAGCCGGTCATGAATCCAGAAGCGTCGGAGGCGAGGAAAACGCAGAGACCGTTGAGATCATCGACAGCACCCAGTCGGTTCTGGGGAGTGAGCTGCTTCCAAATCTTCTTTTGCGCATCAAGGGCGGGAACCTTGTTGAGTGCGGTGTCCATGTAGCCGGGAGAGATGCAGTTCACACGGATGTTATACTTGGCCCATTCGGCGGCGAGAGACTTGCCGAGCTGAATGACACCGGCCTTGGAGGCGTTGTAGCAGGACTGTTCCTGAGGGAAGTTGACGATGGAACCGGACATGGAGGCAACGAGGATGATGGATCCAGGCTTGCCAGCAGCCATCATGGCGCGGCCTACGGACTGTGACATGAGAAAAGAGCCCGTGAGATTGATGTCGATCAAGCGGCGGAACATGGCAGGGTCGTAGGTCTCAGCCTTGATATTGGAATCGGCGATACCAGCAGAGTTGACCAGAACGTCAGGGGTGCCATAGAGGTCCACAACGTTCTGAACAGCAGCATCAATGGCATGACCATCTCTGACATCGACCTTGAAGAAAGAAACGGGAAGGCCAGTCTTCTGGTGAAGCTCAGCAGCAGACTCGTCTCCAAGATCCTGGTTGGCATCAAAGATGACGATGGCCTTAGCGCCAGCCTCAGCGCAGGCACGAGCCATGTGGTTTCCGAGACCACGGGCGCCACTGATAAACTAGTTAGTGTCCCAAATTCTCACAAACTAAGGGAGGAGTGGAGCTTACCCGGTGATAATGATGACCTTGCCGTGAACACTCATCTTTTGTAGGGTACGAGGCAGCTGATTGTAAACCTTGTCCTGGAGAGGAACAACATCCTCTTCCTCTGGGCTGGGCTCTAAAGGACGAGAGTTGTTCTTGACTGGGATGGTGAAGTGATCGGAGCTGGAGGAAGCGGTGCCCTTGGAATCTGGGCTGTAGACGGAAACAGGGACTTCAGTCTCCTTGATGACTTCTGACTTGAAGCGGCCAGCTGATACAGAGAAAGCGGCGCGCTGAGCGACTGATGGTGCGGAGCGGGCGATGACGGGTCGGCCAAGGCCCGCAAGGCGAGGTGCCATGCGGACAGTGCGTGCAGCAGCAGCCATTGTTGTGATGTGTGATGTGAAGTTGAAGATTTGGTTTGGCGTAAAGGTTGCTGAAAGAAAAACTCGCAGCGAAAACACTGAACGAATGAACGGAGCTGGGTGAAAGCGAGGGACCTCGGATGAAATTGTACGCCGGTGAGATGGTTGCTCACGCGGAAGAACAAAGGGAGTCTCTGTTGTATTTGAGGGAGGAGAAAAACGGGTTGAGGAGGGATAATCCGTGAGGGAGTTTAAGGTACGTCAAAAGTACCAGGGCTCCTCAATAGCGACCACAAAACTGCTCGTTCAAAAAAATAAAAAAAAAGAAGCCGACAGGTTTATCGGGCTGTCAGGCTCCTTTATTTATTTCGAGGGAAACAGAACTGCAACCTGTGGGAGTGCAAAAGCGGGCACGGTTGGAAACGACTCGGTGCCGGAGGTCGGATGAGGCAAAGGGTTGGAGATAGCAGGTTCCAGACCTGTGGCGGAGGGGCGAGTCGAGATCGGTCTTTACTGGCTCCAGGGATTCTTGATGTAATGCAATGGAATATTTTTCTCCACGCAGTTTGAATTTCTTGAATTTCTTCTCGTTTTACCGCTTGGTTGCAATGGTGCTGCAGAGAAAAACAAATAAGCTTTTGTTCACCAAAACATTGCGCAGAAATGAAACCCCATCAGGTACCAAGAAACATGGAAGATCTTCTCTTCAACAAAGCTTCCATGCTCTGAATCAGAGAACCCCAAACAAAGTGTTTACGGCCAGTGTTTGAATACGGCACAGCATCCACAACATCGCATTCCCCGCACTTGTGGAGGGTAACAAGAAAAGCCCATCGGTTCTGCAACCAGGAAATCCTCGATTGGCATCCACGGTAGCCATCACGTCCGGTTTCTCAGGGCTTAGCCTGACTGTCCACTTGGACGCTCCACCAGTACACCATTGTGGAGCTAGTCTGGGCCTCAAACAAACATGGTGGATACTGAAATTGATTGGTGTAAATTAATTAACATACCTGTGAGTATTATTCTTGTGGGAAGGTGGTTTTTTGAAATGTAACGGAAACACAATCTGTAGGTGCACTTTGTAGGGTAATAGTATTATGATAATAGATGATGGATGGAGAGAGATTTTCTCTTCCCTCGCAGCTATTTAAGCTGTTCAGAATTGCTGATGATGCAGGGGCGAGCGGTGAGCATTCCTAATTCCGGTGGGACCAAGAGGTTGAGAATCAAGTCACAAGACCGTCAGGTATTTTCCGGGAAACGTGCCGCGCACCAGAATTCTGATCACTGGTCTCAGGGCTGCAGATGACGGCCATGTCGCCTATTTCTCACGCCTTTTCCAAAAGGGCAAGTTCTTGCAGTCATCAAGACCATACGGATCCGTACTTCGTACCTTTTTTTACTTGACAGGGCTGGCTTTGTTGGCAAGGACCAGCTCTCCCGCCCACCAACCCACCATCCAACAAAAACCCCACAATTGTCACAAAGAACAAACGTGGCTGTCACACCGTCCAGGGGCCTTAAAGATGATAGTTCTTGGCTTCGACTGATCAACAAGATAGCAGCTCGAAATACGAGCCCTGGGTTCCACAGTATGATACGTACACCTTGGGCAATCCAAACAAGATTCGTCCTCTAAAGCTGGTTAAGGTCTAAAATACGTGTTTTCCGTGTCTTTATCAAGATGCAAGGGGTCTCCTGTCGGCACCGCTGTCAATCGATGTTTGGGATGAATTTGACCCCGCTCTTCTCAGGTCCCGGAATGTGGGTAGGTGCTGTGGGCAAGCTTCTCGGTCGGCAGACCCTGGTCAGCCGATGCAGTGCCCAGCCAATTGAACATGGTGTATTCAACCCGTGGGGGCGCAATTTTCAGAATCCCATTGCATTTCCACGCACTACAACACCCTCCACAAAAAAGAAAAACAAATCATCATTATCAACACCTTTTCAATAAAATTAGAAACCCGGAGCGGTGAGGTTTTCTAGCTACATCCCTGCAATCATACGAACGATTCAACGCTTCCAAAGATAAGACCCGACGAGCTGTTCACTCATCTCTGGGAAAGCCAAGAGACCGGTGTACATCGATATCAAGATCCGTCACTTTACGCTACCTCTCTTGGATCTCATAATGTCGTGTTTCATGGCAAGAAAAAATCGATTGATCATGTGGGACACCCCTTTTCACATCCCAAATTCGAACACCGAGGACATCCCACCTCGTGCTGCTTGACTCGAGAGCATATAGCCAAACGTTTCAACCTGTACCATCATTCCCCGGAGGGTTTACCGAGCCTAGATTGCCCCCGAACGGCGGATCGGCAAAAGCGGAAGGCCTGGAACGGCTTCTAGACACCGGCGATCCATTGGACCAGCGCTCAATGAGTTGTATTCTTGCCGATCTAGGATAAAAGCGCCGTTCATCGGAACAACAGTCGATAAATCAGGCTCTCCTGCATGATAGAGAATATGAGATGCTGACTGCATTGCCCCGCTCTCTTAGTATCTGCAACACTACGGAGAAAAAACGCGATCAATCACACCCTCGATTTTTCTCCTGGGTGACGCGTCAAAAAAAGGAACACACTCACCCACATTGCATGCAGGCCGAATCCTTCGGCCGAATCAAGGGAGTCGAGAACGTGGCCGATGAGGTGATATGACACTGATACTGTGTGAGATGCTTTTCTTTTTCCAATGATATGACACTGGTCAATCATGTTGGGACATTCACACATCCACCCCACGCAAACTATTCGGAGCTTTGATGATGCCCGTTAACAGTTGACACTTCCAACCACCTCATCAAACAGCATAGCCGCCCCAAGAAAAAGAAAAGAAAAATTTCTCAGGGAGGTTGGCTATCCCCCTTCTTTTCTTTTCCTTTCCTTCCCCTTCATTCTTTCTTTTTAATCTGACCAACAGGGGAAATATTCTTCGAGGGTACCAAAGCTCACGATGATGGATTGTCGTCAAAAAAAGGTACAAAGGTACCAAGTCAAAGCTCTGGTCGTTGCCAAGCCAGCCCGCTTTCAGGTCCCATTTTGGCACAAACGGCTTTTTTATTTTTCACGATCTTTCCGGCCACAAGCGAGCCGCCACAGCATCGCATTCTTTTCGCGAATCCCGACTGCCCGGTAAGCCAATTTTACCCCAGATCGGATCTCACGATAGCCTCAAACCCCGTTCGTTCCCGTCCGTCGCCACATCACACGTGGGAACCACTGGACCCCTGAAAGCTTGGACCAACCATCGTACTTTTTCGTTTCTTGTTTCTCCTTTCCCCTCATGCCTCTCTCACGATACTTTTTACACTACGGAATCATTTTAAAATATGCTTTTTTTGCACTACAGCAGCGCATGGCGGGAGGATCCGTAAGCGGGGTAATGTACGTCCATACTTACCCTGTCGTTCGCCGCCGACCGACCAAAGGGGCCGTTTGATCGTCAAGTTGCACTGAACATTAAGGGCACCGAACCAGCCCGGTCATCTGGTTGACCACAAAATCTTAAAACTCTGTCGTCAGCCAGATCCAGATCTGTATGTTTCCGCAATCGTACTGTCCAGGGGGCATGATGATAACTAGGTATACCCAGCAACACCCTTTCGCATTTGGTTCAGTTACTTATAATCTAATGTTTATTTTTGTGTTCGCTGTGTCAAAATTATCTGAATGCCTACATAACTATCCCACAATAACGCCAGGTTAAGGGTATTTTATCATATAATACACAATAAACCCTATCAAAAAAAGGTTCATTAGGAAGAGACAAGAAAAAAGGAAGAAAAAAAAAAGAGACCAAGACACAATCCCCCCCAACCCAGAACATTATAAAACGTATTCCATTTTCCCACCTCCTCCATACTCATTCATCGCTTTAATTGAAAGAAAAATCCCTCCCATTTACCCTTTATTCATTCCGTCTTCTTTTCTTTTCACTCATTTGTCGCCTGGATTCAGTCGGGCAACATGCCACCCTCTCTCCAATCCGCTCTTTCTTGATATATTACAAAGAGCCGACACACAACCCTCGTTCCCGTAATATAATTTTTCTCTCTCTCTCTCAAGGTTTAATAAACCCTCTTATGCCAACGCCGTCCCCGCAAAAAAGGAAGACACACGCATCACAATTCTCAGTTGCCCTCAATGCCCCTCAGTGCCCTCTAGTTTGCTTGACAAATCCGCCCTAGAAGTCAAACGTGCAAACAAGACCTTCTCTTGCTCAACCAGCTCAAACAAGCTAGTAATATGCGGAGTCAACAACCTATTCTCGGTAAAGATCTCCCACAATCTCGGCATCACGTGTCTAAAAAGCCGTTCGTTCCATCCTTCCTTCTCCCCTCTCTCAATCAACTCTTGCTCGCTTCGAGTCTTGACAATATTTCGTGCGATATTTCTCAAAATCAACACGGCAGACAACGGGATCCCGGCGGCCTGAGGAGGGATATTAGGATTCCGCTCGTCTCGCACGCTGGCGGTTTCTTCGTAGTTGAGCGTGATAGACTTGGCTGGCCTGATGATGCGTGCTTTCGAGGAAGATGGTCCAGCAGAGGACGACGAAGAAGAGCGTTGTCTAGTAGGGGAAGTGGGAACAGGTTCCTGAGTCGACGGCTTATGCCTAGACTCTTCTTCTTTGAGATGAACCTTGACGTGAGCCATCAGTTGGAAAACACGCATTTTAGACCCCGGCGGGGGAAACTTAGTGCAAGCTCCCCAAGCGCAATGGTGGACTCCCTCGCTGTCCTTGAACTTGCCGTCTGCGCCGCGGGCTACCTTCAAGTGGTGCTCAAGAATATGTTCCCACATGTTCTCCGCCATACAGTACCAGAGACCGCACTTGAGGCGTGGGTTACCCGAGGGATGCGTCCACTGGCATTGGAAGTATCCTCGGCCGTCAAGACCAATGGGGTATTGCCGAGGCCTGATTCCACGAATGAGATATCGCTGTTGCGGTGCTCCATTAGGGCCAACCTCCTGCACAATATGCGCGAAAGAATTTGGATAAACGGTCGTGATGTTCTTGATGAATTCTGGAGCTTGGATCATTGGGCGTCCCAACCGCTTAAGTGGCTCCAAGAAGGCAGCGTTGTAAGCTTGCCAGATAGCCAGCTGCGTAATGTGAGAGTCCGGGTCCTCGACGAAGAAAGACCTGATCCATGTGCAACAACGGTCTTGGTCACCCAGAGTCATGAGGCGCTCCAAAAGGTCCCTTGGTGTTGGAACCACGTTCTCGGAAGGTGGCTCATGGGCAACCTGGGCGTCGCTTACGACAATCTCACGATGAGAGCGTTTAGCTCCGTGTGACAAAAGTCGGACAAGGTGGGTCACCAAGTGTTCCATGTTGATGCTCTTGATCATGGTGTCGAGGTTTTCGACAACCGCTGTGTACTGGTAAAGGAAGTCTGTCGTCATATCCAGTAAATCCTCGTCGTTCAAGAGCAGCCAGTTTCTGAGGTTCTCAATGACCTTGGCAGGGACTTTGCATAGCTTATTCATTTCGGTCGGATGGAAAAGCGAAATCCTATTGAGCGCTCTGAGAGACGTTACAACAACGCCCCTATCCGTCGATTCGAGTTGCTCAAGCAAAGTCTTGTAGAGAGGATCATCTTGGTCCAGGACCAGGTACTGCACGATCTGTTCTGCAATTTCCAGAGCAAGATGCTTGAGCTCTACGACGAGATCCAATGGCGGCAGATGAAGGAGAACACAAAGAAGATCCCTGAGGGGCGGATAATCTGATATATAATGGGCGTTATCAGGCATCATCACCATGTTGCGGATTGTTTGTGTCGTCTCCAGAATGAGGTTTAGCTGATCCGTAAACTCAGCGGGTTGAAAGTTGTCATGTACATCCTTGGGTTTGAGACGCGCGATCCGTTCCAAGATGTCAGGCGTACCGCTGATCCCATCGAGTTTCTCAATGTCATCCTCGTCAAAGTCGGGATCGTAACAAACTGTCCAGTTGACATGATAGAACATGTTTCCGATTCCGAGCGAAAACTCTGTCAAGCCCTCAGCTAGGCCAGAAAATGCCGAGAACTTGTACTTATCGCCACGTTCAAACGATATTTTGAGAAGGTGATGGGCTCCAAACGCTTGCTCAGCACGAAGGCCAGAACGAAGCGACAGAAGACACCTATCATAAATGTTTGGGCCATCAAGAAAACCTACACTACATTAGTTTATGAACCATCAAACAGACTGTATACTATGCTTACTGGGAGGGAGAGCAGCACGGATAATCAACCCCGGGTTGGGCACCGGAACTTGCGGGGGTGGTGGTTGTCTTGCAAGTCGCTGCTTCTTCATAAAAAGATCTGGGTTGCTAGCTGGTGTGTCGACAATCCGAAATGGCAACGACTGCACCCCTAGAGGCGCCTGCTGATAGTTCGTGACCATTGGGTTGCTTGAATCTGGGCCGACAGGTCCCCACAAGTGAGATACATTCCCACGAGCTGGAGGAGGAGGCGGGAGATTTTGGATATGTACTGGAACAGGTGTACTGCTGTGTGAGTGGGGAAGTGAATGAGGATGCTGCTGGGGATGTGATTGTTGAGAATGTGAGTTCGAAGGGCCAGGTGCCCCTGTTTGTTGCCCACCGGAAGCGTGTCTGGTTTGCCGCGACGAGTTTGTATCGGGGTGAAAAATGACACGGGGAGCCGGCGCTTCTCTAAGTCCACGGGATGCCCGAGCCGAAGAAGAGGGCGTATCAGCAACTGGCCGCTCTCTGCTAGGAGTGCCGTCCTCCGACTCCTCCCTGTCTGTCTTGATTTTGGCCTGGAAGTTGTCCAATGTTCGTGTGAGAAGCGATCCTCCCTTGGCGGTGGTGAATTCCAGGATTTCTGGTGGAGGTGGTTCCTTTTTGTGAACAGTCTTTATCTCGAAAGCTGCAAGGTATTTATAAAAGATTTGCTTAAGTGTATAGGCATCCGCTGGTGCATTGTGTCGCATCAACCCCAAGCCCTCGCACATTTTGCGCCACATAAGCTTCTCATCTGAGACCTTGTCGTAGCCACCGTGTTCTACGATGTAATTGAATAGTTTGAGCAAATCGACACTTAGATTACCCATCTTGGGCTCAGGGTCAAAAGGAGTGCCGCGATTCTCGTGGAAGACGCGTAGCTCCTCGAGGAATTTCTCATATTCCTCGGTGCGATCGATGACATGCTCGACGGTGGGTTTCGTCGGGGCCATTTTGGCGCATCGAGGGCCGGAGTACGGCACCTTTAATCAATCGCAAATTCTATCGTTATCGCTCGCAGACGCGGGGGCGGTGAGGGAGTTTCCTTCTTTATAAAGCTGCTGGTCTAGTGTTGTTGATGGCTGCAGATGGTGGAAAAGAACTGTTGGATGGATTCGCGATTGTGCTCGGGTTTGCGACGCGAGTTCTCCAACTGCAATTGACATGCACTGGAATTTTTTGGGTCAACCAAAGCTGCTGGGGTGGTTTAGGCCAAGATCTGGGCGCCGCACGGACCATCATGAAGCCAATGCACGGTGCACAATCCCTGTCTGACAACGGCCCCACCATTTTTCAATCTCCTCGTCAATGAACTCCCGTCAACCTCACATCCATTTGATTTCAAGTATATCCAAGGTAACTATGTGGTGAACAATCTACCCAAACAAGCACTTTCCGATACTAAGAATTGTGACTTTGAATGGGGACATCTGGTCTTATGAACCTGAGATTGATGATGGATCACCAGGCTAGGAAGTGGTCCTTCCTTGATAGTTACAGATGGTGGAACTTGGAAAGCTCGATCATGTCTTTGCGGGGTGCCTTCCATATCATGTCATCAATGTCATGGCCCAACTTGAACTCGGGGCTTCAGATTCAATTTCCACACACAACTCCCATACCTTCAATGTGATTCCGGTGTATCTTTATGAGTACGGTAGCAATACAGTCAGTCATTTTTTCAAATTAATTCATCATGCCCCGTTCCTCGCAGCCCAAGATACAGGCTACAAGACGACCAGTTCTGCGATTCGAATTGGAACAGGTCAGCCTCGACAACAGACCAAATGCATACAAAAAGCCTCAGCTGGTACTGAAGCCACAGCTCGAACTTCCACCTCGAGAGACATTTACTGGCTCACAATCTCGTGGTTTACCATTATGGCACCATTTTCTAATGGTCCATGTCAAGGACAAGGCGGACGAGCTTGTCAAGATTGATCTGAATGACTTCAAGGAGCCCCAAAATTTGTCCAAGGATTACATCTCCCCCCATTCAGTTTCCTGTTTGCTTTCTGAAGCTTCCATCGTCTTCAGATATCCTTATGGCCCACGAAATGTAAATCAAGTACACCCTTTAGAGGACCCTGTGATCCGCTAACCTGCATCACAGATTCCTACTTCGCTCCAAATTACTCTCAAGAAACCATCCGACTTCGAGGCTGTTCTCAGTGAGCTTCGAAAGCTGGATATTCGCATTGCATACGAGCATCTCAATCCACAGAATATCTCCTCATCGAACCTCAGTTCATCTGGCTTTCCACCAGAATTTGACAGAAACCAATTCAGCATGTCACGACAGATCCACAACATTAGCCCTGCTCCGACTGCTTCGACAAGCTCGCAGGACCAACATTTCTCACATTCTGGGTTTGAAATGGATGGATATGCCATTGAACGTCCGTCTAATCAGTCTGCAAGGCTTTTGGACCGGCAATATTGGTCTCCCGTAGTTGCGCCGTCGAAGTCAACTGCAACAATTGGTAATCCTGGGGTCCTTGGGGAGCCGGGCCTTTATAAGATCAGCAGGGTTGGATCATCCAGTTCCAGTCGGTTACGAGCTCGTCCGCCTTCAATCCCCCTTGAACAGCCAAGACTCCGTACGTACGCTCCAGCAGACCAACTTCACAGGATACTAGAGAGAAGAGAGCCCTTCTTACCGAGACGCCAAACGAACGAAACAGCATTTGGCCAAGCCGATCAACTCAGCCCGGAGTTTGGACAAACAGACCATCAGCTACGAACTCAGAACCAGATGTTGCCTCCAAGGAGATTCTCACGAATACCAAATTTAGGAGGTGCTTTTGAGAGCACACGACGGCCTGCTATGCAAAGACTTGACCCGATCCTAGATGAGCCAGAGACTGCCTCAGGCTACACACAACTGAATGAACAAAACATGGATCACGGATTTTCTCAACCCTTGTCGGCACCACAGAACTTGCCCCTTGTTCGGAGAGAAGTTGGTGACTTGTACCACAGTCAACTTGAACCTTCCAGTAGGGAAACAAGACAGGCGCCAGATACTTTACAGCTTATGCAAATATCTCAAATTCATCACCAAGGGTTTGTCAAGGCCCACGGAGTATGGACCGACTTCATGGAAAGAGCAGAAAATGCAACAAAAAGTATCGACAATCCGGAAGAGGCACTCAAAATAATATCCAAGTTGGAAGAAGAGTTCACAGAGCAGTGGGATCGAGCAGTGGCTTCTACAATTCAAGAGATGCAGAAAGTTGGAGCCCTAAAGTAGAGTTTTTGGAGGATTGTTTGCTATTTATTGGGCATGTCCTTGTTGATTTTGAGCCCCTTAGTAGCGCCTCTGTTGGTTGACGGTCTAAAACCCAGCGGTCAGAATCTCCGGGTCAATTTATTGGGCATGTCATTGACATATGGGAGATTTTGCTCCAGGTAGATTTTTGTCATTATGCTTATTTCTCAATTTCTATCTCTTACATTCAACAACACACCACTACTCTCCTCACATGCATCGCTTACTTCCCCTCATCCTCCTTCTTCGCCCCTTGCTCATCTTCGGTAAACTTAAGACTCACACTGTTAACACAATGCCTCTCATCGGTCGGGGTTGGGAACCCCTCTCCCTTGAAAACATGACCCAAGTGGCCGCCACAGTTACTGCACACAATCTCGGTCCGGACCATGCCGAATGCGCGGTCTTCGTGGCGAATTACAGCTCCTGGGATGCTGTCGAAATATGCGGGCCAGCCGCAGCCGGAAGAGAACTTGTGGGAGGCTTTATAAAGGGGCGCATTGCAGCCAGCGCAGGTGTAAACGCCGTCTTTGGGGTAGTGCTTGTCATATGCGCCTGAGCCGGGAGGTTCAGTGCCCTTTTCGCGGAGGATGCGGAATTGTTCTGAGAGAGATAATGAGTGAAAGTTCGCAGTGCGGGTTACAGATAAAAATAAGCTTACCCTTGCTCAAAACGGCGCGCCATTCATCGGGTGTTCGTTGGTCGGGATATGACGTCGATGCCATGTTGTTTGAAGCTGATGATCCAAAAAAGCTGCCAAAAAAGGGGATGGATGGCATGGATGATTTGAGAGCGAGTGGTGTTCGAGCGGGGAATCTAGTATTAAGTCTGGAACGAGTTGTGAAGCTTGAGAGGGTGTGGAAAATGCAAAAGATATTTGAACGCATGAGGGGAAGAAATGAGATATATATGTAAGTTGAGGTTCAATAGGAAAATGTTATAGTGAGGCACCTAGGAGAATAATAATAGGTATTTCATTCACTGACAAATCACTGATGAGACAAAGCCGGCTTGGTATAAAAATGCGAAGGGTTTCGGTGAATTTGAAATCATCAATACAAGCCCACTGCGGCTAAGGCAGTGCCACCAGATTTTTATGACGATCGATCGGAAAGTGTGGTTTGGCTTTCCAAATCGGTTGCGTCAGAGACTCGCCACCCGTCTGAAGGCTTGCCATCTCCAATTAAGGACTTTAAGTCTTGGAGTTTACCAATCTTGGATTTTTTCCAACTCAAAACTGAGGGTTGTCTTCAAAGGAAAAAAAAACAGAAGAAAAAGGTACGGATTAGGGGCAGAAAAGGGGCTATAGGCATGCATTTAGCGGGGCAGTCCTTCCAGTTTGGCCGTTTATCGGGGGGCGGCCCCTCTTTCAAGTACCACTGAATGAAGGTTCCATGGTCCAGCAGCCAGCTGGCTCCAAACTCTCCAACATTGAAAGCACGCACACGATCTAAAACTTGCCCATACCAACAATAACTTTCAGACCGGCCTGCGTCCCCGAGTCCCACACTTTGACTCTCCTTACTTTTTTTTGTGCCGACATCGAGAAGCGCATCGCATACGACATCCACGACCGACATCTGCCAAACACTCAACCATGTCTCGACGAGCAAATCCCTCTGCTGATAATGCAGCCAGAAATACAGCGACTATCAAGAATCTCTTGAAATTAGAGCCCAATAAGGTCTGCGCCGACTGCAAGCGCAACAAACGTCGGTTTCCCCTTTTTGAAGCCAGCGCATTCGCTGCCCGTGTCCTCTGTAACCATACACATGTAACATGACCGCTGACCGCTTTGTGGAACAGATCCAAGATGGGCCAGTTGGAATCTTGGTGTCTTCGTATGCATTCGATGCTCAGGTATTCACCGTGGTATGGGCACACACATCAGCCGCGTCAAATCTGTCGACCTTGATTCCTGGACCGACGAGCAACTTCAAAGTGTATTGAACTGGGGAAATGCGCGAGCGAATAAGTACTGGGAGGCCAAGTTGGCCCCTGGCCATGTACCGTCCGAGGCAAAGATTGAGAACTTTATCCGTACCAAGTACGAACTGAAGAGATGGGTCATGGATGGTCCAATGCCAGACCCAGCGACTTTGGATGCCGATGGGGATGATGATGTCCCTCTGAGTGTGGTCAAAGAAAAGCAGAATGTCGATCAGAGAGAATCCATTCGGAAGGCATCTGTCGGTCAGTCTGCTGCCCCACCCAAGGTTGCTGCTCCGCAACCTGATCTTATCGGTGGTGATATTACCACCGTACCTCCCCCAAGGGCTAGCACTGCTGGTCCAACAGCAACAAAGGTTCCTCCCAAAGGAGAGCCTGCTCCTCCCAAGGCAACCAACACCAAGGACTCACTTCTCGGCTTGGACTTTTTAGGAACCCAACCCTCGGCGCCACCCAGGCCAGCGAGCACTACAGGTACACCCAGCACCGGTGGCCAGTCACGCCCAGATCTTAAGCAATCTATCCTCTCGCTTTATGCAACGGCCCCTCGACCCCAACAACCCGCCGCTCCCCAGCATGGTTCTCAGGGTTCATTCAGTGGCATGCCATCTCCGACAGGCATGACCCAAACCCAAAACCCATCTTTTGGCGGGCTTAACGATGCGTTCAGCAGCCTGAGCTTTGGAAGCTCTCCTCCACCTCCTAAACCAGCCCAGGTTGATGCCTTTTCCAGCCTTGGCAGCTTTACGTCCTCCCGCCCTACCGCTCAGTCCAGCAGTAACACGTCTGCTTTTGCAGGGTTGAGTGGAGGCAGTTTCTTCGACTCGAAGCCCGCAGCGCCTGCTCACCAACAAAAGAGCTCGATCGGGAGTTCATCTGCATGGGGATCAGTCAGTTCACCCCCGCTGTCCTCCAAACCGGCTGCGCCAGCTTCTTCAGCCCTGAGTGATCTTTTTGACTTTGGATCGCCTGCCCCTGCTCAAACTACTGTTTCTCCCAAACCTGCTGTAGCATCGACCACTACTACGACTACTTCCACTTCCGTCTTCAACCTCAACCCGCCCAAACCCGCCCCTGCTGCTCCTGCACCCACCACCAGCTCCATTCCCCTCAACTCATTCGGTGGAAGCAACCTCTCCGGGGCCGATGTATGGGGCAGCAACGCGTGGGCTACACCTGAGGCTCCCAAGGCCGAACCTCCAAAGCCAGCTGCTACCAATGATTTCGGCTGGGGCTCATCTTTCTCTAGTCAACCAATAGTCCCAAGCGCTTCTGGTGGCTTCACATCCTCGTTCTCAAGCCAGCCTATTGTTCCTAGCGCATCGGGCGGATTTGCTCCTGCGCCCAAGGTGTCCGCTGATGAGGAATTTGGTGGATGGACGAGCAGCACGACAGCCACAACCAGCACTAGCACATCAAAGCCCGCAGCTTCAGGAATCGGTGGCGAGGACTTGTTTTCCAACGTTTGGCAATAAAAAGGGGGGTTTACTACGAATAATATTTTCATCCTGGTCTCGTGTGGCTGAGGAACTTTTTCCATGTAAAGTGTTTTGTCTTTAATAGCCTTCCCAGTTCAAAAACGCTCGACCTCGGGAGGAAAGGAAAAATGCATTGCGTTTGCATTTAAATACAGTTATATAGGCTTTGCATAGTGATGGAGTGGGAGTGGGGCAGAAGGGCATAACCAAAAGCGATTTCTCGTGTACGTTTTGGCTCTCTTTAATAAGAAATCACGATTAATTCACATGTAAGACGGAATATCACACACAATATGATGGTAATAAATGTGATGTATATGTCTCTGTATTATAACCCAGAACCCGAAAAGTGGTAAAAAAGACCAGCCAAATACGCCCCTTGCTATGCCTGTTGCGATTCCCTTTGTTCGCTTACTCCTTTCAGTAACTAAAAAACTGGGAAATAGTATCCCGCCTCCTCCTGCCTGGATTTGTTGCTGAACTAACTCGGCAAATGTCCCTCCTGCTCCTCTCTTCCACTGGACTCGAAGATTTTGTCCTTCTTCCCCTCAAAAATGCCCTCTCTCAAGTATCTTGGCTCCCTCACCTCTGGTCGCGATATCCCCCCTCCGTATAGGTAGAATATCACCAACCAAACCCTTCAAAAACAGAATCCACTCCGTCATACTCCAAGCCACGTCTAACCTCTCAATAACATATCCTATTATCAATTCTATCGGTGTCCATCCATCCATGCGTGTGTGTTTTGTTGTTTAAAACCCAAACAAAAACTTGCAAAGATACCAAAATATCAAAAAGACTCCAATGATTATTGCGGAGAGTTTAAGGACGGCGACTTTGTTGCCGGATGCTGCCATGCGGCCTAGTCGGCTTGCGGAACCTTTTAGTTGGGTTCCCATAGAGGAATATGTTTCTGACTGTTATGAGTTAGAGAGGGGGTTGGATGGGAGGGGGAAGAGAGGGAATGCCTACGATTTGATTAATGGGTTCTTGATGTGCGGCTTGATCGTAAATATCGACTGTTATGCCTCTGAGAGCGGAGACTTTTGCTGAGAGTTCGGAGAGGCGGGCGTTGTTTTGGCGTTCACGTTCGTAGGATTCTGACATTTTGAGAGATGTGAATGGTGTTTCGGAAGGTGGGTTTGTCGGTATTTGGAAATTTGGTGATGCTTGGGATTTGTGGTGAGAGGACGGGTTGGGAATCGGTTGCGCACTCGCGGGCTTTAAGAAAGAGGTGATTTATTTTGAACTAGTTGAAGATGCGAAAATGTAAAGTGGCAACGGGCCGAAGTGACGACGACGCAAGACCAACGGTAGATGCGGTTTTCTTGTGTTGAAAGGGGGCTGAATGACAGACGCTCTCGGGAACGGTTTGCAGCAGCAGCAATTGATTCTTGGCGTTTTAGGGGCTCAGCAAACTGTGGCACATTGATCCCTGTGTGATCTGTGGGTCCCATGATGTCAGGCCGCCGGTCCATTTTGTAAAGCACGGGACTTTTTTTTCTTTCCCTCCCATCTTGAACAATGGGTGTGCGCATTGTGAAAGCAAACAGAAAACAAGTGATGGGACAAGCGAACGAATATTTGATAGCAAAATACTTGACTTTAGAATCAAAATCCTCAAATGTGGTAAAGTACTGGGCAACAAGGCATATCATATAGTATGTACAGAATATATAGTGTAAATGCGGGGAACCAGAAGCTTCCGGAGAGCGCGTAGCTTGCAGCGCCTCCGCATCACAATGGGTGCTGTTCCCAAAAAGCCGAGTCGCTATCAAGCTGTCATATCCACGCCGGGTCCCGCCATTGTCACATTCTCTTCTACTTGCCTTCTTCACAGCCATCCCAGCGACGCGCGGCAACGAAAACGCCCTTTTACGTCGTGGAACCTCTATCGGTCGTTTTTTAAAACCAGTTTTTTTAGTTGATCATATATAAAAACTCTCTTGTTATCCCGCTTTTTACCAGGAGAGAGGCCTGCCATCTGAATTCCTTGAACCCTTGACACTTAACCTTGTCGGCAACCAGTGCCGATATTATCTTCTGCCTGGGCTAAGAGCTAGGAACCCCACGTACCTTTTTACAATACGCTTCAACCAACAACCTCATATTCCCCAAAACATTGATTTTTCTCTTTTACAACTTTTTGGACTCCGAATCAATTCACACACTTATTCCTTTTTGTGTGTATCCTGACAGTTGTCCCTTTGCCGCCGCATACCCAGCAGCAGCCATGGGTTTGAACAATCCCCTCCCGAGCAGCTTGTCCTGTAAGTGCTTGGCTGGTCCCGGACATTCCGCGCTTGCGCGCAATTATGATTACTGACTTCTTTTTGGCGATGAAGCTGAATGCAAGAAATGCGGCAAGATTCTGGCATCATTTGTAGATCCTCGTCAAGCATTCGGCCCTGAAAAGGTCATCCCGCCTTCAGTATTGGCCGGCGCCAAGGTCAGCAGCCTTTTGAACTTATCTTGTCCCAGCGGAACCCCCCCCCCCCCCGGAACAATAGCTAACGAGGTGATATACTTACATACAGGGCCTCGCGATTCTCACAGTTATCAAAGCCGGGTTCCTTGGATCCGCTCGTTTCGGCAGCGGTCTCGTCGTCGCTCGACTCCCAGATGGTTCTTGGAGCGCGCCCTCAGCAATTGCGACCGGCGGTGCAGGGTTTGGAGGACAGATTGGCTTGGAGATCACAGACTTTGTGTTTATTCTCAATGATGCGAGCGCCGTAAAGACCTTTTCGCAAGCCGGATCGCTTACACTGGGTGGAAACGTCTCGATTGCCGCGGGACCCGTGGGTCGGAATGCTGAGGCTGCCGGCGCGGCATCGCTCAGGAGCGTTGCTGGTATTTTCAGCTACTCTAAGACCAAGGGCTTGTTTGCCGGTGTTTCGCTCGAGGGTTCGGCAATCATTGAGCGCAAGGATGCGAACGCAAAGCTGTACGGTCGGCAGGTTTCTGCAAAGGAGCTGCTGAGCGGGGCCCAGCGCCCGCCTCCGCAGGCCGCACCTCTCTTGAGCATCCTCAACTCGCGCGTCTTTGCTGGGCACGCGGGCGGATCAGTTGACGATAGGTCAATGTACAATGATGTACCCGTCTATGACGATCATCAGGATAATGTGGTGTGGGGCAATAGAACCGGCAATGCGTACGGAGAGGGCCGATCAAGAGACAGCGGGTATGCTGGTGGTAATGGTTCGCATTCTCACGATGAGTTTGGTAGACCCAAACGGTCCTCCACATGGCAGGATCCTGTTTACGACCAGGAACCGCGTGCATTTGGCCAAGGTTCAAGATCTACGACATTCCATGAACCGGCCACTGCAGCAGCTGCAGCAGCTGCAGCAACGACAACAGAGAAGAAAGCTGGTCCAGGGCGGCCGGCAGGGCCCAAGCCTAATTATGCGGGTAAAGAGGCAATGTTGAAGAAGAATGAGGCGGTGGCGCTTTTCACGTTTGAAGCAGATCAGCCTGGTGATCTTGGATTTAAAAAGGGAGATATTATCACGGTGTTGAAAAAGACAGACAGTGATAATGATTGGTGGTAAGTCTAAGGTCTCATGATTCTGAGAAAAGGAAGCTAACGGAGTAATTCCAGGACCGGAATGATTGGAACAAGACACGGAATCTTCCCTAGCAATTATGTCAAGATGAAGGAGTGATCTTTTATGCGCCAATTGGTATTATGGTGCACGGATTGGATGGAAAGAGGAGGAGGGTTATGATACCGACCGTTACGAATGCTTTTTTTTTTTCTTGGTTGTTTTCTTTTCTTTGACCTTTTTTCTGGTTTGGTGAATGGTTTCTTTCTTTTTCGAGAAAGGGAAAGTGCGGTAAAAGAAAGACGGAAGAAGAAGAAGAAGAAGAAGAAGAAGCACAAGCTTACTGGAGTGCGTGCGTGTTTTGTGTTGGGACATCTGGATTTTTTTTTTCTCTCTTTTTTTTTGTGGCCTTTTAGGTTTGTTTGTTGTCGTCGCTGCTTTTTTCTGCATTGCACACTAAAACTTTTTTTAGGTGCCCTGGCGTTTTATACTTTTCTTTTTTACTCCTTTTTCTTTCTAGGGATGAAGATATCTGAAGAATCTGAAGTCCTTCTTTGAAGTTCAAAGTTAAAGCTTTCTAAGTCGAAGGAATATTCCTGGGCAGAGTTGAGTGTTTCGGTTGGTTATAGTGTGTCGTGTATGTGTGTGTGTGTTTAGAGAAATGAAATGAAAGTTAACTTGAGGTATTTGGGTATCATCCATTGTATGGGAGGGATCATGACGCAGTGTGGTGCGATATTTTGAGCGGTTCAATACTCAGATGTCATGCAGATGTGGGAACGGGATACTCCCGCAATGTCAGACTCCTACTGTAACGGAGGTGACGCATGTAGGTGTTGGCGAGGAAATATGATGCATGTCAGCTGTTGGTTCATGTTGAAGTTACTTAAATAGCCCCTTCTCCTGATAGTGTTTGGTTTGATGGTTGGCTTGGCAACACTAAGGGGGTAAGAGAACTCCGAATGGTGTCAGTTTTTGTTCCTACTGCTGAAAAACACATCTAGCACGAGTTAAGATTAATAAAATGAACCTACGATGAATGATCTGGTGAATAGGGTTCTCTTAGGTTTTTTTGTCTAGCTTGATGGCAACCATTGAGACTCATGGACCAATTATACTCTTACTTTCCTGCTCCCCCCAAGGTAAAGTATATGTGTGGTTAGTTGGGCAATGCTAATATTTTGTGATTTGTAACGTTGATAAAAGTTTCTGATGTTATTTTGTAGAATTACGTAGGGAGAGAGATAGATCCTGTCTCTTTTTCTCTGCTTGTTTATTTACATTACCCCTTCCTGCCAAGAAATTCCACCGAGATTCATTGAAACAAGAAAATATTGTATATCATTACTTTGGGTCCCCAAAAATTGCAGAATCTTTTTTCGTATGATCACGTTTAGAATGCGCAGTGTCTGCTCCTCCCCCTAGCTCCGCGTAATCTGGGCCTGTAGCGTCTAGCTCTCGAGGAGGATACGGCGGGCGAAAGAGTTTGGTTGTTCCGTCGAGTTCTTGTGGAGGAGGGGATGAAACATCAGCGGTCTCGCCCTCAAGCTCTTGCGGGTCGGATCTTGGGAGACAGTCACTATGAAGTTGTGATCTCTCCCAGACTATTTTGGGTTCTTGAGCTGGGTCGGATACTGGCGGGCTCTTGGATGGTTCAGTCTCTTTGGGTCAACGGCGGCGGCGTCGGATAAAGAAGAACGCGCCTCCTGCTATTGCAATAACGGCGAGGACTGAAAGAACAGATGCGAGGATGATCCATGGAGTCTCCAAGGCCTTCTTGGTTGCCGTGAGATCTGGGCCAATGGAGGAGTTTGCTGTTTTGTGTGCGTATCAGTAGGGGCGCTACTCGTGGTCGTGATTGGCATAAAGAAAGAGTCTGGTCTTACTCGGCGTTGATGTCGGTGGCGAAGATGCTGGGGATGTATCAGTCGTACTCTGGATTATGGATCTGGTAATACTCTGAGTGGTAGAAATATGTGAAGTGATGCGCAGTACAGTCACGTAATTTGGCCAGACGACTGTAAGTACCGTTACTACTGAATCGGAGATAACAGCACCGTAGGGTTTTGTAAATGGGAGTCCAGAGTGTTTTTGTTGTTGTAATGGCGAAGGACGTCGACCAGACGACAGTTGCACAGTATTCAAGAAACGGACCGAAAGTGGGTTCGAAGTAGCCTTGGAAAACTTTCTGAGGGTCAATGGCAGAAGTTTCGACGCATTCACGACAATTCTCATAGTACTCAAGGAACTTGGAGTGTAGTTTACAGAGATTTTTATCTTCGCCAATTGACGTTTGCGATTCAAGGTACGCGTTGCCTAAAATAAGGGCTTAACCAAGATTTTATACAACAAGGTGTCGTCAACCAAATAGTGTATCAGAAACAATACGACTTACTACAGATAGTGGTACATTGTGATGGCACAGTACTCTCATCCCGAGCCGCAACCTGATGGCCTTCCATTTTGACTGATGAAAAGAAAGGATGCGAACTCGGAAGCGGGAGAGGGAACGGTGCTTATCTATCCAAGCCAGGCATCTATTAACTTGATGTATTTTGAACTTAGGGGCGCTAATTGTGCAAATTGAGTGGTGCCCTGGTCACTTCTGTGATAGGTCAAAATGTGTATCCGTATCCTTTCAGCCCCGAGGGAGAGATCGGCAAGGCTCTGAGCTATGCCGCAGTTGAAGGCTACTTCAAATTTCTATTTCAAGCCTTTCAACTATGCATGCTGCAGCCAAAGACGCCATGTTTGGCTTGGCGAAAACGTCTTTTGCCATTTCGGATGACGAGAGCCTATCATGTAAAACGGAAGTAAGGCTTTGTGAAACTGAGGAGAATTGAGTGCCATCACCTACACCTTCTCCCAATGGGAAGTGAAACTTGAGACCAACCGACAGCCTGCTTGACATCTTCCAAACATCCGGCCCTGGCGCAAAACACGTTGAAATGGCTGGGATAACTCTGGTGGGTTTCCTATCGACGCTCTCCTCGCCCGCCCACCTCAGTGTTAATAGCATCCAACTCACTACAAAGTCTCGGCTCTGACAGAAAAAAAGAGGGTTCAAGTAGAAAAAAATCTGAGAAATCACACAAGTGTAAAACTCATGCCTCTCGATATCAGTCTTGACATAGATAGATCTGGAGAGAAATTAAGAATAAATATGATGTCTAAAGATGGAATCTATTAAAACTCACGGCCAAAAGAATCCAGGAATCTTATCTCTACAGAGATTAGATAGACCCGTGATTCGTACGAAGTATGCTTAGTTGACAGCGCTTTTGATAAATTATGCTGTTTATAAAAGAAGAGAAGCGAGAGGCGGGCGTCAGTTTGTGCAGGATAATTAAGGGTGAAGGAGGACGGTCATAGCTTATTCGCCTCCTGCAAAGGAAAACGAAGGAGGAGGAGATTTTACCGAGAAATCATTTAACTGTGATATGCAAAATTATGATTATATATCCTTAACGTCCGACAATCCCTCATTGCGTTTATTCCTGGGGTCTGCGTTGTCTGCCTCTCCCAACTCTGCGTAATTAGCTACTTTGCCATCCCCAGTAGCATCGAGTTCTGTAGAAGGGTAGGGTTTGGCTATTCCGTCCAATTCTTGAGGCGGGCGAATGCTCTCAAGTTCGTGGAAACCCGGTCTTGGGATATAGTCACTGTGTAATTGTGATCTTTCCCAGACTTTGGGTGACTCATAGTTAGTCTCTTCAGGTCTTTGTTGCTCTTTAGCCCGGCGTCGTCGTCGTCGAATTAAAAGTAGTATGCCTCCAATTGATACGACCGAAAGGAGAACTGAAAGAATGGATGCGAGAACAATCCAGGGGTTTGCCGAGGCCTTGGTGTCAGTGGCATCTTGGGACTCGTCGGTAGGAAACTTTGCTGTTTTTGTGTTTTTGTGTATTAGTGTGTAATTCTCGTGGATTTACAAAGAGAGAACTTACTCGGCTCTGATGTAGGTGCTGATGATGTTGGAGGCGTATAGGTGGAATTCCGAATAGTGGAGGTGGTGATGTTCTGAGTAGTAGAGGGAGAAGCCCGAACCCAGACATCCGAATCAAGTTCTTTGAGGACCGTGATTACTGCGCTCGAGCTGACCTCACCGTCTGACTTGGTGAAGACAGCCCAACTAGTTGTTGTTTGGGTGACAAAAAACGACGCGGGCAAAGTTACAACTACGCTCTGTGCCGAGCCAGATGAACAGTAGTCGATGAATTGAAAGAAAGTGGGTTCCAAGTAGACTATCAAGGTTATTTTAGATTCACCGGGCCACGCTTGGATACACTCGCGACACTTTGAATACAAGTCATTGAACGTAGAGTTGTTGTCACAGAGCTCTGGGCTTTTACCAACTCTTTGGGCTTCGAGGTACGCATTGTCTAAGAGTAAGGTGGTGGTGAGTCAAGACTGAAATTATCAGATATTATGAACTAAGGTTGTAGAATATGATTCGACTTACTGCACCAAGCGTAACATTCTGCTGGCACAATCGTCTCGTCTCGAGATGCAAGCCAGTGACCTTCCATATTGTATGATGAAGGAGAGCGAGGAAAGCGAGGAGAGGATCAGGACTTAGCTATGTATACAAACGTTTGGCTTTCTAGTTGTATCAATTTGGGGGCCTAAAACTATTTGCCATGTTTTTAAGTGCAGATCTGACTGTGAATTTGTGATATATTGCGATACCACCCACCCATCTTCCCTTTGCTCATAGACCTACCAATCGTTTTCCTTGCTGTCGGCATGTCGTGCGTCTCGCTCGGGACGCCCTAGATACCGGTAGGCAGAGTGAAAGCGTGAAAGCGGCGTGGCGGATGTACTTTGATGAAATATATATGACAATGTGGGTGTTTACCAGGCAACCGTGGTGGTCGTTTCTGTGGGTGGTGTGGTGACGGTTGTAATGGATAAATTGAAAGATGTAGCTTTCTAAATTTCGGGAGCCGGGCCACTTACCTAGTTTCTCTGCGTGGTGTGGCAAGCTCCTTCCATCTGGGAATACCCTCACCCTGAAACATTAGCACCAACTTTTTAAATAAAGAGTGAGGGTAGGTAATTTCTGAGTCAATTCCTCACAATGACAGCAAGTTTTGCATCCTTGTGTAAGATACTCATTCCTATCCTTCAACAACACAACATGTAATGACTCGACGATTCTCACCATCTATCAACTTCCTCTCCTCCCACCCACCTCAGTCCCAATAGCATCCAACTCACTACACAATCTTCTTTGCGACGACGATGCATCCAGCTCAACTCGCGGAGCCGCCTTCAATCCGCCTCCCTCCAGTTCCTGAGGCCCATCCAACATCATCTTCCTCCTCCTCCCAATTCCTTTAGTTAACATCTCCCTCACGCCCCCTTTCCGACCCTGCCCTGCTGTTGCCCCATCTCTTCTTTTCCGAACTACCAAATACCACCCCAAAATCCCCATAATCATCCCCAGACCCAGAACAAACCCTATGACCGCCCCAGCAATCACCCCCAATCTCACGGGATTTGTTATCCCCACTCCTCCAGGATTCTGTCCCAACACTACAGTCCCTTTAGCACAAATCCTCTTGAAACCTGAATATATAAACTCACCTGATCCATTTGTCGGCAGACTCCCAGTCTTCACATCCACACCGCTCCAACTGCCATTACTCAAAGTAACAGCAGTCATCATCGCTATCCCTGGACTTGTACCACTCGTTATCGACGTAATTGTCTTGTCTCCATCGTCACAAAACCTAACAAACTTTCCAAAATGCGGATCCAAAAGTTCTGTTACTTCCCCGCTATTAGTCTCAACACAAGAAAAACAAATCTTGAAACCGTCGGTAAATGGTGCACAAAAATCTTTGGAAGAAAAAGAAGATACAGGAATCGGTGGCAGTAGCTTTGAGAGGTATGGACATGCTCGTTCTGTTGGAAAAGAGTTAGATAGCGCATAAGTGAAGACCAGACGTAAAGAGGAAAACTATGGAGACTACAACGGAAACGTAAAGTGCAGCAAGATATGGGTGGAATTGGGGAAGATTAAAAAGATATTACTGACGACAAATCTCGAGACATGTATTTGGGAAACCGGTAGGAGGACTGAAGAAGAATTCTGAAGCCATTGAGACGAGTTGGAGTTGAATGAGATGGAAGGCGAGAGTAACACAGCCAGCCTGGCGAACATGATTGCCCGGGAGACAATAACTTTCATCGGAATCAGGGGGTTTGATCTATATCATCTTTCTGACAGAAACGATGAGGCCGTAACCAAGATATAAGTATGAGACAAAGGCCTGGGGATCCAGTGATACGAGACATTGAAATAGATGTCCATATTTTGTGTATGTGTGCTGCCATCGAAGGAGGTCGTACAGAGTTCGTTGGGTCGTCGAGCCTTTTGGTATTTCGATACGTTGCAACGGGTAGAACAAAAGGGTCTGCTAAAGAAACGTTAAACGTTCAGAAAAAATGCAATTGTAATATTTCTGTAATTGGTCCAAGACCTTTGCAGGGTAAGAATAGTTGTTATACAAAACTGAATAAGGCCCAAAATGACACTACCCTATGATCGGAAGCAAAACCTTGAAATTTCCAAACAAATCTCCTTGAGTCGCGGTTGCCTTGCGGCCTTGATATGTATGTAATGACAGCATTGAAACCTGCAGCCAAGGCCGACGGGCACACAGACTATTCTGATGTCTGGCGTGACTGTTGCTCAGGAGCGGGGGTCAAGCGCCGTGTAAAAGCTGGATCTCCGATTCGAGAGCCCATTCGGTCATTTGTAAAGTCTGGAGATGGAGAGCGAGAGCGGCTTGTGCACGTGGTTGGTGTACTGGGAGGGAGAAGAAGATGATGAGATGCCGTAGACTGGGGTGAAGTGCAAGGTGGTGTGTGAACTCCATTCACCACGACTGCTGCCGGGACAAGTTTCAGATTCGAGTCAGTCCGTATATTTGACGGAAGTATCTGGTCGAATCCTTCGGCACGAGCAACCCGCTCAATGTCTTTGAAATACTATTGAACGTTAGGATGGAGAACACAAGGCTGTGTGGTCGTATGGAAACTCACTTTGACAGTCTTGACCTTGAGCTCAAGAGTCGCATCTTCATCGCAGATGATCATGGGGTGTGGGTGTAACTGCAAGGCAGAGAGAGTCCACATGTGATTCACCCCTTGTTCGATGCACTGCTGGAGGGCGAGGGCCTTGCGGGCTCCGAGAACCATAACGACCACCTCCCGGGCTTCGAGAACAGTTTGGACCCCCACTGTCAATGCCATCTTGGGTACCAACTCCAGGTTGTCGTCAAAGAACCGACTGTTAGCCAAGATGGTGTCATAGGCTAGAGTCTTGACGCGGGTCCGAGAAGCAAGACTTGAACCGGGCTCATTAAAGGCAATATGCCCGTCCTCTCCAATGCCTGCTAAGAATAGGTCGATGCCACCCACAGCCTTTATTTTAGCCTCATAGGCAATGCATTCGGCCTCGAGATTGGGTGCATTGCCGTCCAGAATATTGACATTACCGGGCGGAATATTGATGTGTGAGAACAGGTTCGTCCACATAAAGGAGTGGTAGCTGCCTTGGTGATCTCGCGGGATATTGATGTACTCATCCTGAGTTACATGATGATCAGATTATGAGACGTGCATAAAGGATTGATAATTGATGACCAAATTTACCATGTTGAATGTTACAACATTCTCAAACGAGACCTCGCCGGCCTTGTACCTTTGGACCAAAATGCGGTAGACACCCAGTGGACTGGATCCGGTGGGAAGGCCAAGGACGAAAGGACGTTGTTCGGAGGGTGAGAATTGCGTGATGCGGTTGATGATGTAATTGGCCGCATATGAGCTGGCCTCATCTTCGTTGTTCTTGATAATGAATCTCATATTCACTACAGGTAATGCAGCAGTATGGAGCCTGGTATTGCTGGTCGTGGTGAAGACTCAGGTAGTAGGATGGTCGAGGTGTCCTCTTGACAAGAAGCGTACAACCCCTTTCTTTTTCAGATTCTTACCTTTTCCCCTCAGGAAATGAATTGTTTCTGCGCATTCTCAGCGCCTTCAAACCGGAAGTTGTCGGTATTGTTGCATCATCCCTATCAAAGCCATCAAGACGCCGCCGATGTCTGGCCGATGAGTTCATGTTACAGCCTACGGACGGATAACGTCGGGGATGACATCCGCCTGGGAGAGAATATCGGAAGGATGGAACGTTTATCCCATTGTGCAAACATGCGCCCATGGTGCCTGTTGTAGGGTCCCGATTGCCCAACTCAAAAATCCCTTGTCCTCCGCTTGAGGCTGACTGCAACTCCCCCTGAGAAGTTGTGTCCAAAGTACTCACTTCCTTGATCGGCCGCAAAAGCCGCCGTTTGCCTTCCCAGCTTGGGCTCGGGGTGCGGTGAAAAAAATCAAAAATCTCCATGCCTGTCTGACAGAAAAGAACGAACCTCCCTCACGGGGCTGTTCTGAAGAAAGTTGACACCCGCGTTTCGGCTGATGACATCTGATTTAAGCTTTCAGATAGTCTGTGCTGCACATTTGAGCTTGTTTGCTTGGCAAGCTGAGCCAAGGCTTCATGTTGATCCCCACCCCCCCGCCGGGATCCCCTGAACGACCCTGGAGGGGACACAACTTTCTCTGTCATCCATCAAGTGCCATCCCACCAAAAAAGAGTTGGATCGGAACAGCCAAGGCAACGTTACGTCTCTCTCCTTCTCCCTTCTCCCGAACGGTCAACAGCGTCCATCCATCCCATGGGATCCTTCATCCCGCAGATTATGATCCTTTTTACTTGCGACAAGCGTCTGTTGAAAATGAAGTGCCAAGTGGATCTCCAACGCTTATCTTGTACGTACCCTGGGGCACCTAGAGGCAGATAGTGCATCATCTTCTCCACGCTCGCACATTCACTGTTCAGAGTGTTTCCGTTTCCGTGACTTCCCCTAATTGCATCTCCTCCTCAACCTCCTCGTCCCGCTCCATCAAACTTCTGTTACACACGGCATCGCGGCATCTCAACGGATTTTCATTGGCTCACAACATCTCCCCTTCTTTGCCGCAATACGTTGTCCAAATTTCATTTTCCCCCCTACACCCACCATCCTGAATCCTCTCTTTACAAGTCGTCGTAGCTCCTGCGGCAGGTTCCATTTTCCCGTGTCAGCCTTTCTTTTTACACGGAACTGCCCGCCAGCGGCAGTCCCCCCCAATCCAAGTGTTTACTTGGCGTAGTGTTAGAACTCCACTGGGAGGAGAGATGCTCGGCAGGTAACTTTTGTGAATCTCGTATTGGGATGCTCATCATTTATTTCTCTTCCTGGAAACGTTGGATCCTTTTGCCAGATGAGTTAAAGTAGAGCCCTGTCCCCCGAAACAACATCCAACATCTTTTGAACTTTTGTTTGTGTGTCATGCGGAGGCCACTTACATCTGCCATGGCATCACTTCGAGATGTCCTCATGGCAGCCCTTAAGTCACTTTTGAGAGGCAAATCTTTTCTACAGGCCCTTCTTACCTTTTGGTCGACAACTTCTACTGTTGCTACGTCGTCAAACAAGAATATTACAACCTCGACAGCCGGATTTCTTGCCGAGGCAGAACAACTGATTCTCGGACCTCTTTCTGGAAGCCAACTTAGGGAACTCTCCAGGAAACTAAAACAACAATTCAAAGATGGTTTGATGACAAATCCAGCCTGTATGCTTCCTTCATACAACTCACAACTGCCAACCGGTCATGAACCAGGCGAGTTTCTAGCCCTCGATGTCGGAGGGTCAACTTTGCGTGTTGCTTTGGTCGAGTTAAAGGGCCGAACAGTACCGGGATCCGAGAGCGTGATTGTTCGACTGGACTCTTTCAAGATCGATAACGACATCAGGAACTTGAGTGGCAGGAAATTTTTTGACTGGATGGCCGAGAAAATATATCAGACAGTAGCCAAAGAGAGTGAAAAAGGACACAGCCCCGAGACACCACTTCTCGTGGGAATGGCTTGGAGTTTTCCTATAGAGTGAGTTATCATACAACCTCCTTTTGGTTCTTGTATGCTTACACCGACAGACAAACATCGTCAAAAGGCGGTAACCTCTCTGGGATGGGCAAGGGTTTCTTGGCAGCCGACGGGTTACTTGGTCAAGATCTCGGAGAAATCATCAAGCTCTCATGTCAACAAAAGGGGCTACACGTCGAGCTGTCCGCCATCGTCAACGACTCCAGCGCAACACTGCTTTCTGCTGCCTATACTTGCCCCTCGACAAGGTTCGGCCTGATCCTCGGAACAGGAGTCAACATTGCCGGACATCTTCCCGTCACCACAATTGGCCGACCAAAATACGGTGACCGCCCAGACAGCTGGCACGAGAAAGCAAGCCACGTAATTGTCAACACAGAGTTGGGAATGTTTGGCAAGGATATTCTCCCCCTGACCAGATGGGATCACCTCCTCAAGAAAGCCCACCCTCTTCCGGATTTTCAACCCCTAGAACACCTGGTCAGCGGGTACTATCTGGGTGAAGTCTGTCGACATGCTCTGCTCGAAGCCATGCAGACAACCGGCGTATTCGGCGGTATTGTCCCGCCGTCTTTGCAAACCCCATACTCACTCGACACGGAAACTCTTTCCTTTGTTGAAGCGTAAGTCTTATATACCACAGCCCCTACAACAAAATCTAACCGAAATCGTTCTCTCAGAGACACATCTTCTTCCCTTTCATCAACCATCCAACTCTTCCAACTCCGTCACCCTTCCACACATCAGCCAACCACGGCCGATCTATCCTTCCTCCGCACCTTGGCATCATACATCTCCCAACGGTCCGCATCCATCGTCGCTGCTTCCTTATTCGCTCTTTGGGAACTCAAAGCCGAGACTGATCGTGAATTATTATCTTCACTGTCTGAGGGTTCGCCAGACCTCATCAGACAAACCGAAATGGAACTCAAGATAGCGCAGGAAATTACAATCGTGGCTTTTAACGGGTCCGTTATTGAGAATTATCCCGGGTATAAAGAGAACCTTCAGGGGTATATTGATGGGCTGGTCGCTGGTAGCGCTATCCTCGGAGGTGGTAGTAAGAAGACTGCCGGTATGAAACTCATGCCGGCAAGGGAGAGTTCTTTATTAGGTGCGGCTGTTGCTTTGGCTTGTTTGGACTAGATAAGGAGTTGATGCTTTTCTGCTTTGGGTGTTTTTGGTCTTGTGTTTTTCCGTTGAGGTTTCATTTATTTCGTGTTTATATGGGATTTTGCATAAATAGTCTTTACATTGCTATCAAAATAGGCCGCAAGTAAATAGAATGTTATCAAGGTGTGTAGACATTTTCACGCTATGAAGAAAGATAAAACGACAGGCTACGAAAAGCAGACGCAACACACTGAATAGAATAATCCAAATAACTGTGCTTTCCGCTCACGAAGCACAGATAACTGAAATAAAACAACAATCCTAAATATCCTGCAAAAAACATATCATGAGATATGAAAAACTTGTCGCCCGGGGAATATCTCCAAGGCTAACTGAAATCAACCTGACTATCCATCCATCCAGCCGTCCATTCGTATATCATATCCAACCACGCAACCCCCTTTTCCAACAACTTGATAGAGGGCAAAAACCACACGATCGTCACAAGCCTTAAAAAAATTAAAAATAACCCAAGCAATATCCAATACAATAAAACGACTAACAAAGAAGACAAAAATCATTCAGCAGCAAAATACCTCTTCGTCTTACTCCTAACCTGCTGCGCTTTAACCTCTGGAGGAACAATAGTGTGATGCACTACGTGAGGTCTGTAAATTGCGTCGACTGGTGGCATCCTATTTTAAGAGGAAAAATTGTTAGCTTAGTTAACTGTTTGAGACGATAAAAAGAAAAAGAAATCTAAAAAAAAAATCTGAAACAATAAATATGGAGGCTGAAAAGAAAAAGACAAAAAGAAAAGAAAAAAACTTTACCAATCATCAACACTCAACGGGAAATACTCATACAACATATCCGCCGTCTCCAACGGACTCGTAATAAGCGGATTATTATGATTCCCCGCAGCATCACTATTATTAGACGTAGTACTCCCTCCACTATTCATTCTGTGCTGTTGCGGTTGCTGCTGCTGTTTCGGTTGATGTTGTTGCTGTTGATGCTGATGATGGTAAAACGAATTACGTTGATGATGAGCAGCAGTTTCCTTTCCTTTTCCATAGGAAGAAGAAAGTGGTTTCGATACCAATGGACTTTCCCCTCCAGCACCAGACGAATTTGATCGAGTAGTACTTGTTGGAGGACTCCGGTTATCTTCTTCTGAAAGAGATAAACTAATAGGTAATGGTCTTGACATTGATGATGATGATTTCGAGATGGAATTATTATGAGTGAATGCGTTGTTGTTGTTATGACTCTCTAAAGACCCCCAAGATGGTACTGGTGGTCTGTTAAGATTCGGGGATGTAGAGGAAACAGCTAGTTTTTTGTTTGGGTGTTCTTGTTGTTGAGGTTGGGATTGAGAGTTGAATTGTCTGGGGGTTGAGGAAGACCAGTCTGGTTGCTATAGGTAGATGGCGTCAGCGGGTAAAACTCTCAGAGTAGAAAAAAGTAAACATACCTGATGATATCGAGGAATATCTCTTATCGGACCTGTGCTTGGCCCTGAAAGACCATCTATGCTTCTTTTTTCAGCTATAGCCCGCTTGTCTCCCACTCCTCCCGTCAACGGCACATCTTTGCGGCTATCGAAATTGCGCGGGCTGCGGCCTCGGACGATAACAGGCCCGGATTGAATTTCAGATATCTTAATGTACTCGCCATTCTTGGCTTTGACAAGCAGATTAATCTGTACCACATAGTGCTGTTGCAATCCCTTCCGGCGACCATTATTTGCGGTGGCATGCTTGAACTGTAGACGCTTCCAAGCGACCGGAATCGAAATCTGATTGCTCCCGTCGTCCATCTCCTGTCCACTCGAAAGATCCAAAGGTACTATCGGCGGTGCACCAGCCGATTTTATTGGTTCAGAGTCCACTCCGCCCAAAGCAGGATTACTGCTCTTCCACGGGATCGAAATAATTTCCGCCGCCTTTCCATCCATACTCTCCATCCCAGTAATAGAAGCTGCCAACTCTATTGCCGGCGCCTGTCGTCCTTGCTCATCAATATATTGCGCCACGTGTCGAGGCAAAGTTATCTGACCAGAACATTGCCATAGATTTCGTCGATAGCAAGTCAACTCGAGAGGGCGATTCGGACTGTTATCTGCCACAAAAACATCCTCCGCCACAAAAAACATGCCATATAACTCGGCCGTCATGGACGGACTGACGAATTGACCTGTGCTATCGATGAGGGTAGCTTTCCCCGGTATTGGGATACCAAAACCCAACAGCTTATTGTCGAGCTCTTGAGGGGATACGGCTTCTCCATTGTACGACTCTGTAATATCGCCGGAAGTGAGCGCTGTGTTATCGCCAAACGAACGTGCCGTGTAGGAGAATGGATCTTCGAACGTGGCGCCAAAGGCATCGAAATCGTAGGTGGGAGTAAAAGGCAGGCCTGAGAGGTTATGGACAGAGTCTCTGTTCGGCGCGCGCGAGATAAAGCTCTCGTCAGCGCCATTGTCAGGGTATTACAAAAGACAGCAGCAAGGTACTTACAGGAGAGACTCATCAAAAGCCATGTTTGCATCGTAATTATCAATGCCGAGCGGTTGGCCGGCAGCAGTCAGCCCCAGGGCGTTGACGACGCCCGGGGTGGTGCCCGGACCCGGCATAGAACTGAAGTTGGCCATCTCATCCTTTATCGCAGATACCCATTCGGAGAAAGGTTTCGAAATCGGCTGACGGGCGGTCAAGTCCAAGTGAAGCGATTCCGGAGTCTGGACGGCTTGCCGATCAGAGGATCTTTGGATGATCGCGCGCAGCGAAAAATAGATGGATTGATTGGCTCTCAGCCCTCAATGTGAGATGCGGCTGGGTAAAATGCAAAAGATCATTACTGTGAGGGAGCAGTGTCTGTGGTCTCCCATTCGTGACCAATGTCCAGTGGACAGGGACCCTAGTCTTTTAAACTCCCTTGCAGATGGGTGCGCCGTTGCCAATACTTTAGCGCCATCTTTTGGCGCGTACCCACTAAGATCAAGTAACCGGACACAAGGAATCATTATCTACATCATGCATGTATACCACGTCTAGCCGGGGGATGTTGAAGATATCTTGCAGAGATATATGTGATGGAGATAAAGACTGAAATGTGAATGAGAATTTCAGAATAAACATATCAACCGACCCAAACAGGTTTGGCTTGGGTGTATTCCCCAGATCCACGGGCCATCCCGAAACTCTTTGTGGATAGCGGCGTTCAACGGCTTTTTGCGGGGAATGTTAAATGGCTTGGCTGTCTTTGTCGGCCGAACCCTTTACCTTGTCAAACACATGGACTCGACACTTCATCTGAACAACATTCCTGACGACAGAAAAATAAATAAATCGAATATATGAAAACGAACGTCACTTCAACTCCCCAGAATCACCTACGCCAAATCTTGCCACTAAATCATCGCATCGTCAGTCATGCCAAACTCAACAAAGAAAGACCGTCGGACTTACATTATCAACAGAATTAGTGTACTCCTCAAATGACTCCGACATTTCAAATCCCATGGCAAGCAATGACTCAAATGCCTCCTCTTGTACCCAACTCAAGACACTCCTGCCGGATTTATGTGCCTTGTTTTGTCTGACCCCCATCAGCGCAAGGCCCTGCAATGCAAGATTGGCTTGCGGCGTGGCATGTGCGACAATAGGTGCAACGATTCCCCCAACAAGCTGATCAGCCGACTGCAAAGACGGTATAAAGCTAGCCAACTGGCTCCCAGGGCTGCAGATGATCACCGTTCCTATGATTATTTCACCAAGACTCTTTGCTCGAACCACACCACATGTTTTGACTTCTTGCAGCGCAGATCGATACAACTCGTAGACTTCCGGATTGGCGTGTGCCGCGATGTGGGTAAGCACGCTGTCGGAATTATCAAGCCCATGAATCAGATCAAAGCTGATGTTCGCTCGCTGTATACTCTGAAGCAAACCTTCAGGAGCGGTCCAAACGCTCAAATCCGGAATTGTCATGGTTGCAAGACGCCTAGGAAACTGGAGGTCCCATCCGCTATTGGAAAACCATTGCTTGAGCCCGCCAGTCTCATCTGCTGGAATTCCAAAAAAGACACCTGGAAATGTCATTCCGAGTTGTATCTTTTTCGCTCCTCTTTTCTGTACTAAGCCTCGGAGAGCCCTCCGGTGCAGGGACCGCCCAATGGAGAGATTTCGTTTTGTTGGATCCACGAAAAGCGCACCAATGATTCCAGTACCTTGTAGGTAGTATGTTGCACAAAAGCCGTAGAGGGCCTGTGTACTGCTATTCCGGACGACAAAGTGACTCTCCTCGATGTTTGGGTTGAAGAGCTCGAAGGAATCTGATGTAGCCATCTTCAAGAAACTATGTGCTGGAGTGCTGGCCCTGGCGAGAGATTGCAAAAGATCATTGAGACCTTTGGCATCGCGGGCTCTCTCATATGCCTCTACAAGCCAATGCTGTCTTGACTTGACGACTTTTCTGCTCTTACGTAGAGTGCCCGGGAGTGAACCATGAGGCTTGATATGACCGCAAAGTGTCCTTACCAGGGCAGCCATCGCCATCTCGGTAAAGTCAAATGTGCATATGTAAGTGCCGATTGTCTTGTCCATGGCGAAGTCATATGGAGAACTGACCGCAACCACGACAAGAGACTTTTTCTGACCAGTTGCTCTCAGCATCGAACACATCATGGAGACGTGCTTGGTAAACCCTGCTTGGTACAAGTTCCTGTTTGCATCTGCCGTTACAATAATTATGCAAGATGCACGATGTATAAGGTTTTCGTGAACTATAATGATGTTAATACTCAGTGAGGCTGCGGGTGAGAGAGAGTAACTGACCTGGCCTCACCCCATTTGCTGTATAAGATGTGTGCAACAGCTTGCCGTGTCTTGCACGTGCAAGGGACCTCCCAAGTTCTCTGAAAACACCTTCGCCACTCATAATGACGCCCCTGTCCCGATGTATCCATTTGTCATGCATCGATGGCGCAGTATCCGACCTGTTTTTGTACTCGAGAATGCTCTTCGTCATTGAAGATGCAGGTAGAGGTTTGACCAGTGGCGTCAGTAATAGGAGCTCCTCTTCCTGGTGCATCGACACGTTGAGTGGGAGCAACTTCTCGTTGTCTCTTATCACTGTAATTGAATCGTCATAGGCCTTCAGGGAGAGCGCATGGTGGCTCGGGTGAATTTTGGACAGCAGAGAGATGCCTGCAGGATTAAGCGCTTTTGTCCAGGAGGTACAGGAGCTCTTCATCCTGAGAACACGTTTTAACGAAGTGTAGATGCGCTCCTTGGTCAACAATTCGTTTTCAACACCCAGCTTGAGCCCTGAAATTGCTTCAAGCTGAACGTCGTAAGCACGGCAAAGCAGTACCAGGTCACAGCCAGCCTCCACCGCCATGACGGTACCTGTCTTGACACCAATTTCGTTGCGCAGAGCCTCCATTTCAAGACACTCGGATATTGCAACTCCCGTAAAACCCAGCTCATTCCTGAGTAAATCGTCCACAACTTGGTCAGACAGGCAAGCATGGTTGACATTCATGGATGGGTTGGTAATGCCACAACCACCGACAAACATGGCATCCAGCTTGCCTGTAGAAATGGCATTGCGAAAGGGAACAAGTGCGCTCAAAGATAATTCCTCGAGGGTCTGGGTGATGATGGGTATATCCAAACTCGAACCAAGAAAATCCAAATTTCCATACGAGGGAAAGTGTTTTCCACAGGTTGCTACGCCAGCGTCCTTGTAGCCATTCATGGCGGCGATGCCGTACTGAGACACTTCCTGAGGGTCATCACTGGTGGCTCTCACACCGAGAGGCTGATATCTCGCATTGGTGAGAACATCAAGGACTGGGCCGAGAATGAGATTAACACCAACTGCCGACACTTCGGTTGCCGTGGCCTTGGCGACCTTGTATGCCAGGTCGGCGTTTCCAGCAGCAGCCTGGCCCATGGCGCTAGGGAACTGGCAGATGTAGTCTTCATCGTAGAGACTGTTAACGCCGCCATTTTCCTGGTCCAAGGCGATCAACAATGGTTGGGGATGACCGGATTGGTGGGCGAGGGCTTGCAACTCCTGAACGAGTTTGGCAGTTTGCTGGGCGGCTAGTGGAGAGGGTCAGCAAAGATACGTTGTATTTGCCCACCAGAGCAGAAGGGCGAAAGGCTACATTTGAGATTTTTCGCAGTCAAAAGGATGGACCCGATATGGTGGTCTTGAATAAGGTTACGTATCTGGGGCGTAACCTCGGTGCCATCCCATCCCATAATCAGCATCTGTCCAATGGCCCTGGAAAAAAATAAGAGAGTCAGTATCGCAAAACACACTCATTAACCAAACCCAACCTAGAAACGTACCAGTCAAGGTCCTGGAACAGTGGGTCCAGATCCCCGTTTAACTTGGCCATGTTGAATGTGCCTAACTGGTTATCAGAAAGACATGTTTCTTGATTGATGGATGATGTGTTTTTTGGTATAAGTTGCACGCATCAGGCTGGGAACTTGAGCAGTGGAGAAGTGTAACAGATGTTGCGGGCAGGTGTAACAACAAAACACCCCCCACATTGAAGATGCCTGCTTGAATGGAAACAGCCGGCCCGGTCTCGATTTGTCTGGCTACACACCTGGGGAAGTTGCAGATGAGTGTGATTCGGCCCGGGGAAACTTATCTGGTCATGCAACTCCTGGCGGACCAATGGGACACCTGAAGCTTATTATTTTTGAAGGAATATGTAATTTCACCTATACTCTAACTCAATCGGGCAGGTATATGATGCCTTTGGGTTTAGCTTCAATCCAGCAACGTTACATGTTTCACACACAATTACTTTCTCAGATTGGGGATTTTTGAACTTTTTACAATTATCATCTGCAGAACAAGTCTGAACAACACCTTGTACGGTGCAACCTACCTTGTGGCACCATCACACCTTTGCCGTTGATGGAACACACCTATCTCCATATCTTTCACTATCTCTGGCCATGCCGAGATGGTTGGCTCAGAGACGATGATGGAGGTCGAACGTCTGTGTCAAACATGGATCGTCATTCCGTTTGTGATCAATTTCGCTTCCAAGGCCTCGGATCAAGTTGTACACGGCCCGGTTATCGACGTAAGCTTGATTTGTGACAGCGAGTCAGATATCGTCGGTTAAGGCTGGGTTCCTGATATATTGAGTGTCTTGAAATGTCGTTCACGGGCCGCACAGTCTATGTCTCTTCCCATAGACAATAATACTTATCCCCACATCCCGCCTGAACCATGCCCTCCGCACTTAGACCGACACTCCCCCAACCGAGCGTCACCAAATTCACCAACTGCCGATTAGTTCGAGGCGACTCCCTTGTTTGGGAAGATGTCTGGGTCAGCTCCGTCACTGGAAAGATCCTTCAGAGCCAAGTGGCCTTCTACGATGAGTTCATCACGCCTGATCAAACCATCAATCTTGGTGGGCGAATCATATCTCCAGGCTTCATTGACTGTCAGCTAAACGGAGCTTTTGGCTTCAACTTTTCTACTCTCATGAATGATATGTCAGAATATGGGAAACAATTTCGAGCTTTAAACAAGAAATTGGTTGAGACTGGAGTTACATCCTACGTTCCCACCGTCACAAGCCAAACGAGGGATCTCTACCACAAAGTTTGTTTACATCCTGATGCTAAGGGCCTCTCACTCACTCAATACCTAGGTTCTTCCTTATCTTGCTCCATCTGGCTCATCTCGCCTCGCCTCAGCCGGGTCCGAGTCTCTAGGAGCTCACGTCGAGGGACCATTTATTAGTCGAACAAAGAATGGCATTCACGATATCTCCGTTCTTCAGACTCCTTCAACTTATTCGGACCTCGAAAACGTTTATGGCGCCGCTAATATTACACCATCAGCTTCTGTATCATTGCCAGTCAAGATGATCACTCTCGCCCCCGAACTCGGTCAAACAACACCCTCAATAATTCCTGGCCTCCGTTCCAACGGTATCGTGGTTTCCATCGGCCACTCTGAAGCGACCTTTGAGGAAGCATCTGCCGCCGTTTCAGCCGGAGCAACCATGATCACACATCTATTCAACGCCATGCGGCCCTTACACCACCGTAACCCTGGAATCTTTGGCGTGCTAGGCACTGTCCCTGACAGCAACTTCCCCCGACCATACTTTGGTGTGATTGCTGATGGAATCCACTTGCATCCTACAACCGTCAAAATTGCTTGGAATGCCCACCCAGACGGGTTTATCCTCGTTACAGATGCCATGCATACACTTGGATTGCCGGATGGGAGATATGAGTGGTTGAATGGACGGGGCAAGGACTGGATTGTGAAGAAAGGAGGGGAACTACAGTTGGAGGGTAAGGGGACGATTGCCGGAAGTTCAATCACTCTCATTGAGTGTGTTAATAACTTTTTGGAATGGTCGGGAGCTTCGATCCCGGAGGGATTGAAGACTGTTACGGCGACGCCGGCTGCTATGCTCGGTCTGAAGGGGGTTAAAGGTGTTTTGGATCCAGGGACTGATGCTGATTTAGTTGTTTTGTCGGAGGACATTTCTGGGGGAAAGAGGCATTTGCGTGTTGATGAGGTTTGGAAGTTTGGGGTGAGGGTGTTTGGCGGTGCCAGCGGTTGAGCATGAGTTTTCGAGATTCTTTTCGCTATTCCATCTTTTGGCGTCCAATTTTGATAGATTGGGCTTTAGACATTAATTTTCCTTAATTTCTCATCAATGTCATGTCAAGAATAATATGAAGGAGGCATGAGTTTTACAATATGTGATTTCCAAGGTTTGCACCATTCTTCGACACTTCTATTTATGTCAAGCCAGTGTCTACAAGCTCAAAAACCATTTACTAGAACAATCGGTTGCTACGACTCACCTGCTCTTATTCTACACGCAACAACGATTTAGTCTTTTCAGTTTCTCCCCACCAATTTATTTCCCAACTCTCTCTTCTTCAATCCGTAGCAAAGAAAATTGTAACTAAAAGGAACTAACAACTAAAATATTTTCTGGAAACAGATGCAACCCAAGAGGGACTTAAATATAGACTCAAAGACTCTAAGAACACCTAGATGCCCGATATCTTACTAAAATCCCTTTTGCACATATTTTTTCATATCAAAGAAATATAGTAAATCTCTATCGCACTTGCCGTCACAGTAAGAGGAAGAAAAAGAAGAGAACAAAAAGAAATCCAAGAAAAAAAAAATTATAAAAAACCATCACAAAAGTTGATGGAAGGAAAAAAAAGGAAACGGCTGAAGAAAAAAAATGGGTGGTGGCGCGCACAAGCATATATAATAACATTAAAAGAAGACGGATTTCATCTAAAAGAGATGCCGTATTTACAGGGTGACTAGTCTAGTGGTCAGGACGCTTCGTTGTGGTTCAAGAGTCAAATCTTGATAACAACGACCGAAGAAACCCCGGTTCGATTCCGGGGTCGCCCATGTTTTTTTCATTCTTTTTTTCATATGTTATCTTTTTCCTCTCATAAACCTCAGTGTTTAAAACTCTTGGAATATTTTTTTTTACTCATGTTTTTGTTCTTTGTATTAGGGTGTGCTTGGCTCAAGCCTGCTATCCATTTAGTTCCTCATCATCAACCAGACCACCAACCTAAACAACAACTGCAGACCCCATGACAAAAAAAAATTACTTCATACAATTAATTCTCATGCATTATATACCAAATGATCCAAATCATTAATCCATATCATCTCATCATACCATCCCCCCCCCCCCCCCTTAAACAACCGTAAAACTATTACTAACCCCCACAAACGCCTTAACACTCCCAATCAAAGGTTTCGAATCCCCATAATACTTAATCCTATACGTACCCGGAACATCCTCCGTCAAACTCGTCTCCCAGCTAATCGTCACACTACTATATCCCAAAGCCCCGTTCGTTCTAGTCCATGTATAAACTAACCTCCAATCCTCATCATTTAAAACCTGTTTCCATGTGTTATCTTCCAACTTCTCAACAGCGGCAAATGTCCCTTCCAATCTCAAATTATTCCTTGGGTTTGCTCCAGTAAATGTTGCATTGATAACTGCTCCGCGAGCGTAGGTAGATGATGGTTGTTTAGTTACTGATCCAAAACTCTGTCCGATGGGTGTATTATCGAATACTACACCAGTGATGAAACTTATGCTTCTTTGGCGATTATCAGGCGGGGATGGACCAGCAGGTGGAGCACCGGATGCGGAGGGGGATAAGTAGGGGAGTGCCTTGAGAGTGAGGTTGATATATCCCGGAAGGGTAAAAGGACCGTACATGGTGCTTGCTCCCTCATATCGTTGGATATTATACTCTTCTGGAGTGGTGATATAATGAGTATAAGTATTTGACGGTCCGCCTAAAACGACATAGGGTTCGACACCTCCGGTTAGAGATAATTGAGAAGCGGCTGATTTTACTGCGTTTCGCCAGCGTCTGCCTGCCATAGTTGAGGCTTCGCCCGGAGAGACGATGATCAGGAACTGTCCGACGCGGAAGGATTGGACGTCGACGATATTAGGGGACCAAGCGTAGGGGGTTTCCATCTCGCCGACGTTGAGTAGGATGGGTTTGGCTCCCTGACAGGCTTTTTGTTGGGGACTGGGGACTTTAAGTAGACCACCGACTACGGACCAAAAGGGATTATTGGGGGCGCCAGAGTCCCCTTGGGTGAAATCGAAGGCTCCGGGCCAGTCTGCTGTGCCGGCTGCGAAGGAATGTCCGAGTGCTGCGGGACAGGTTTGGACTTGGGTGCCGTTTTCGAGGGGGAAAGTATAGTATCGCATGTCTTGAAAGTAATGGAAGGATCTGACAGTTGGGCCAGTGATTGGAGTTGAAGTGGAATCCAAGGAGTTGTAGAGAGATTTAGCCCCCGAAAATTGCTTAGCGGCGATATCGTAGCAGCTGGAAACACCTAGATCGAGTTTCCAGAAGAAAGGACCGCGGCTGTGGCAGGATTGAGATTTTCCGTCGGCGCAAGTACTCGTCTTGAAGTCGCATTGTTGACCAGAACCATCATCGCACCATGCACCGAGGATATTGGGGCTGGTATCGCCGACGTTGGCTTGAGAAAAGCCTGCAACAAAACCATCGGCTGCGAGACTGTCGCCCTTGACTGATTTCTCGAAGAGATAAGCTGCTAGACCTTTGTTGTCGCCGGTGACGTGCGTGTTGTTGCCGAGCATGGAAGTAGGATGTACGGGGAACCAGGTGATTACGCCAATATTCTTGCCGTCTGATGCCCGCTTGAATCTCAACAGAGTCAATGTCTTGTCGACGTCGTCTTGATACTGAGCCCTTTCGGATTCGGGGTTCGTGAGATAAGCGTATAAGCTGCGGTTAATATTGGCGTCTTCCACTCTTGTGGTGCCAAAGTCCAGAATTCCCTAAAGCGAATCAGATTAGCAGTTGATCTTCAAAACCCAAAAGAAAGAAACTGCATACCTCCTGAAGAGACTCATGAGCTCTCTTAATAGACAAAACCGCCCCATCCACAATAGCCTGATAAGACTGTTTATCAAACCCCAAGCTCGTGATTTGCGGAAGCAAATAATTAAACCAAGCACCAGGACCACTATGAGAATGCGTAGCAGTCACAGCAATATTCGACCGACCATAAACAGAATACGCCGAGCCAAGAGCAGCCACTCCCTCAAGAATGCCTCTCCGAACGGCAGTGTCTCCAGCCTGTGTATCCAAAATAAGATAGACGAAGCGATTGCTGGGATTATCAACCTCTCCAATGATAAAAGCACGCGAATAGATGCGCTGACGAACGCCGCTTCCCACTTGCTCGCTGTTGGCGTAGCCAGCAAAGTTGATCTCAACAACCGGGCCGGTAATGTCTGCTTTTCCAACACCGAGTAAATATTTGTCGCCGGCAGCGGCTCTGGGCTTTGATTGACTGCTGGGAACTGCAGATACCATCTGAGCAAGGCCCAGAATGGCAAAGAGGAAGAATGTCAAAGTTGACATGATGGAGATGGAGGAAGAGGAGGAATGAAATGAAGAGGCCATGACTCGAAGCCCTTTGCTGAAAAGGCGAAAGGGATTAAGGGTCAAGGTGAGGCGGAGAAGGATAAAACCATTGACTATTTAAACCTGTTGGGAAGAAGGTCACCTCCCAGGACCCCAAGATTAGCTTCTCCGCTTAAAAAAAGCCAATATTGGATACACACAAGGTAGGATTCTGGGATATCAAATCAAGTGTCGATCGGTCATGGTTTCCTTTTATGATCCAAGACCCATGTTGGTAAATGTAACGCGACGGTGTTACTAGCTTTTGGCGTGTGATACATGGTGTACTTGGCTTTTGAAGAAGTGGGAGGCCTTGTGTAGAAGTTTGACAGAGAAATCATCAGCCAGGAGGATGCTTACACTGATTGAATGACAGGCCATGATTGTTTCCCTCCTGATCTAGTTCCGACTTGTCATTCAGGAACAAGTTGGGCTAATCTCCCCTTTTTTCGCGGAGGGTGCTCCGACCGATACATAGCCCGTTGTACCCGTGGCCTTCAACGGGTACATTATAACTTGACCGCATTGCCCTGCATGTCCCAGTGGTCCAATCTCGGCATCACATGGTATATCAATCCAATACATCCAATCCAGATAATCCCATTGGATTCCTCAAAAAACTCAACAATAAAACCATTTCCGTCGAGAGAGTTGCAGTCGGGTTGCGGGGGAGGCACAGAAAGTTGCTTGTAATGACGTCGCAACAGTGGAGGGTCACGCGGCGATGCTCATTGGATCGTCGGCTGTTACCTTGAAGGGATCAGAGATATCGCTTGTTTGCAGAACTCGCTTTCGGATTGGTTGTGAACTTGTGCTGCTCCGAACCGCCAGGCCAGGCCAACCAGGTCGCTGAATCCCATCATCTCATCTTGCATATAATTAAATGAAGAGAAAACAAACGTCAGGCACCACGAACGTAATCTTAAAAATATTGCCACCTATACGAATATTTTTGTCCACTTTCTCACGCTCTTGTGATACGAAGTGTGGGAAGTGTTTGTTCAAGTGACAAAAGGAAAAGTGGTTGGCGAAAGCAACGCAGAACAGGCACCCGAAGCCAAATAACGTTAGTTCCTCCAAATAACCCTAACCCGTCCGGTTGGTTGCATGAACCATCTCCCCAATATCGTTAGTCCAAATGCCAAGGTTTGCGGGGAATTTCCAGGGGACAAGATTCACAAGAATTGAGAATTGACTCTCATCTTTTGATAAATCACTTTCATATTCGCACATGTGATTAAAACGTCAAATCTCATATAAAAGGGTATCACAACTATTTATTGTCTTTCGAGGGCATCATAAATAAACACCTCGTCTTTGGTTTCTAGAAACCGACTATAATCCCCCCCTCAAAACATCCATCATACACAACACAATCCCCAATCTATACACATCATACACCAGATCTCGATTTTCCAGTTCCCATACTTCTCTCCATCAGATACAAATCCTCTTCCCAAACCCGCTGTCACAACTTCCATCTTGCTCGTGACTTCCTCCACCCCAAGCCGACCGAGCAAACCACAGCCCTTTCTGGCCCTTTCTCCCCCACCCCTTCCTCCACAAACCCTCCTTCCCCCCAGGAAGCTTGCGCCCCCCCCCCCTCCTCCCCCAAGTAAAACAACAAAAGAAAATAACTTCCCAGCCGTCTGCTATGCTAAAGCCGTGAACCACCAAGTTACCACCGTTCACCAAGCCAGAGCATATAAAAAAAAAAGATACAAAAAGCTACGTACAGATTGCCCGAAACGAATCGAGACAGAGGATTCGAAAAGAATAAGGAGGAAAAGAAAGTCAAAAACCAAACGCCATTCTCTCCCACGCCTTTGCAATGATGTATAAGACCCAAACAAAAGAAAGAAGGATAAGATATAGTGTCCCCTTTTTCCTTGGCAATGAATATTGTCTGACCGACTTCCACTGCTATGCATGATCAACCCAAAAAATCGCTTCACCCATGTCTTCCCTTCCAAAAAAAAATATGTCAGAGAAAAATATAAAACTTTTCCTTTACCCATGTCCCTTCCTCCTCTCGCCCCGCCATATTACCAAAAACAAAGATAGGAAAAAAACCGGCCCTATAATTACCTTCAGCCATAGACTCTCAAAAAAATGACGGTTCGCTCGCCACAGGCACCGCAGCCAACTCCTTTCTGTCAGCCTTGCCTTACTCTGCGTTGTTTGAGGCAATAATGCTGCTGTGTCATGATAAGATATACAAATAGGTGTCTTGCGAGGGAGGCTCCCGGGTTCGTGAGTGTGTGTGTGTGTGTAGGTGCGTGCGTGCGTGCGTGCGTGCGTGATTAATGGTCCTGTGGTGACTACCCCGTCCGTATGGTATCATCGTAATCGAAAATAAAAAGTAAGCCAAACAAATCTAACCTCCTTTTGTTTTCCTCGTCATTTTCCGCTGCTAGACTTCCCCAATGCCGATGCTGATGCTGATCATGCTGGATGCTGAAATGAATGTTGGTATGTGTCGTGTGTGTTCGTTCCATTGCGAACAGATCTGTCTATTTATAAAGTCGATCGATCCATTCCTTGCCCTGTCGAGTTTCCGCGGTATGTTAGCCGGTTTCCAGTTGCGTTTTTCGCGGTAAATATTCTAAATTCCAAGTTGGCCAGTGGTGGGTTCGGCTACATTATCGGATAGGTTGATCAGAAGCTGGGCTAGGCAACGCTTCGTTGCTGCGTCGTCCCGGAGAACCGCAGAGAATGTATGATCCCGGAGTGGCTCTGGGAGACACTGGCGCAGCGCCTCACGGGCCCTAGCATTGTCGCTCAGCCTATTACGGGTACGCACATTAGCATAAAGCCCATAGTCACTTGTCAGACTCAGAGTAAACTCACCTGAGGAAGCATCTCACTACATGCTTGAGAAGTCTTGCCGTTTGTTGTTCGACGAGCTGGGCAACCATGTTACTGAGTACGGTCCCGACTGCATAGAATCTCTCGTAAGTGGCACAGATATAGTTCAGCCCGTTGTCATCCAACAATATTTTCTGGACAATAAAGATGGCAACCGTCTTGCTCAGTTCTGATCCCGTCTCCATGATTCTAAGGCAAAGAGGGATAATTTCGGTCGTCAGGAGAAAATTGATGACTTCTGTCGAGTCGTTCTTAACAAGAGCACCAATTACGCCAAGCGAGGTCAAGCGGAGATATTCGAATGGGCGGGACTTTGAAGTCGTGTTGAGGAAGGGATACAAGAAGAGGGGGATGTGGGCTGCGAAACCAAGTCAGTCTGACAGAATAAGCGCGATATTGAATTCCACGCCGTACTGACCGTTGAGGAACAAGGTGCGTGTTTCGTTATGAGATGCCACACACTGCAGCAGAGCCAATGCGTTACACACTCTGTTGCTAGCGGCAGCTGTAAGTTGTGACGGACTGAGGAGGGTATACACGCTGATGATTTCCTGGAGAAGAGATGTCATGACTCCTTTGGATTGTATATCAGTTAGCCTAGACCAAAGGGGAAAAGGAAACAACATGTTCCTTACCAAATGAGTGCCACAAGATCAAAGCCAGCTCGGGGACCTGTTCGCGCTTCTTGCTAAGCTCGAGCAAGGCCGCCTCGCGTGTATTCTCGTTCAAAAGATCCGTGATATATTGCAGTGTCCGTCTGTTGTCCTCGGACACTGGCGGCTCAGTCTCTTGGGCATGGTTCTGAGCCAGTGCGTTGACTCCATTATGGGTGCCGGCGATGCGGTTGTAATGCTGCGCGGCTTGCTGTTGGGCAACATTCGCAACAGCAGCAGCTGTGGCCTGAGCGTGCTGACCCAGCTGGTGGTGACTCGTCTGCTGTTGATGCAGCCAGGCTGAGTCGGCCTGTGTATACTGATGGTGCCCGTAGACGTGCGGGTTGGACATCATCTTTGCGGCAGGACTATCGTCGGATTTTGCAGGATTTCGCAAACTCGAGCGGGACTCGGCGGGGTTCTTGACACGGTCGCGTGGTGCAGATTAAGGTGGCGGGGAGGCAAGGGAGGTACCTATGTGCAGCGGCGGTAGCAGCAGCAGCAGCAGCAGGCAGGTAGCCGTTTGGAGGTAAGATGTCGGTGAAGAAGAGTAGTAACCGGGATATTTGTCACTGGGGGTTTTCAAAATAGGAACGACAACTCGAGAGTGGCAGGCGGCTGAGAGTCATGAAGCAGGGCTGGTGGTCGATTCACTTCGGCGTAGGTTTTTATTATTATTCTGTTTTTTTGTTTTTTTTGAAACAATTTGCTCGAAAGATGATGGTTTGCGGAACGGATCACGGAGTAGTGCAGCTTGAGTGGGTTAGGTTTCGTTGAGATGGAACCTAGGTAGATAAGGTATGTCGGGTGGTGGAAAACCTTCAAGTTGCGCACACCTTCTGCGGGCGGAGGTTAACTTTGGAAGGCGCAAAAGAGCCGTGGGACTGGGGTGGGCTCGGATCGCCGAGCAGAGGCGGCCCTGGTCGACTCCCATCCAGAAGCTGCAGTCAATTCGGCTCCCGAAATATGCGCACGGACCAACTGGAGAGTGGGGGAATATTCTGGGGAAACTCCTGGAAGGTGATTGGAAGGTTGGGCTCCAAAAAGTTGAAAGGAGTGAAGTCCTTGCATTGTCTTGGCATTTATTGGGTCTTAACTTAAATCTTTCTTTTTTTTTTTCGTGGAACGGCCCGGAGAATTCTTTGCACAACGAGCGGCATCCCAACCTGGAAAACGGAAGCTTTGTCATCCAAACTCCGGACTAAAATTCATCTAAACTAAAATAAAATAAAATATAAAAACACAAAAGAAAAGTCCCTGCGTCATGCCTGATGCCGGCTTTCAGAAAATAAATCAAAAAAAAGAAATGTCCGCCCTTAATCCTGGGTCCCCTGGGATATCTATCTATATATATCAAAAACGCCTTTTATAGGTAAACAAAAAAGAAAACTGCAACTCCTCCAAGAGCAAGTGCCGAGACTGCTCCGGGTGGTGCATCTTTGAAAGCCCCGTTTTCGGGAACTTCTGTTGTTGCTGGCGCGGGATTTGGGTCACCCAAAACTCCCATAAGTGCATCTAGGTCAAGTGTATCTCCAGAGGAAGCATCAGCATCCTCAGATCTGGCGGCGAGGTTGGGCTCCGGCGGATCGGAGCTTTCCGTTTCGTTGGCATCCTTCTCTATCGGGTAGAGGACCGTTAGACGGAATGGAGCCGTCGTCGTCGTCGTGCTACCAGCGGTGTCAGCACTCGAAGTCGGGGTAGGGAGTTGGGAAGTTATCGGACCTGTTTTATCCACCCCTCCGCTCTCTCCCGATACTGGGGATGGCGTGGCTGAAGTGGTGGTGCTGGAACTCGATGAACTTGATGTTGGTTTGGTAGAGTTGCCTCCGTAACCATCACCAGTCTTGGTCCAGCTACCTGAACCTTTGTCTCCGTCCTTGCCTTCGCCTCCATTGTAGCCGCCCTGGCCGCTACCGCCTTTATCGGAACCGTCCTTGCTGGAGCCACCTTTATCGGAGCCAGTTTTATCGGAGCCGGAGCCGGAGCCACTGCTTTTACCCTTGCCTTCACCTTCGCCGTCGCCTTTTCCGCTTCCAGAGCCGTATCCTCCAGAGGAACTGCCCTTGTCTTTGCCCTTCTCCTTGTCTTTATCATCATTGCCATCGCCCTTGTCGATGGTGTCACAAATATCACATTCATCCTCACCATTCTTCTTGTCCTTGTCTTTATCTTTATCTCCATCCTCATCACCGCCATCATTTACGGTATCGCAGATATCGCAGTCATCCTTGTCTTTGGAATCGCCCTCGCCGCCCTTGGAACCTGAACCAGAGCCGGACTTGCCCTTATCTTGGTTCTTGTCTTTGTTATTCCCGTCTCCTTCGTCGACAGTGTCGCAGACGTCACACTTGGGTTTTCCCTTGTCCTTATCATTATCCTTGTCCTTATCTTCATCACCATTGCCATCGCCCTTGTCAACGGTGTCACAAATGTCGCATTTGCCCTTGTCCTTATCTTTGCTCTCATCATCACCGTCTCCGCTGCCAGAGCCAGATCCGGATCCAGATCCTTTGCCTTTACCTTTATCAGATCCATCTTCAGCATCATCGCAGACATCGCATTTGCCCTTGTCTTGATCGTCTCCGCTGCCAGAACCAGATCCTGAACCGGATCCCTTGCCCTTGCCCTTGCCCTTATCCTTATTTTCTTCATCAACATCATCGCAGACGTCGCATTTGTCCTTCCCGTTACCATCTTTGCTTCCAGAGCTTGAATCAGAGCCGGAACCGCTGCCGGAACCTGAGCCTTTTCCATCATCGTTTCCATCGTCCGACTCATCACAGACATCACATGGTGATTTTCCGGGTCCAGAACCCGAGCCTGAGCCACCTCCTGACCCTGACCCTGACCCACATCCGGAGCCAGAGCCGGAGCCGGAACCGGAGGCACTGCAGCTACCTTTTCCTGAGCCTGATCCAGAGCCCGATCCTGATCCCGATCCTGATCCTTTGCCTTTACCATCGTCGTTTCCATCTTCTGCATCATCACAAACATCGCATGGTGATTTCCCGGAACCGGAACCGGAGCCACTGCCGCTTCCCTTTCCTGAGCCTGAGCCCGAGCCCGAGCCTGAACCTGAGCCACTGCCACTGCCTGACCCAGAACCGGACCCGGAGCCACTGCCGCTTCCTTTCCCTGAGCCAGAGCCAGATCCCGAGCCAGATCCTGAACCCGATCCTGAACCTGAACCTGAACCTGAGCCTGAACCTGATCCTGAACCTGATCCTGAACCACTGCCTGACCCAGATCCAGATCCCGAGCCGTTGCCTGATCCTGAGCCCGAGCCAGATCCAGACCCTCCAGCCCCAGCAGAAGCCGTACTATTAGCCCCAGCAACCGCCGTTCCATTCGCCGCAAACCCGCCAGACCCAACACCTCCAGCACCAGCCGTAGAATTCGCACCCACAACAGGAATCCCCGCCTCGTTAACAGTAACAGTAACCGTAGCAGTAGGCTTACAATCTCCTCCTGCTGCACCAGCGGTATCAGGCACGAAAACAGTAGACACAAAAGTAAGTGTAGAGGTAATGGGACTGTCTGGTTCCTCAAGTATGGTGACGGTGACTTCTTGAGTGATGGTTGTGAGGGGTTTGGACTTGGAGACTCCGGTACCAGCGGCAGTGCCGTTTGCTCCTGGGGGAGGAAGGACTCCTGGGGCCAGAGTGGTGACGATGGCGGTTGGTTGGCCGGCTGCGTCGATTGTGCTGATTGTTGTGACTATGGAGGCTCCTGCTCCGCCTCCTGCCCCTGCCCCTGCCCCTGCTCCTGCTCCTGCACCTGCACCGGCAGTGGCTCCAGCAGTTGCTCCAGCCTCTGCTCCGGCTCCGGCTCCAGCTCCGGCAGTTGCCCCGGCAGTGGCCCCGGCGCTAGCACCTGCCTCTGCCCCTGCCCCGGCACCAGCTCCTCCTCCTACAATCGTTGATACAATAGTTGTGGCTGCGCCGGCTGCATCAGTAGTAGCAATAGTTGTGACGATATTTGCCGCACCTCCTACACCCGCTCCTGCTCCTGCACCCGCACCAGCTCCGGCTCCGGCACCTGCAGCCCCGGTTCCTGCGGGAGCAATAGTTGAGGTGATGAGAGTTGCGGCGCCGGCAGCATCGGTAGTGCTGATAACTGTGACAGCGCCCGCGCCTCCTGCCCCTGCTCCTGCCCCTGCTCCTGCCCCTGCTCCTGCCCCTGCTCCTGCTCCCGCTCCTGAGCCGGATCCTGAACCTGAACCTGAACCTGAACCTGAACCTGAACCTGAACCTGAACCTGAACCCGAACCTGAACCTGAACCTGAACCTGAACCTGAACCTGAACCTGACCCTGACCCAGAACCTGAGCCCGCACCGGCTCCGGTTCCGGCACCAGCTCCGGCACCAGCTCCGGCAGCACCAGAAGGAGCCACTGTAGATGTAATAAGAGTAGGTGATCCAGCAGCATCAACTGTGCTGATAACAGTCACACTGCCAGCACCAGCACCAGCACCAGCACCAGCACCAGCACCAGCACCAGCACCAGCACCAGCACCCGCACCCGCACCCGCGCCAGCAGCCCCAGAAGCGGCCACCGTGGAGGTAATCAGAGTAGGTGAGCCAACCGCATCAACCGTGCTAATAACAGTCACACCTCCTTGTCCTCCTGCGCCAGCACCCACTCCGGCGCCAGCAGCCCCAGAAGCGGCCACCCTGGAGGTAATCAGAATAGGTGAGCCAGCCGCATCAACCGTGCTAATAACAGTCACACCTCCTTGTCCTCCTGCGCCAGCACCCGCTCCGGCGCCAGCTCCTGCGCCAGCACCCGCTCCGGCGCCAGCTCCAGCTCCAGCGCCGGCCCCGGCACCCGCAGCACCAGTCCCAGCAGCAGCAAGGGTTGAAGTAATAACAGTCGGAACACCTGCGGCATCAGTAGTACTGATAACCGTCACAGCCCCTTGTCCTCCTGCGCCGGCCCCGGCACCTACTCCAGCTCCGGCTCCTGCAGTTGCATTCGCCCCCGCAATAGTGCTAGTAAGCGTAGCCACTTGTCCATTCGCATCAGTAGTCAAGATAGTAGTAACCTGCTCCCCTCCAGCTCCTGTTCCAGCAGTGCCATTACCAGCTGCTCCTGCTCCTGCAGTAGCCGTAGCATTCGCAGCCGCGCCAGCACCAGCAGTAACATTCACAGTAGCAGTAGCCACCGGTCCTCCAATACCAACTTGAACAGTCCCATTCCCAACAAACAACCAACCAGCAGTAACAATCTTATTCAATCCGCAAACATCCAAGAACCCTTCAAGATCAAACCCAGCTCGAAACTGAGCATTGGCAGTCATATCCGCCAGAGCCAGTTGGAAATCATCCGGAATCACCAAGGGTTGAGGTTGAGTGTAAATAAAAGTGATGAGCATCTGAGGTGTTTCGGACTTGGTGATGTTGAATGGAACGAGTGGGTTGATTTCTGACGATAGAATAGGATTGGCCAAATCGGTGATTCGAAGGTTGGATTGCATATGCGTGATTGAGAGGCTTGAAGAAGAGAGCATGGCGATGGGGTCCAGAATTGAGATGTTCAGAGCCATTTCCAACGATACGGAGAAGTAGGTCACGTTTGTGAAACCGCCAGCTAGGATAAAAACTGGCGGGGTTGAGAGGTCTAGACGGAACAAGAATGAGTTAGTGTTGATCTGTCATGTCATGAAAAAAAGGGGAATGAACGTACCTTCAAACTTTGCATTTCCACCAGGGGGAAGAATGTTATCGCCTAATTTTACCATCAAAGTCTTTGGGGCCTCATTGTCCGCACCGGAACCGCCTGCCGAACCACCACCCGAGCTGCCTCCTCCTCGGCCTCCGCTCCGCCAACCACCTCTCCAACGATCTCTCCATCCACCGCGGCCTCCGCCTCCATCTCCACGTCCACCTCGGCCATAACCATCACTGCCGCCATATCCATCGTCGTCGTATCTTCCACGGCCACTTCCACGTCCTCCGCTGCCGTATCCATCACCATACCCATCATTGGGTGGACCATCGAAGCGATCCAAGTCGCCACGGCCATCAAAGTCATCGTAATCTCCTCCTCTGAAAGCACCTCCTCTGCCTCCTCCTCCTGCATTGGCGACACCAGCCAAGAGAGATGCCGCTAAAACAGCCGCCAACGAGGACGGCAACAAAGAAAGGACACGCATCGAGACAACTGGGTCTCGATACTTTCAAGTCCTAAAGTCGAATAGGATATATCAAAGTGAAGAAGAAGTAGAAGTATGTATATATAAGTTGACAACAAACAACCTTCAACAACAAAAGACTTTAATTGAAGTGAACAAGGACCTCATCAAGAAGACTCACGAAGAAAAAGAAGAACAAAAGTTGCATGAAAATCCAAAAGGAGAAAAAGAAGAAAGTCAGGAAATCGTTCCAAAGAAATAAACCCACTCTTCATCCGATATGGACGAAAGGAATTATACGTGAACAAAAAAAGGGATGGGGGTTTCGACCGTTTTCTTCAAATCAGGAAATATAATATCCTGGGAACAAGGTCTATCTTACTTTAAACCTCCCCTTTGCGCCCGACTAAACAGTTCAATGCATGAAGAACTTTTGTTCTTCCCTCCTGTATGAGAAAAAAAAAGGTGTAGGCCTCTAACACGCCGACCCTTCTTACCCTTTCCCCTCTTCCCTCAGAATTGAGTTAGAAAGAAAACGAAAATCTGAAATTCTACCGATTACAATCAACTCATTGTTGGCCCACGGAAGGCCAGTAATGATGGCCACTCTGTGTGTCACAGACATTTTTTGGCTGTTCAAGACGTGGGTGCCTCTCTCGACCGAACGAGCTCCGGGATTGTAAACAAATCCGTGTATATGGGTTGAGAAATGCTTACTCTGCGATGCGGGCCAACATGAGATCGGGAACGGGTGTCAAGAGTACCAGCCAACCGGCCCGGGTCTGTCCTTGTGTTATGGGAATCCATTGCCGGGAATTGTTGGTGGTAAACTGTATGACTAACGAGGGTCTTCAAGGAGACCTTTCTGTGCATAGTGAGATCTGAATCTTGAGATCTAAAGCTTGGGTCACCTTTGATAGTGGCGCAGATCTACCGTTCCCAGGGAATGGCCGCCATCAAAAAATTCCGTGACAATTGTCTTGGCTGTGCCGTGCGGCAACGAGTTGGTAGGAGGGCTCACCTTGGGTTTTGTGAAACAAATGGGATCAAGGAGGCTGATGGTGTATACTTCTCCAGGTCAAGACATGGTCGTTTCGAGTATCTTTGGTCTTTTTGCCAAGAATCTTGCTGCTCAAGAATAGAAACAATGATGCTGTTCAGTTTCGTTGTTGAAAGGCGTGGTCAGCAGGGTCAACATCTCTGCCGTTTCTTTTTTCTGATTGGCAGCAAAACAAAGGGATGCAAGGCATGCTCATTATCGTAAAATATCTCGAGAAAAAGCATACCCTGTACCTGTCGGTACCCGTGGACGGAGCCCATGATGAGATTGAGATGAATGGTTAGTGGGAGATATGCCGAGGATTGCCGGGTTAGGGTTGGTGACACATACACTACATTGGTTAGTCTTTCCGAAAAACGAGGTCTAGACTCCATCAAAAATGCTTGATAAGAAATGTTGTGTTTCAATTGTCAGAACGCGGTGCAACATCGGGTTGTGACACAATTGGTGATAAAAAGAGAAAGAACGAGATGGTCTTGTCAAAATTATCGAGGTTGGAGTCCGGGGTTCGGGGCCGGATGCTTGGCACACCGCTAGTCCCGCAGTGTCTGTGCACCGTCAGGTCTAGACCGACCATCCACAATCCATGGATCTTGGGAAGTTGCATCAAACATCCCTGAGAGATGATGATGCCTTATCTTGCCATCAAGGTTGAAGACGGGAGAGGGGAAATCATCGGGCTTCATTTCTGGAAAGAGGGGAAGTGGAAACTCTAGCTTCATGCATTCTCAACCATCCATTATGGGAAGGTGTGTCGCACACTGAATGCCAATGTCAGCTGGACAAAGAATCAGCGGCTCAGGTGGCGGAATGAGAAACGAGAAACCCATCAAGTCTTCTTTTTCCCTGTTGACCGCCAAGTTGTTCGTTGGCTGAAGAAGAAACAACAAGCAATTTGCTAGCAAGGCAATAAGCTTTCATTCTAGCTGGGCACAGCCTATCTTTACCCATCACATGTACCCTACCTCTGGGGGGCGTGGGACCGGGAACCCCAGATCCCTCTACACATTTGGTTTCTCGGCATCAAACAGTCAGCGGCTACCTTTGCTGATGCGCCCAAGTATATGTATTTCTACCTGTGCACTTCCCGACCCATGAGACGGATCGCATCTGGCTTCTTTTTCCCACCATCGTGGTCTGTTTGTTTCGACCCTGGGTTGCCCGGCCAGACCAGAGTTGAGACGCATTCACTTCCTCCCTCCCTCTCCTCCCTCTCTCAATTATTGTGGACCCATCTTTTTAGTCTTTCAGCCACCGACCCTCGATACATACACGCGAAATATTGACATAGAACGAACGCCCGACATCAGTCATCACCATGGCTGGTGGTGACATATCCGGCACTGCTTCGGGCTCTGGGGCGCCACCACAGGCTGGCGTCCTCGAGGGAGTCAACCCAATCGCGTATAGCCCTTCTAACCCAATTTCCTTGTTCATTATTCAAGTAAGATACAGACCAGACCCATGGCGGCCTGCCATGTCTCAGATGGTGGCTGGCTAACAATAGTCCAACCAATGATAGGCCATTATTGTCATCATATTTTGCCAGTTGCTGCATTGTGAGTTACTAAATCCCACAACGGCTTTCTGCGGCCGCTGGTTATGTGGCTGACTGTTTGTTCCAGATCCCCTTCGCCTTCTCCACCAGCCCCGTGTTATCGCCGAGGTTATCGGCGGTATCATTTTGGGCCCTACGGTGATGATGAGAATACCCGGATTTAAAGAAACAATATTTCCTCCCGCCTCCATGCCGGTATTTAGCAATGTCGCCAATCTTGGTCTCATCATCTTTTTATTCCTCGTTGCTTTGGAGGTTGATGTTCGTCTGTTCACTCAGAACTGGAAAGCCGCACTGAGTGTTGGCATGGCCGGCATGGCCCTACCATTTGGCCTCGGCTTTGCCATCGCTTGGGGTATCTATCATCAGTTTCATGTTACTGACCTTGCAGACGGGAAGGAGCCCATCAGCTTTGGCGTCTATGGCCTCTTCATCGGCACCGCACTCTCCATCACCGCCTTCCCAGTGCTGTGCCGAATTCTCTCCGAGCTGAATTTGCTCCGATCCAGCGTTGGTGTCACCACTCTGGCCGCCGGGATTGGAAACGACGTCACGGGTTGGGTGCTCCTCGCACTCTGCGTCGCTTTGGTAAACAACAGCAACGGCCTCGCCGCCCTGTGGGCTTTGCTGTGCTGTATTGGATGGACCCTATTCCTCGTCTTCCTCGTCCGACCCGTCTTCATGTGGCTCCTCAAGAGGACAGGAAGTCTTCACAACGGCCCTACCCAGGGCATGGTCGCACTCACGATGCTCCTCACTCTCGCATCCTCTTGGTTTACTGGTGGGTTGGTTCTTCCCGGAGATCCCCAAAACGGCTTACTAACGGATTTAGGAATTATTGGTGTTCACCCCATCTTTGGAGCCTTTTTGGTTGGACTGATTTGCCCTCACGATGGTGGCTTCGCCATCAAGCTGACTGAAAAGATCGAGGATCTGATATCCGTTCTCTTCCTCCCTCTTTACTTTGCCCTTTCCGGGCTCAACACCAACTTGGGTTTGTTGAATGACGGCGTCACATGGGGCTATGTCATTGCGATTATTGCTTGCGCTTTTGCTGGCAAGATCATCGGTGGCACCCTTGCTGCCAAAGCAAACAAGCTTCTATGGCGCGAGAGTTTTACAATTGGCGCTCTTATGAGCTGCAAAGGGTTGGTTGAGCTTATTGTCCTGGTAAGTGTCCATCTCTCCGATGTGGGATATTTTGACTCTAATGCATTTGTTAGAATATTGGTTACCAAGCAGGCATTCTGTCTGCAAGGACCTTCAGTATGTTCGTGGTCATGGCCTTGGTTACTACGGTGGCCACAACTCCCATCACCAAAGCCCTATATCCCCCTTGGTACCAAAAGAAGGTTGAGAGGTGGAGACGTGGGGAGATTGATTGGGATGGCAACCCGCTGAATGCGCCAGAGCCTGACCAGGGAACATCTGTTGGGAAGTCAGGTGACTCACAAATCCGACGCCTCATGGTCCATCTTCGTCTCGACAGTCTTCCCAGTCTGTTTACCTTTATCACTCTTCTCAGCGCAGAGGGTACCGCAAAGACCGTCAAACACGAAACCCCCGAGGGCGAGGCTCAGGATACAGAGATCCAGATCAAAAAGAGGCCGCTCGAAGTACACGGTCTGCGCGTTCTCGAACTTACCGACCGTACTTCGTCAGTGATGCACCTGACTGAGGGCGAGGATTTCTACTCACTCCACGATCCCGTGGTCAACGCATTTCGTACATTTTCTCAGCTTCACGATGTCGCAGTCTCCGGACGTGTTTCGGTCGTCCCTTCGGATGCATATGCAGAGACATTGATGGGTCAGGCTTCTGATGTTTCCTCAGACTTTGCACTCATTCCATGGGGCGAATGTGGCAGCACTTCAGAAGACCAGTCATTCCCAGTCTCTGTCAACACCACTGAGCGCTTCAAATCCATCACCCATCTCGACTTCATCAACCAGACTTTTGAAAAGGCCGTCAGCACCTGCAACACTGGTATTTTTATTGATAATGGTTTCGGCGGCATCGCTAAACCCGTTGACCGTCCTGATCTCACTCGCACCAAGAGCGCCATCTCCCTCCGCAATCGCGAACTAGCAACCCTTCCTGTCGCCAACAAGAGTCATCACATCTTTTTCCCATTCTTCGGCGGTGCAGATGACCGAGTTGCCCTTCGGATTGTGCTTCAGCTCGCCAAGAACCCGCATGTCACCGCATCCGTTGTACGCCTCAACTGGCCTGAAAACGGCGAGAAAAACACCTCCAAGACGAATACCGCGCCTTCAGTTTCTAGCGAGACCAAGACCGCGGTTGAGTCTCAGGATTGCACACCCACACCGCCCAGTGAGGTCATTAAACAGGTCAACAGTGATCAAGATCGCGCATTCTTTGCTTCAGTCCAAAAGACACTGTCTGAGGATCTCGTTGATCGCCTGACTTTTACTGATTCAGATATCTCGGCCAAGTCTGCCCTGACGGATGTTTTGTTGCTTGCTCAACAAGCTGTTGGTCAGACGCCCAACAATGCTGGAGATGTCATCGTTCTTGGGCGAAGGCATGCTGTATTGGATGAGTTACCTGCTGTTGCTAGCGGAAGCACTGTGACGCCAGATATGAAGAGAACTGTTGGTGCTGTGGCAAATCAGATGATTACTACTGGGATTAAAGCAAGTGTTCTTGTTGTTCAGGCTGGTGGGAAAGGGTTGGAGATTTAATAACTTTTTGCGGAGGATTTTGACAGGTTTATTTTTGAAAGAGAAGTTGTTTTTGGCATATATGTCTCTTATGTTAGATACCCCATTTGTTGATATTTGGTATTTGGGTTTGTGGATAATTTGGCATTTTATTAAGGATGTTTTTTTTGGGGGTTAATAAATATATATTCTTTACATTCTATACTTGCCTTTAAAAATCGATCATGATTAGTTCATTGGCTGATGAACATACAGGTATCACATAATAAATGTTTCAGTTTGATGTCTAGTTTTGAGCTGCTGGCTTGTTTACACGGATAAAGCTTCAACAAGGGGTTCATCATTTCAGGGGTCAAGCTTTTGGATGAGCAAGGATTGCCTGGCTTTTGTTTTGATATGATTTTGACTCCACTCATAGCCAGGAAAAGTTTCCAAAGATGTTTTAAAAAAAATTCACCAAAAAATTAGCTGCGACTGGTTTCGATCCAGTGTCCTCCGGGTTATGAGCCCGGCGCGCTTCCGCTGCGCCACGCAGCTTTTGTAAAGAACCATAGACATGGTTGTTGGCTTTGACAAAGCCAAACTCGACTTATATATCTGTTGCAATAATAAGCACAGTGTTTTTCCTGCATGAAGAAGTAGTTTCCCAAATTAATTATCTAACTCATCAAGTCAAAATCCGTTTTGCATAAGTCCTGTATTATTTTTAGATTATACATCTTTATCTTTTGTCTGTGTTTTATTTCTTTGCCATGTGTAACTGCTACGCCTAGATTATATGTTATCCTGTGCAAATGCATTACCTAGAAAATCAAATGACTTTTTTTTCTGGTCTATATATATATATGTGTGTGTGTGTGGTCTTAATAATGAGTCTATGAGTAGGTTTTGGTACCTATATATTTCAAGCCGAATAATAAAAGACGAAACGGAACAATGGACTTTTTAGTTTTGCCACGGGTCTGTCTCTCCCTGGTGAAAGAAGTATGATCAAGTCACGTAGTAGAATGTCTTGTTTTTTTATTTCTTTGTTCTCTTATTAGCAACACTTAATAACCCCCCCCCCCTTCCCTTCCTTCTCTTCTTATGACCTCCCACCAACCCACCTCACCTCTCCCTCCTCTTCCACAACCATCCTCCCAATAATCGGTTCCAACAACCTAGGCAACAACACCGCCGCATCCCCTTCAAACCCAAAATCCTCCTTCTCAGGTCTATTATTCCTTCCACCCTCCTCCAATTCCATATTAACAACCACCACACTAGTCTCCCCCTTCGTCCTAGCCTGTTCCGAAAACCCAGCAGCAGGCCAAACCACCCCTGAAGTCCCAATAACCAAAACCAAATCCACTTTTTCAGCTTCAATCCATTTATCGATATCCTCCAACATTTGATGATCAAGTTGTTCGCCAAACCAGACTACTCCAGGTCTTTGAAGGCCAATTTGGCATTTAGGACAATGGGGGAGGTCTTGTGCTGGAACGGAGGGTAATGGTGTATTGGGGTCTAAGATTGGGTGAGGTTGGTTAGGGGGAGGGGGGAGAGAGGCGGGTGCTAGGGCGGGACAAAATGGGTCGTCGGCGTTGGAGGGTTGGAGGAAGGAACAGCGGGTGCATTTTATGGAAAAGAGGGAGCCGTGGAGGAGTTTTAGTTGGGAGGGGGGATGTGATGCTCGGATGTGGAGGTCTGGATATAATGTCAGTATATCTGAGGTACAGGTATGGCATGGAGATTATTTTTTTGGTGGTAGATTTAGGTTACAAAGTGCCTCAAAATCATCAAGATGTGATACAACAAGGTAAAAATGTAAAAGAGTAGACTTACTATCAACATTCTGAGTCAAACACATGAATCCCGGAACTTTTCTAGCAAGCTCAGCCAAAGCATAATGCGCAGCGTTCGGTTTGACTGTTAAAGCCATATGTCTCCTCTATTTCACCACCATAATAACCAGCATTAGCCCACTAACTTTCATCATGTATCTCCTTTATATATTACCGTGACAAACCGACTTTGACCGCACGAAAATAACAAACCAAGCGACATAAAAAGAAAGGGAGAAGAAAAGAAAAAAACTTACATAACCATAAAACATCCAAACCAACCCCGGATCCCTCTCAAAAGCATCCAACGTCGCAAGACTCATAGCTTCATGATTCCTCCACATCCCTCCCTTTCCACGAAAAGTAGGTAACCCCGAAGAAGCAGATAATCCTGCACCGCATACCGCCAAAATCCTTTTTGCTCCCAATAATTTAGAGTGAAATGCAGAGATTGACGAATAAGTTTTTGGTGGTGCCATTTTCTTTCTTTTCTTCTTCTTTCTTCTTTTTGTTCAAGAATTATTTATTCATTCCAAAGTTAAAGATGAAGAAGTAGAAGAAAGGAAAAAATAACCTTGAATTTATAGATAGATGGAAAAAGATTAGGCACACCAACTTTAGGCAAGTAACTAACCATTTCCCCGCACTTCCTCTCTTTCCAAACTCTTGACAAGTTTATCCCCCCACACACATCATCTTCCCGCCGGTCCAATCCAATAATTAAAAGTCAAAAGCGGGATGACCTCATCATCTACACTATCCTACCAAAGAACTACAGAACTACAGTACATCTCCCGCCCGTCTCAACTCCCGATCCCGCATATTTCCCGTTCCTGTATACCAGTGTACCTGTCGATCAATCTGCACAAACCCAACTCCAACTTCATCTTCCACAAATAACTATTCTCTCCTCGTATGTACATCAAGTAAATAAAACCCTATACAAAAAGAATCATTATTCCACAAGAAGATGTTCAAATCCCGATAAACCCCATTAATAAATCAAAACATCGGATATCTCACATGACTCCCACCCAACCAAAAAAGACACACACGGCTCAAAGATTTACCCATTCATTCCGCCAGAACCCATCAACCAGGTACATGTACATGTACATACAATAAACACAAAGATACTGATCTACATATCTAAAGCAGCGGCAAATAAATTAAAAATAAACCACAAAGCGGCATACCTAATCATAACGACATTTCAACTTCAACAGCATATTCTATATACACTTCAAACATCTCCTCTCTCATTCTCACAACTACCAAATGGCCAAAATCACTTGTACGAAAAAAAAACAAAAAAAAACTTAAAAGCAACTAATACTTTTATTCTTTCCAAAATAATATACCCAAAGAGTAAAACACTCATCTACAAAAAATATCGCTGCATCAAATATACATCGTTCTTGTTCTTTTGCTTGTACGTACATACTTTCAAACCCATAAAAATATATAAGACCTCATGAACATCTTTTCATCTACTCCGTGTATGTAATCATCTCTCTCTCCCGGACAAAAATCACCGGTGGATTAAACAAATGTGCTGTTGTAAAAAAGGGGGTATCGAGCCTTTTTCTGTTTTATCGACAATCCCACAAAAACAAGTAAACATCATCTAGATGTTAAAATGTATCTTGATCTTGAGATCGTCGCTTCAACAGAAAGAGGGTTAAAAAAAAAAGGATTGTATCGAAGACGCAAAATAGCCCCGGTGAAAGTGGGAGATTGAAGAATCAAAACAAAAGCCAACCCAACAAAAAAACAAATCTATCCTCTTTTTCTAACCATTTAGAGAACAAGGTAGCCAAAGAGAGCGGCAACGACGGCGGAACCAATGTTCATGTTGATTCTGCCAGCGGCACCGGTTTGATTGGGAGTGTTTGGTCCGGTGACGGCAGCATTCTCGCCACCCTGGGTACCGCTTGGAGTGGGAGTAGCGTCAGAGGCAGGGGCAGAGGTGCTGCTAGAGTTGTTGGTGCCAGCGGTGGAGGAGATGGAAGTGCTGAGGGTGGTGGCAGAAGAAGAGGTAGAAGTCTTGGTGGAGGGCTTGGTGGTGGTGGACTTGTCATCAGCATCAGAGCCACCGTTGATGACCTTGATGCTCTGCCAGGTACCGCTCCTGTCTCCGTACTTGTACTCGGTGGCCTCGGACTTGCCGCCCATGTAGTCGACAATGCGGATGCTCTGGTAGTAACCCTCGAAAGGAGCATCAGCAAAGTTGGTGAGACCACCAGCCCAGTCGATAGTGCCCTGAGGAGCATCCTTGCGACCAGCAACCCAAGTACCGAGCTTGATCTGCATGGGGGACTGAGGATAGCCGGAGCAGCCACCGAGCCCAGTGTTCTTCAGGGTGCGGACAACATTGCCATCAATGATCCAGTCGAGCTGCTCAGAAGTCCACTTGATGGTGTAGGTGTGGAACTTGTTGATAGGGTCGGCAACGGGGCTGTAACCGCCACGGTCGTAGGTCTCGGTGCAACCCTTGCTGAAGTAGTTGGTCTGGACCTGAGTGGCATCACCGCCGAGCCACTCCCAATCGATTTCGTCCAGATCGTCAGACTGAAGAACGAAGCTGGTAACAACACCGACGCCCCTGGAGGCGCGGACAGTTACGTCAACCTGGCCGAACAAGATGTACTTGTTGCTGCCGACGGTGGGAGCCTGCTTCTCGTTGGAGATGGAGTAAACGGCACCGACGTCGGGCCTGTACTCGATCTTGGTTCCATCGGCCTCCTTGAAGAAGCTGTTGTGGCCCTTGCGGAAATCGACCTCGACCGGCTTGGAACCAACAGCCTTGCGGCTAGGGCAGTCATCTATACACGAGAATGAGAGTCAGTGGAAGTCATTTCAAAAGAAAAGATATTACTTACCCCTCTTTGTGGGGTCACAGTCAGTAAAGGTCTGAGCTGTGGCAAGTGAGGCGGCAAGAGCCACCGTGAGAAGCTTGGAGAGCATTTTGGTTTATGAAAAGATGATTAATTCTAGAAAGAAACAAGAAGTCGCGGGGAACCTGTGGTAGGTATGAAGTACGCGTTGGAAAGTGTTTCGAACCGCGGGGACAAATGTCTCAGAGCGAGTCAAGGTGTATTATATGAGCGAGAGTTGTCTGAGAATAACAGCAGCGAGTGTGTGGGTTTGAATATAAAAAGAGTGAGCCAAGTGAGGCTGTGAGAGTTTAAAAAGAGTGAAATGGCGGTCGAAAAGACACGAAGTCTAGTGTTGGCTATGCAGATGCACGATGGTTGACGGGGCGAGGGAGGAAAGGGAAAGGGAAGGATGTCAGCTCGTGAAGATGGGGCCCAACGATGATTTCAATGTTCCTTCTTTGCTCGTGTTGGCCTCTCTCGGGGTGCCTTTGCTGACTGCTGAGAACCGCCGAGACTGCAAATGTCACCTGCCAAAGCACCCCAGGGGCCAGGAGCGGCCGGATGACAAGCCAATCCCATTGCTTTCTTTGTGCGATGTGATCCCGCAACAAAAGTATCAAAGTACCTTTATGCAGGGGAGTGACCCCCAGTTTGCAGCTTGTGGCGCTGCACTTTTTTTCATCTACACTCTGCACATTTCCAGGGTCCAAAGGGCCAAGGAAGCTTTCTGCCGCAAACAGAACCATACCAAGCAAATGGGATCCGATTTCTTCCCTTGGCTCCAAAGTGATACGAACTCTGAATTCTTAATTCTTCGTGTGAGCGGTTTGTTAGTCATTTGGCATCAAGTGAATGATTGCGGCCGTTGATGATGAGGGAGATGATGATGCAAGTGGTGGTGTAACTTTTTTTCAAAGAGGACACAGATCTTGTGTGACGCGCACGCGCACTTGGGTGTATGTGCGTGAGGCGTCACGAAATCATAGTTATTCAATTGGCATGCCGTGGCAAGCCACAGCTGAAGTTTGGCCAAGGGATTGTTGGATGCAAAGGGGAGATGAGTGAATCCTACTGATCACATCAGGTAAAAAAAAAACCCCACGCCTCGCTTTGGTTGCCTACCGGGAAATTGTGCCCAGTCACAGCTGCCTGCATTTCACACTTTGGGATGCCGATTGCCGCTTTACGTTTGGAGATTGTTACGGACAAGCATATTCCAGGCTGTTATCCGAACGTATAATTTAAATACAAACAAAACTCGGATTCCAATTTTTCAAAAAAGCTTTTACCCCTCCCCCGCCCATCATCACCCCTCATTCATCAGGTCGTGCCTATCTCTCAACAGAGTGCCCACTACCCCCGCGATCGACGGGCGTGGCCGCTCTGGGCCACACAACGCCGACTACTGCAGGTTGAAGATCCGGTCTCCGTGCGACGAAACCAAACCCCAGAGAATAAAATGGTCGAATAGGGGTCCTTGGCAGTGATTCCAGGACGATATGTGGTTGGTTGCGAGTCGGCAAGGCTGTTCCGCGCGCGCCCAGAAACCTGGGAAATCACATTTCAAAGTGGAGGCTGGATCACGTCAATTGGCTAGCAGAAGCGGGCTGCCACCGTCCCACTCACCTGGGAAACTTTGAACGGTCTTTCCAGCCACCGAAACGAACCCTCGCCGTTATGCGAAACGCTTAAGAGGGAAAATGCCACGGCTCTGAAACAGGAGACCACAAAAGAGAGTTACACGCGCAAAGACAAACACTTCAACAACCACAATGCAAAATCGAAAGTTTTGCCTCCCCTCCCTTTCTCTCCACTTTCCCCGTGTTCTCTTTTTACAGGGAACAAAAGATAAGAGTGGAGTTGAGATTTCTATACGGGAATCATGATTCATTGCTTTAAAAACCTCAAGACGAGAAAAAGGAAAATCTGTCCTCACCTCATTTCTATTTTTTTCAACGCAAAGACCTCGCCGAGAGGCCAAGTCCCAAGAAACCAATGAGCAGGTTTAAGCCAAGATGGGAGCGCCACGCGCAAAACTCCGTTTGTCAAGTCAGAGGACTCAGCAAGCCAGACAACGTTGCATTTCACCATCCCTGGACCCAATTTTAGGATCACAAATGTCTCACTCGACACTAGGATTTTTTGTTCCGTGAACCAGCAGAACCCAACGGAAGCGAGTTTGTCATAGTACGGTACTCCGTATTCTTGGTATTTTCCAGCATCATGCTTTGTGTGGCAGTGTTTTTGAACAACTCACTGATATGATTTTTTTTCGGGTCATGCGGTACTCGTACACCACCACAACACGATGTTGCATCCATCTTGGGTCGGATCCCGGCTAGCCTCAAGAGAAAAACCACAACAAGCGAGCTTTTTTCTTTTCTTTTTGCTCAGCCTTATCAATAGTGTGCAATTTGAAAAAGACCTCAGTGGAGTTTTTATAACTCCCAAGTTTGCTAGTTACTGATGGACATTTCAGTCCAACAACCTTGACAGTCTTTTGCATCTGCTGTGATACTTTCTTTTCATCAATCCTATACACATCTCGGAACTTTCCCCAATCCCCTATTGAGAGCGGTCTGCAACCAGATGGTCCGAGGATGAGATTAATAACAGTGATCTCAAACCCGAGGCCCCAAAAAATGAGCTTCCGAATGGGGATTATATGGCGATTCCGATATGGACAAATGTGGGCTACCACCCGGCGGCAAAGTTATAAAGCATAAAAAAACGGGGAGGCCGGATGTCGGGTCATTCAGGGGTTGCGAATACAAACAAAGAAGAGGAGAAAGAAGGGTGAAATAAAAGGATTGTTGAATTGTTTATTTCAAAGTCATATTGGCATGCATTATGAAAGAGTATATCGAGATTCGGCAAGGAAAAAAAAGAAAGAGAAAAAAATATGGGTTGATATCTCTCCCGCCGGGAATTGAACCCGGGTCCCGAGCGTTGTTGGAATTTGACAAGCTCATATACTAACCACTATACTACGGAAGATTTGCGAGTGTGGACACCCGTCGTAGAAGAGTTTGTTGGAAAGGCTATCGGAAAGGCTATCTTATAAAGTCTAATTGTAGTGGCAGTTGGTGTTCTCTGATCGTTATATGCCACCTCCCGTGGCGTCGATAATGGTCACGATTCACGACATTTGGCCTTAATATATCTGGGACTTTTCGATTATATTGGATGCAGGTTACTTGTGTGTCGCGGGTAACACTGAATTGCAACACCCGAGAACGGGGCTTTTTCTGTTGTGGAACAAACGGTTGTCGCCGCGAACCACTTTATTTGTTACTCTTGTTTTGCAGAGTGACAAAACATTGGTGGTTTCTTGCTGGTGATCAACAGTTTTGATACACTCTGTGCGGCGTCGGGTCACTCGGTTGAGTGTAATCGGTGTATTGTCTCCCTTGGGAAGGATCACCATACAAGGTCTGCCTACTCTGATATCCAAAAGACATTGATTGAAAGAGAAAAAGAGGTTCATCTGATGTTTTGTTTGTGAGCCAAGAATAAAATTCGCCCAAAGTTCCCAGAATTTTGATTCATCCAAACTTTTTTTTTATTAAAAAAAAAAAAAAAAAATAAAAAGAGAGAACATCGTATATCCCTGCTTGTGTGTCTTTCCCAGCCTTTTTTAAAGGTCGAAGAAATGAAATGACGTTGTTTAGAGACATGAAGAAAAAGGGTTTTTTTTTCTTGCAGGTCACTTTTTTTTGTGTTTGTGTCCGTGTGAGAGGACAACACCGTATATTGTGTATGATGGAACAGTACCACAGAACGCGGAGAAGGAAAAAAGAAAGAGAATCTTTGCGAACCATGGAGGAGGAAGAGAAGGCAACCAACTTTGTCTGCGCTTCTCTGTCTTTTTCAGACCTCTAAATAAGTCATTCACATGCAGCCTTTTGATGCAGGCTGGCTATGACGCTTATGCGCGGACATAGAAAACAAAAATTTTCTGAACGAATAACGCCCAACCTGACTAACTTTTTTTTACAATCTCTATTTTCTCGTTTGATGGTACTGTGCCAGGAGGCCTATCAACATATTTTACCTCCTCTATATTTTCCTCTTGGGACCCAGTCCATCTCTAAATACCTTGGATGACTTGAACTTCAAGAAAACAACAAGATGATCAACCCCAACCCAACAAACCACGACTCCATAACCTCAGCCGACCCAATAACACCAGTAACCGTCCCTAACAAACCCGAGGAGAAACCTTTACAAGAACCGCTTAATCGACCCCCTTCACCTTCATCATCCTCATCCAAACAAGAAAAGACTTCCACCGCCACCAACACCAGAACACCAGATAGCAGTATCATTGCCCAAACAACTACCACCACCGAAAACCAAAATGTCGAAAATGTCATCATCATTCCCCCCTCCCCCAAAAAAGAAAAACACCTCCGCCGCAAATTCGACCGCGTATTAATGCCCCTAGTATTTTGTTCCTACCTCCTCGCCTTTTTAGATCGTTCAAACATTGGCAACGCTTCAACGGCTGGGATGTCGTCCGAGTTGAACTTGACTGATGGTAAATTTCAGTGGTTGTTGACTGTGTTTTATATTCCTTATAGTATGTTTCTTCCCCCTTTCCCCCTTTTATTCTCAAAACCTCTCTCTCTCTCATATGCTAATGCTGTGTGTGGGTATAAAGTCATTTTTGAAGTTTTGGCAGTCATGTGGAAACTTGTACCTCCTCGTAAGCCCCCCTCTACCAAGTCACTTTGAGCAGGGTGTTGATTTGAGTGAAAAAAAGATATCTGGGCAGCATCAACAGTAATGATATGGGGTTTAGCTTCAACCTTACAAGCCACAGCAACAAACTGGGAGGGATTAATGGCCTGTAGATGGTTCTTGGCCATGGCTGAAGCAGGATTCGCTCCTGGTGTACCTTATTTGCTTAGTTTTTTTTATAAAAGAAAGGAATTGGGTTTGAGAATAGGGGTGTTTCTCTCTGCGGCGCCTTTGGCTACTACTTTTGCTGGTATGTATTTCACACACACGCACTCTCTCTCTCTCTCTCTCTCTCTCTCTCTCTCTCTCTCACACACACATATATATATATATCATGATTGATAAGGGTGACTAAATTGTGTATATGTTTTAGGTGCCCTAGCATACGGTATAACCTCAAGCCACACAACATCAATATCCCCCTGGCGATTACTCTTTCTAGTCGAAGGAGCACCCACCCTTCTTCTCTCAGTCATCCTCTTTTTCTACCTACCAGACTCCCCCGACACAGCCAAATTTTTGACAGAAGAAGAAAAAGAAATTGCAAAAACCAGAGCGATTTTGCAATCAGGAAAAGAAGGTAAAGCCCGTCTTGGATCTCTAGACACTCAAGAAATTTTTGCTGCCTTTGAGAGTATACAAACTGTTATTCCAGCACTCATGTATTTCAGTTGTAACGTTTCGTTTTCTTCCCTTCCCGTCTTTTTACCGGTCATTTTAAACTCTATGGGGTTTGACAGGATTCAAGCACAAGGGTTAACTGCTCCTCCGTATTTTTTGGCTTTTTTAATATGTATTGCTAGTACTTGGTTGGGTGATCGTATTCAACAAAGGGGGTATATTATTATTACTCTGTCGGTTACAGCAGGGATAGGATATGTTTTGTTGGCAACAAGGGAAGAAGTGAGTGTTAGGTATATAGGGGTTTTTCTGGCCGCAGCGGGAGTTTTTCCTGCGATAGCGAATATTTTGCCTTGGACTTTGAATAATCAGGGGAGTGATACTAAGAGAGGGATTGGAATTGCTATATTGAATATTGTGGGACAGTGTGGACCTTTGTTGGGGACGAGGTTGTTTGGTGAAGAGGGAAAACCGTTTTATTTTGGGGGGATGGGGGTTTGTGCTGGGTTCATGTTTTTTAATGCTGGGTTGGCGGGGGGGTTGAGATGGTATTTTGTTGGGAAAAATAGGGGATTGGAGGAGGTGGAGAGGGGAGGGGGAGAAGGAGGGGAAGAGGGAGGGATGGGGGAAAGGGAGGGTGTGAGAGGGTATAGATATGTGTTGTGATTTTTTTGATGGTTTTATGACTTTTGAGGGGTGGGTAGGATGGATTTTGAAATGGTAATGGTAAAAACGGAGTGGTTTTGGTTGTGTGGTGGTTACCCCTATTCAACCCAGAGATATCAACAAACGACAACGACAACGGCAATGACAAAGACAATGGGAAAAAACTCATAAAAATAATATTAACCAATTTCATTAAACAATGAATCATTGTATTCTGCAAATAGTATTTTATCTTTGTCTAAACACGGCAGCAGCCATACAGGTACCCGAATCGCAGTATATATATCGTTTCTACGGTGCCCAACCGTCACACACACACCCTCACTGACCATCACATACGACCATAGATAGTAGAAAACTCGGGATCCCGTCCGCTCTCCCATAGATAAGCTACTAATCGCCAGACTAGTACCCAGATGGGTGACCACTGGGGAATCCCTGGTGTTGTATGTTTTTTGTTTTTTTTTTGTTGTGTTTTGGTTCTATTCTCTGTGTTTTGTTTACTAAGGGATTTGGGAAAAGGGGGTAAGGCGGACCGGACCCTACACAGATCACATTCCCACTGTTCATGGTGTCATGATGGTTGATAGGTGGACCAAAAGAGAAAAGAGGAAATAATCTATTTATTCCGGACGAAAAGAGGGCTCATGTTTATCTGATTACGTGGTGGAAACCACCCAAGAAATCTAGTTTACGTTTTTTTAGTTTGGGTGACATTGAACCAGTATGTAGGTTGAAATTTTGGGGCAGATTATTATTGGGCATGATGAGATTGAGATAGAAAAATGTGGGATGGAATCGAGATGGCGGTGGTTGGAAAGGGAGGTGAATGGTGGTGAAGGGTTTGATCCTGAAGATGGATGTGGTGGCCTCTACTTGACGAGCTTGACAAAACTGAGCCTTGTATATTATATCACAAAGAATACAATTTCCGCCAGTTACTCATCTGCTTCCCAAAGGTGGCATTGCTTGACGAGACCATATGGCGTAGGTATTTCCCCAATCCCATCATCCAACCGTGACAGGTATTTCTCTCCTCTAAACGCAAAAGATTTCTTGAATCAAACTTATCGCTACTTTATCCAAAGCCTGTAATGTCAGATCACTTCAGCCTTATGACATTGGCCTTCTCTATTTCCCCCCTTTTTTTGGTTCCTTTCTTTGGACACTTCTCTCCTGACACACGTCTGGTTTCCCATCTTCAGTCATTTCTCCCGAGGAGATAAATTAGAAACGTTTCAAGTCTGAACATACGGCCATTAGGTCTCGGCCGTCTAAGTAGGACTTTTATGGCACCGTGGATCGTCTGATGATGGTTGATGCGAGGAGACCGAAGCCGGGCAGAGTTGATTTGACCGGCCCCTGTCTTGATACTCTGATGCGGCTCAGCATCTTGGAAGTCACTGACGGTATGACTCTCGTGAAATGATTGGGTAGAGTTTGAGTGCTATTGTTTCAATATTTCTCGGAGGAGTGACCCAAAGCAGTTATCTGGTGTGTGGATAAACGCCCTTAGTTCTGGGGATGTGAACCAGTGGTGCGAGATGAACCCGTTGAGCTCGCCTCAGCTCTTCCTGTCGTGTTTATTACAGGATGGAAACTTGAACGATCTCTTAACTTCGCATCTGATCTTCCGACTGATCCTGGACATAAACATCTTTATCTATCTTTTTTATGGAAGGTTTCAATGGTGCTGCATTAACTATTGTAACCTCCAACAAGAAAAGAGAGAACTCGACTGTAGACTTAAGGGGCTACTCTCCAGGTGATATGCTTTGTATCATATACATGCGGGAGGTCTATCATTGATCATTATGATTAGTCGACTGCAGTCTCAGCTTCAGGTAACCCCTTTGTGATGAATTGCTCATATTTGTGATAGGTAACAGAAACATGACCACAGCCTAGCGCCTGATACTTATTTCTCCTGTCATCAAAACTTCAAATACCCAATACGAGGCTGCTAGCTATCTTATGTGTGTGTTCAGCCTCGAATGCCTTCATTTACAAGAGTCTGCCTCATTCTGTCTTTTGTTCCTTCCTCCTTACAGACTCTATACGTGTATCAGTCTCGTCAGTTACATCTGTATATATGTATGGATCTCAGTAATGACGTTTTGCCCTGAGCTGAGCCACATTGAACATTGTTCGCCTTGCCAGGAGAATCGTATACCGTATCGTATCCCCTTTTCTCCTTCCTCCCCACAATCGTCGTTTTTTACCCCCTCAAAAAAGAATGACGAAGCCTCAAATCCATGCTCTCTTTTCATGTAAAAAGTCCTAGTAACGTTTCCCTTTCCTTTTCCCCCGCTTTCGTCGCGTCTCGCCTCAATGGAATCTCCCTTCCCTTCCCAACCAACAAAATAAAGTCCGAGCCTCGTCGGTCGGTTTTTCGTAGATATCAAGTTTTTGACGTATCACAAATAACTTCAACCACCGAACCGTTTTATTTTCAAGGTGTGTGGTATTACAATACAAAATCAAATGACACCCTGCCCTCCTTCGCAGCATATGACGACACATGCACGCTACAACCATCAGTTGGAATTGGTCCATTGAACGAGAAAGCATAGCCCTCCTTCGATGCTGGCAGACCAGACCGCTAAATGAATGTAACCTCAACCGAGATGGAATAGATTAAAACTTGTCGACGCATCCAACACAAAGCACATGGCAAGATACATATACGTATGCAGCCCTGTCCGTTCAGGGTAGGTTTCAAAGAAGCGGCATGTAACATTGCTTTTTGGGTATATACTTGGTTTTAGGAAAATGGGGTTTTTATATTGAGCAAGTTATTATTGCGATGCGGGTCCCCTTTTCCCATATTCTGCCTCCTTAACGCCATGGATGGTCCGGAATAGGTCGGATCTTTCTTTTTGAAGAAAAAAAGAACCTTGCGCCAACAAAAGGGTGTCTGAATTGATGTCAATGTGTATTCATGTGGTGTCCTGGCTCCGTACAGATCAATACGGATAGGTATTCATAACATGTGTGTTGTTTTCGGGGGCTATTTTCTGTGCCACAAATGCTCAGCTCAGTTCAGTCTTCTACAGTATAGATTGGGTGCTGACCTGTGCTGCATCCATCCCAGAGTGCTGGGACAACATTTTATGTGTGTTTTTGTTTGCTTAATGTGTTTGATGCTGATGTTTGAAGCTTATATTTTCTCTAGTAGATATAATATCCTCCTCTACTTCTTGTGAAAAGGAAATTGCTTGACACAAGGTCCTATTAGTTCAAAACACATGACCCCCTTCAAACACCGCATGGGAGGATCCAGAGATAATTACAGCCACCTGGTCCAACAGGATTGACCGTTCATGGGCATGAAAGCGAAGTGTTTAAGTCCGAGTGCCATTTTTGTCAAATATCCCCCAGTGAACAAGGGGCGAGGAGACATCAGGTTCAGGTCAAAGCGGGCAATAACGTCGTGTAACCCCTTTCTTGATATGTGCCAGCAAAGCAAAGACAGCAAAGTCCCTATGAGACAAGACAAACAAGTCAAGTGATGATCCTCCAATCTGCAGCGTCTCGCCCGCCCGGTTTGATTTGGGCACGAAAGAAACGCCACAAGATGCGATATAACATGCAAGATCGGAGGGCTTGCTCTCCCCCCCTCTACATGCAAATCATCATCATCATCGTCGGGTAGGAGATGGGATGGATGGGATGGATGGGATGGTACTGGTTCCGTTGTTCGTTATCCGTGTCCGGCGGTCTGAAAAAAGGAGACCGGAGTGTAAAAGTGTGTATGCTGTATGCAGCCACCATCAGGCTCGTCACAATCTCGCCATTACCATGATAGGCACGATAGTGGGAGAAGAGGTCGGGCGTGCGTGGTTGGGTTACACGACTTGATGCAAGGCGTCACAGAAACTTCTTTTTCGCACAAAAAACTTGATGATATTGTTCCCTTACGGATAGTCTCGGATGTCAAAAAATGTCTCTTTTTTTCTGTGACTAGAGACAAGGACCGTACCTATCCGTCCCGCCGATGATCGACATAAAAAAACAACGGATCATGCTTTTTTTTTTCATGCTGCAAGCATCCGCATTTATCGATGAGGGTGGGTGTAGAGAGAGAGAGAGAGAGAAATGAGCAGATTGTTGAAAATATTCCATTTCTGGAAGTATTCACTTCCTGATATTTTTGATGATGCAGATTCGGTGACCGAGACACCCTTTTTACCCAAATAGGATGGATCGAGCGAGAGGATCCTTCCCAATTCAGGCTAGATTTTTGGTTTTTAAATAGATGTTCAATTTATAAGTGAAAAGTCAATATTCTTGACAAAGAGATAAGTAAAAGCCAAATAGAAAAATACTTTTGGTTGAGACACGCGCCACCCCAAGCCTCGTTTTCTTGAGAGAAACTACCTGATTCAATAATGTGTCTCAAAACCATGAATTCTTTTTTGATGTCGTTGTTCGTCCCGTCTTGGAGCTGAAAATGGTGGAATGCGGAAAACCAGCACTAGCAGAAAGCAAGATGCCCCACCCCTGCATTGGTGGTTGAGGTGGGGTCCTCTGTGCGACACCCTGGTCTCCGCCCATCTTGGTGGAATCCCGCTTGTTCTCAGTGCGATGGCCCAAGCTTCCACCACAAAAGAGCGGGAATTGCTTTGGAAGGCTGCGCCTCTCTGGGGAAACGCCAATGCGCCATTCGAGGTCCCCAATTCACCTGCATGCAGATGTACATGTGCTGCACTGCAACCGCGACGACGCGACCGTTCCGTATGCACACTTTTTTGATCTTTTTGAGATGCTTGTCGCTGGTGCATGACCTGCGCATTTTGTATGTACTCGGTTCCATCTATTATCATGAAATTTTACTAGGGGAGGGTTTTGGGCAAAAAAGAAATACACCATGTCCAAGGGATATCGACATGGGACTTTTCTAGGGCCCAGTTTTTACCTTGATTTGAGCCATTTTACTCGTCGGTTTACGACAACCTCATACACTAAAACCCAAATAGCTAGCATACACGTGAGTTCGGCCGAGCTCATGCCGTATGCTTCATCGGAATCTCGGCCAAGCATGCGGCGGCGGCGGGGGGTTCTACCACGAAATAATCGATTCTCACCAGCAAATTTCCCCCATTTTCTTGTAGCAAGAACTACCGATCAACCCCTCACTCACCCCTCCGCTTGTATCACGTTGCACAAGCACACTGTTCAGTCAACCAACAAAGACCAGACTAATTATTAAACGCCATCGGTGAGACCCTGAACATCCCAATATCCGTCCTTTCCGCAGCCTCTCTCGATGACAAAACATTAAACTTCTGAGATTACTGATGACTACGGAGTACACACCAGCGTAAACACTCTTCCGAGCCATCGGGTGTGAGTGTGAGCGCTGTGCGTGCGGGAAGGCGGGAGGGCACAGAGCAAGGAAAGAGTCCCTGACGATCTGATTGGTTCATTTGCTTCAAATACTCAGTGCTTTCGGAGCTGCTTCTCATTTCCGTTGAGATGGATCGCCGCGCAGCAGCACACACACAGCCATCCGAAAGAGACGGCAGATCACACCCACCAGATGACGTTGCCGATTTCCATCTTGACCGCCTCGAGGTTGACTTTTCGAGTAAACTACACATGTCGTCTGTTTTGAAGAAAGAGGCGAGGAGTAGGCGATGACAGAAATCATCATCATCATCATCAAGCTTCTTCGGGTGATCTTCACCTTTTTCTCCTTTGCGTGCGGGTTGTAATCGCTCACTAGTGAGGACTCTAAACTTCCTTCAGCCCTACGGAGACCCGATGCTCTGGAGGTCTTCTGCAACTATGGGTACTGCAGCAGAGAGGTTGCTGTGAAATTGTGCTCCCATGTCATCAGGCTGTAACTGCCTGTCATGCACGGTTCTTCACTTAAGTTCCTAGATTATTCCCTTTCGCCTGATGGAAAGGCCGGGGAGGAGAGGATCTTGCACACCGCCAGAAGCAGTTACGCTACTACCTACCATTATTCTGGTACGTTTTCCGGATACAAGCGGAACGTTCACGTCCACGTTCACTGCGTGGTAGTCAACGAGCTGGGTCTGCAACACACACGTCAATATGTCAATTACTGAGCCATTTACGCCTTCTCGGCAAGCGGTTCGCGGAAGGGTCCCTAGTTGGGCATAGCAATTTGTACTCTTTCGGCTCTATGATATTTCGCTTTTGGGGACGATCAGTTACAGATCTGATGTTCGCGGGGAACAACCGTCGTTCGCTGACGGCTTGTGTAGTGGATGGATTGTGTGGAGAAGGGAAGGGAAAAAAAGTAACAAGCCACCAGCCCTACGAATGGTGTGTGTTGGTTTCCGCCGAGTACCCAGTACATGCACATGCTTGCAGCCGTGGGGGAGCTGTGTACACATACACACAAAACGGAACCGCCCTTCATCAGGTTTTGTCACCCAAATTGTCTCAACACAAATGTCACAAATGTCTCTCAGAGAAACACGACCGGCGACGGCATTATCCGACGCTTCGCCTGGGTGATGTCCTCATTAATTTCTTGGTTTAGATTTGGAACCAAGATGTTTCGGAGGATTCGGTGGGAAGGTGGATCTTTTTGTGGCATGGGACTACTATCAAAACGGAGGGAGGAGAACATTGGCAAAGCGGCAAGGTATACCCAAAGCGGTTATTTTGCCCTCTTTTCTCCAACCAAGCCAAGGGGGTGTGTGTTTCCGTTTCTCACCATCTCTCCGGGACGAGTCAGACCCAATGATTGGCCGGCAGTTAAACACAGAATGACTTCAATCTGCCATTCTTCTTCTTTGTCAGGGCTTTATTTTCCGCCATTTATACACATCAAGGTTCTTTGTAGGTTCTTTGCTTATGCCGCCTCCGCCGTCGGGAATGAAGGAACCCTTCCGATGTGTGTTGTATAACCTGCTTCAAATTTAGGGCTACTAGCGTCAGGGCAAGGTCATCGGGTGCCTATGAAAACTGAACCAAATAAAGCAGGTCCCCGAATAGTAACACCGGCGGCCGCATTCAAGAAGAAAAAAGATCATCTGGTGATTTGTATCCATCTCCCCGCGATAGTCCCGACCCAAGCAGAAGTCTGTCTCACATGCGCGGGGGAGGTTGGGTGGTGGTCATGAGGGGAGGTAGTTTGCAGATCATACACACACACCGAAAGAAAGTCGCTTTCCAGGTTGGCATACAGACATGTCACCGACAGTTTGGATGTGGCGTTTAGCTTCCCGCACATCCCTTTTTTTTTTTTTTTTTTTTTTTGATGGGCGGCGGGCCAAGGAAATAATCCGCTTGAAACCCGCCTACTTTGCGGCCGAAAGTACCCCGTTTGACGGACAACAAACTTACTCGCCCGGATATTCCGTCTAGTTTCCTTTTTCTTCTTATTCTTTCTCCGCTACTTTTTCTCTAGATACTGTTTGCTCATACTGTCAAGGAAATGATCAAACGATACGTTGTCCGTAGTTGTATCAGTCGATGAAGAAAAGAGAGGAGGACCCTGCATATATGCTGACCGATCAAGTTACCAAGCAAAAGGTTCCATCTCACCCCCCCCCCCCCCCATAACCATCCATGCATCTTACATTGCACCCTCTGCAGATGAAGAGTTTGGAAGGGGAGTGTGGGGGCCCTAGAACCGAAATGCTTGTGGCGTCTATCAAAATTTGAAGATGAAGGCTTTTTTACCGGATTGGGACAATCGTAGACTCGCAATGCTGGCTGGTGGTTCGCTCATTCCTAGATTTGGCAGGATGTACAGAGTTTCGAGTCGTGTTCTAGAATATACGACCGTGAGTGTGCATAATGAAGGAGTTTATCATACCATTGACTGACTCTTCATCGGCATAGGGTATAGGTACACTACGGATATTTTCCCTTGAGCATGACTCTTCAACTAAGTTGCCTTTCAGAGGAGGCTGTGTCTTGTGCTATGTATGATCGTGTGTTAAATTATTTACGAGTGAACCAAAGAGAGGGGTTCCTTTGAAGCTTGGCTTTGGGCTGGCTGGTCCTCTTGCCCCAGTCCTCACCTGAAACCTTTCTCCTATGAGAGGGCAAAACAATCATTTTGCCCAGAGAATGTATGTGATGTGTGTGAAATTTGACTCCATTCACAAGTTTTATTATGTAACAAGCGCCGCGCGCGTGAAGAACCCCCAAAGAAGAAAATGATTGGTCGGAATAAGAAAAGCTTGGGAGTTGGACTGTTACTGTTTTTACTGTTGTAGGGCATAGCGTGCCAAGAAAAAAGTAGCAAATGCTGTAAATGGAAAACGGTAAAACGGTCAACAAACTGACAAACCGTTTTGTTGGGGGTAAAATGGTGATTCCTGATCGATCACAGAGGTACTTTTCCCCCACACACAAGAAGAAGAAAGCACATGATATTTGATGTGTCGATCTTTTTCCCAGAATGGATAGACAGTATGATAAGGATGGGTTTAATGGGTTTATCACAACCTACCTCCGAATAGTAAATGTGATAGCGGGAAAGAAGATTGACAGTCGAGCCAGCGGATTACCTTTCTTGGATTTTCTCCAAGTGTGGCTTCGTCCATCAAATTCTGCCTTTCATATTCGTTTGTTATAATAAGTGAACAAATGACATCAAAAATCAAAAGACAATACAACCTGATAATTCAGGTGCCTAAAGAATGGCTGTGTGTGAACAAAAATCAACTCCATCTCAAATGGTAAACTCCACACTTAAAAGCCGAGAACCATCGGCGGTTTTCGCTAACAATGCTTGTTGTCAATCTGTGATGGTAACTTCGTTCCCGGGCTGTGTTGTGGGACCGGGACCGCAGAGGTTCTTTTTCGCTGGTCTGTTCTTGGCTTTTTCCCGGTCCCGTTATTCCGTTATCCCCCTAGCGTGGTGAATGGAGTAAACTGTGGAATTCTACTAATGCGAGGGCGGATTATAGCGTATAGTTTTATATTTCTCATCAGTCCGTTACACACACGTGTAAACGACGAGATGGCAGTGACAGTAGCACCCGCTAAATTCGTTAGTGTAGATCGTTTGTTTTGGAGAATTGAATGCAATGGGCGTAAAATCAAGGGTGTGAGGGGCAGTGAGGGGGTTGAACAGACAAATCGGCAACCGTCATTTCTTTGATGTGGTTTGTTGATATTTGGTTGAACCTATTTCAGGGGCAAAACGGAAAGAAAATAAAAAATCAGACGATTTTCAGGGGCATAATTCGGATAGTTTGACAAAAAACAAAACAAGCCTGCCAGACTGACTGGGCAAAAGATCTGTCTTTGTAAACATTAACCATCAGCAAGCACTCAAATTAGGATGCTTACAAAAAGAAGTCATCATATACCAAGCCCATGGGGATTTTGTGTTGTTTTGTCACGCCGCATCTGATACCTTGCCTCTCCCCACCAAAATCAGCCAGTCGCAACAACGCATCCCACTCACCACAACTTTCTTGTTCAGATTATGCCCCTGTGGCTTGAATCAGAATGGTGCAGTAAGCACCTTAAAACCCGGGACAACGTGGACAGTGCGTTCTAGAACGCCACGCCCCGGCACAGCAAAGCAGAAAGATAGGGTAGACTCCGTACATGATGTAGCCCTACGAGAGAAACCGTAAGCTTCCATTCCAAGCTAGCGGGACCCCTCTAGCCACTCCCCTGCATACGGATACAGACACAGGTGAACATGTAGGTGAGACGAGTCGATCCGTATTTTTTCCTTCACCGTAGGTGTGTAGTGATGCACGGCTTCCCGGCCATACTTTCGGAAGTCATCTGCCGACAAAAGCTGCGCCACGGGCTTCTCTGTATGGAAGGTGATTTAACCGGAGGGCTTTGACATTCTAGTGTCATCGTCACCGTTCATACTCGGGAGGGAAATTTTCCTAGTAATTGAACGGCGAGGGTCGACGAGGTCGGCAACTGCATAAAGGGGCATTTGGTGCGCGGCGTCAACTGAAAGGGAAATATTGACACTAGGAGATCTTCCAATCAATTTGGTCGCATGAAGAGGCGGGTTCAACCCCAGACTGTTGAAACATGCATCGCATGCCGTCGGAGATATTGAGACGAGACGATTGGCAGCTGGTCTTGATCAAGTAAATAAGATTTTCGTTTCAAGTGGACGTTCGCAGAATGTGTCCCGATCTGGACGTGCAGATATTAGCGACTCCTCCACAATGCATCCGGGGGAGGCAAATATCTTGTTCAGCTGGAAATGATGCTATATGGATGTATACTTGATGCCTATGGGGCGATATCTTGGAGCAGGAGTTGTCGACGGTGGTGATGGTGGTGACCGACCGCAAGGCTGAGGCCCCAAATTAGGCACGAGAGACACAAGGTTGCGCCCCTAAAAGGCTGTCCCGGTTTACGAGCAGTGAAAGATGATTGGACGGATGGAAACTTGGCATACCAGCGAAGAAAGAGGAGAGACGGATCCAGCCGTTGGAGGATCACAAAGGGCAGGTATCACGGCATCCAGGATTCGAGGGTCGACTCGTCAAGTGGATGAATCAAACAAGGTATTATGACAGGTCAAGTTGCGGTTTCTAGCGTATGAGGTGCTTCGGATGATGGCGCAATGAACAGATGCAGAGATGCAGGTAGTCTGGTAGTCTGGTAGTATGTGGGCGATGACTGATCACCGCCGCCGAATACACCTAGCGTCGGTTCTCTCCATTAATTGCGCAAAGCGGGTCTCTGAATCGGTATCGTCAAATCGGCAGCCAGAGGTTGATTTCATGGCCGAAGAGCGGCGGATGGGGGTGTCAGGTTGCTGCCGGGTGCCCTCGTCCTGTTGAGCAGGCAGCAGAATTCCAGCACCTGGGACTGGTCGACTTGTGGGGCCTCTCAAAACCTTATTTTGAGTTCCCCTGTGGCAGATCCACCAGTCGGAGCCAATAAAATCCACAGATTCCGCTTTGTAAGGTCCTATTTATGGGGCCCCACTCTTAGCAATCATGAAAGACACGTGAGAACGAACACCTGAGGCAAGGCCACCGGGCCAAGGAGCCCCTAGAGCCCCAAGAACCGTTCCCAGCACGCCGTCTCTTTTTTAGATACCGAGACATGGAGCCACTTTAACGATTATCATGCCCAAACGGGAAAATGCTACTCTGATAATCGCTTCTTCTAACGGTCTTTTTAGATGATGTTCGTCCAGGCAAACTTTTAAGAGAAAAAGAAGAAACAAAAAAACCCTGATAGATTAGCGAGATAAAATACGCCGCAGGTGTGTAACTGTAACCCGGACGGTAGCCGAAGTACCGGCCGAGTCCGTGAGACCGCCGTCTGATAACATGAAGGAAAACAGTTGTTCTAGAAGGCGGGGGTCCAGGATCAGTGCCACAGGATAGCAGATGCATTTCGGCAACCCTAAGGTTGAAGCCTAAGACGAGGCCTCAGGACTTCTTCCGATGAAAAAGGTTTATACGATTATTCAACATTCATCCCCCAGCGGCATCCGAATCAGCCACACCGCCGGAGACCAATGCAAGGTTATTTCTTTGGTACTGGATGCCGTTGATGCATCAAGATGGAAGTCGATATAACGCTGCGGGGAATCGGCCGCACTGCTTCATCTGATCTGAACATGATTGGCGTTGCAGGGGGTTGCCTCGATGGGTTGTTTTGGAACAGGTTCTCTCACTTGACGGGAACCCCAATGAGACTCCACCCAAATCTCCAAATCCAAGTCCGTGACCCTGTGCATTTTAAGGGTAGTTCCGAAGGACGGCAACGGTAACATCGACGCCGTTGAAGGCTTCGTCTCATTGGTCGGTTTACACAAGATGATGCTTTACATGCTTGACATGCTTTGAGTTATCACGGGCTCCGCGGCGCCTTGAGACGCACTGCCGTGGACTCCGCGGTCCGGATGCCTTTTGCGGTGCTGGGATTCAGCCTTTTCAGCTCTCATGAAAATCAAGTGTCGAATGTCATCCCATGCATATTGGGCAAAAAGAAAAATATCACTATCAAACAGGGCAGCCATCATTTCTTTTTTTCTTCTTCTTTTTGGCCTAAAGATGTGATATCAGGAAAGTGTGTTTGTTTGAGAACAGGGACCCCGGTCGCACACAAGTTCAAGATTTCCCCAATTAGGAATAGCCTCTTTGCCAACCACAGCCCTACGGACAAGGAATTTCCAGGCTATCCCGGACACAGAAAGAACGACATCAAACATGCGTGTCGACATGACAGCCAGTCGTCTCAAATCAGTCGAGAAACAGAAATTGCCATGCCCGCCAATCTGCAGAGTGCAATGGTGCAGATTTGGCAACATATGCAACAGTCAATTTGCACACCGCCGGGCCCAATGCGGAGAGCAAACGAACAAGCTGCAAGCGCTCCCGCGCGCCCGAAATACCCCGCTGCTTTAGCGCAATCTAAAATGGGCAAAATACCTCATTAATGTGGGCTAATTTTACCCACAAACTAAACCAAATGACGGCTGCCTGAAAGCTTTCAACCCCTGCTAGCCTCATTCATTCCGTTTTCTTTCGAGACTCTTTTTCGTAAACTGGACCATGAGCGTTATCTGCTCCTACTGCAAGACAACATGCACATCCACCACCACACACCTATTCTGGCTCCGTGCCGATGCCAACACACACACCCCTCCCTGGAAGAACTTGTAAAGTCCACATCCGTAAATGTCATGATGAAAGACGACACTTTTTTCAAGTCAGTTTCATGGTCGCCGGTAGCAACTCAGATAGTCAGAGTTTCCTTCCTCCCCCTCAGTTTCTGGCCCGCCAACAAGAGAATGACAGCTGTGACGGGACGGGACAAAGTCCTCGGTACGTCTCTTGTCTTGGCAGCCCACCAACTCACAGAGCCACAGTTCCCTGCATGAGAACCGTGGACCCAAAGAATCGTCCCACCACTCCTTTGGGTACCCCCCCGTCGCAGGCCACACCCCTGCTTTACTCGTAGAAAGTACCTCCAGCCAGGCTGCAGGATAGAGATACCCATGAGACCCAATTTACCTGGAAACTCAAGACTGTCGAGCCTCCTTGAACAATCCCTGCCCGGTCTTTGGGGACTTGGGCATGGGTAGCCGGTGGGTAGCAAGGCCGACCGACCGGGGTCCTCGAGATCCATGGATGTCACTTCGTACCTCGTTGTGGGGATCAAAGGCACACACACTCGTCGCTCCCACACGGTCCCAAGGAAGGCGTTGCTTCTTGTTGAATATTTAACTCTGTGGCTTCCCCCAACCTCCGAACGGCCTCGAAAAGTTGACCCTCACTATCATAATCATCATCATCATCATCAGCATAAGATACCATCCGTCGACGCCGTCCGGAACTCGAGGCTTTCAGTTCTTACATCAAGAACCTTAACCTTCTCCTCTTCTTCTCTTCCCTCCACACACACAACATGTTCACCATGTCGCCTCACACATTTGCCTACGCGGCTCAAGTTGCCCCACCGCCCACCAGACAATACTCTCACGGCACCAGCAGCGCCTTCAGCAGTTCCGCCAACCCCGACGAGGACTGGACCAAGATCTCCGACCTTGCCGAGCGCAGGAGGATACAGAACCGCATTGCCCAACGCAACTACCGTACGTAGCTACCTTTGTTTCTTTATATTCAACAATACATGGACCAACCGCTAAAACATTCACCATTACAGGCAAGAAGCTCAAGAGACGCCTCGAGGATTTGGAGAGGCGTGCGGGAACTTCAGATGGAGCTTCTTCCGGTAATGAGAAGACCAGCCCAACCACCAAGGTCACCAAGCGTCCCTCGGCACCAAAGGCTCGGAAGCATTCGCCTCCCGCTCCGGTGAAGCCGGCAGCTCAGAGCCAGTACACCCCGCCTATGCACCACGCTGACGATGATGCCTATTCTCTCTTCCCCCCTTCGTACGATGATCGTGACGGAACCCACAGCCCGCCTGGCTTGTTCCAAAACTACTCTTACCCACCTCCTCCCGAGGAGATGCTCCCGGTTCCCTACAGCATGCAGAACTACAGACACATGGCCCCCGAACCCTATTCTGATTACATGCCGCCTCATTCGGGACCCACGGTGACACTTCCCTCTATGACCCACTTCAATGATGCGATCAAGCGCGAGTCTGGCTACCCTGCCCCTGAGGAGCCCATGAACTACATGAACTACAATGGCTATCAAATCCCGGGAGTCGACATGCATCACGGCGTTCACCCCTCGCCATACGACCACATGCCTCATGTGAGTTCACCCTCTTCACCCACGCGTCTCCCTCCTCTCCCTCGTCTCCTCCATCATCGTACTTCAGACCGAGAACACCGCTGACGGGTTGCCGCGCAACAGACTCCGCCTCTTTCGATCTCTTATGATCACTCAGCGGCCTGCTCTGATTCTGGGAGCCAGGACTATCCCACAACACCACTGTCAATGCCCGGCTCTCCTATCGGTCAGCAATGATCAAGATGAAAAAAAAAAAGAGAAAAAAGGGACAAAATCACAAAAAAAAAGAAGAAAAAAAGAAACAAGTTACAAGGAAAGAAATGGGTGCCTTGATGTGAATCTCTCACGGGATTGGAAGGCATATCCTTTGGGGCATTTTTTGGGGGATGGAAATGGAAAGGATTATATGTGGGAGGCCAATTGTTTTTATGGACGTGGCGTCAGAGGCGTCGGATTTCTCAATGGTTTTTGGTTTTTGGTTTGGAATTGGTTGATATCCCATCTGGTCGAAGTGCTCGACCAAGAGGGGGGTTTTTACGGGGATAAAGACGAGGCCAAGGCCCACTTCTTGATACCCTCTTCTTTTTTGTCTTGATTAGTAGCGTATGTAGTTGAAGAAGAAATACTCTTTTTTGAAACAATATCTCTTGAGATCAAAATCATTTTTGAAGTTTTATAATTTTCTTTCTTGGCAAAAAAAGGCAAGCGGAGATGGCTCCGCGGGTTCTTTTTATCTAGCGCTTGTTTTTGGTGCTTACATTTTTCATGATGATTTTTTACCAAGCGACAAAAATAAGGGTCTGACAAATCACCTTTTTTCCCCTCGGTTTTTTTCTTGACCTCTTGTCATTGTCAGATATTCAGCGGTAAGGCTGATGGGAAAAAGAAAACGGTTTTGAAAATGCAGGAGCCCCTGAGAGAAATCCAATTTCGGAAACATTTCTTGATAGGCGATTTATTTTGGAGGGTTTCAAGGCACTATCAGGGAGTATGAGGGAATATGTTCCAGACTTTCTTTTAGCGAGGGAAGGAAGGGGTTCTTTTTCCGTCGGTGGATTTTATGATTATCAGTTGTGGCGGATGGATGGACGGATGAAGTTGCGGAAATCGTATCTCTCGTTTCTGTCTCTCTCGGCCGACCCGGCGTTGCGGCACGGACTTCTTTCTTGTTGGGGGTGAGGCGGCGAGGTTTTTTTTGAGGAAAGCTGGGAGGAGAGGGGGTTTTTTGGCCCCCACTTTGAGACCGAGTAACATGGAAGTGAAAGTGAATGTGATGGACGGTGAACTCCGAGGTGTAAAGGAAGAAAACTGGGATGTGATGTGAATGTGAAAGGTTACTCGGAGTTTGTACGCGGAAATCAATGAGGGGATAATGGATTGTGGAGAGAGCAAGAAGTGGATGTGGTGGTACGTACACGACATGGCTAGAGAGGTAAGGTGGAGGTGGAGGTGGAGGAGGGGTGGTGGAGTGAAGGGTGCTACAAAATTGTTGGTGAGTTCGTCAAACTGTTTTCCCCACGATCTCCCTCCCATAACGTGCCAAATGGTTGGTTTGTTTTGTACTGGACCTTGTCCTTTTCTCTGTGCCTCTTGCTCGCATTTTCACTTGCAAAGGCTTCGGATCAAAAGGGCCTTTTTTCCTTTGGGGTTATAACAATAGTGTGTGTAGTGGCGTTTTCTCCAGCAAGTATCATTTGATGGCGTTGATATAGTACTTACACTGTTTAGTAGCTGATGCGTGTCTGTGACCACCTCCCTCCCCTCACTCCTTATCTGATGGGTGTGTGCCCGTGTGTCGGTAGTACGGAACGAGCTCCGCAAATTCAGTCTTTCTCAAATCCTTCGATTACTACCCTGAAATGTTCCATGGAAGAAGGAAAGAAACTGTGCCGCGAGAATTTAAGCGGAGAATGATGTTGTTATGCGATGATACCTTTTTTGGTAAAAAAGAGAAATACGAGTAGTGTAGCCATTCACTTGATCCCTGGAGGACGGATGGTTTGCGCGTCGTCGATCAAGAATAGGTAACGTTATGTGACTATGTGTGTAAGTACCAACGGTTTGTTGGTAGGATCAAGGGTTTTTTAATATATATCAGATAATGTATATTTCATGCTGTGTTACTGTTATTGGGATAACTAGAAAATAGTAAACAGAAATGGCAAGTCATTTTTCCAACCTCGATCATTTTTGTTGGTTACTTCTCGGAAGGTTTTTTTGAGCATATTCGGATGGACGAGAAACGGTCGGACGGTTGTTGGGTGTCCCAGAGAAATGGTACCATCACACACACACGCACACAGACACACAAGGAGTAACCCGTCATTTAACCCGGACTTTGCTTCAGCCGACACAGGAGAAGAACCCAAGCAACTGGGTACCATGGTTTTGTGTATGTGTTACTCTGCAGGATTCAGATGGTCATGTGGTTTTTTCAAAAAAAGCCGACTGGCACACAGAACCCCCAAGTACCTACTCTCGGGAATCGGATAGCTGTTTGTCTCTCTTATCTCTGTTGTGTGTGGCCAGACCCTCGGATTTTTTATTTGGTATCAAAAAATAAATGTTGAATACCGATTGGACGGTTTTCTTCTTTCCTATTTTGGGCTTATCTTTTTTTTCTTTTCTTTCCTTTTTTAAACCGCCATAAGTTGCGAGCAATAAATGCGAGGGCCTTCTGCAAAAAAAAAAAAAAAAAAAAGAAAAAAAAAAGAAGAAAAAAAAGAAGGAAAAAAATGCTCCGGTGGCGTTTTGTTGTTGGTCGACGAATCGAAAATCGTTCGACCCCCAACGAAACGGGTCCCGAACCCGGGCGAGGCAAGAGACGCTATCCGAGAGTTGCGGTGGGCTTAACAAAACTCCCTCCTCCAGTTGTTCTTGGAAATAGGGAAATGTAAAAACCGAAAGAAGGGAAAAGAACACAAAGTCCGAACGAACCGTTGATAGGAGCCAACAAACAACCAACGGGGAATTGGTTATTTGTGTACCCAACGAATTGACCAAGTTTTTTTCCCCTTTTCTTTTCCTTTTTTGAACCTGTGGATAGTTGCCACGCAATACATTACTACACAGGCGACATTGCAGGCCGAATCCATCGATATCATGCAGTATGCAGATTGAGGGGAGCACGGGGGGACTTTTTTATGTTTCAGAGTTCTCAAAAGGTAGTTAGCGAATTCCTTTTTCCCAATCCTTTGGGAATCACACCGCTTTAGCGTGTATTTTCCGTCGGCGAGTTTCTCTTTTCCCGTCTTGTCTTGTCTTCTTGCGCAGTGCCAATGATCTGTGCACACAGTGATCCTGTCTCTCGGAACGACCCCCTGAGTCTGTCTTGTCTCTCAAAATAATTGAATTACCGTTGGGGTGGTTCGGCCATTCGACCCTAAAGACAAAGTCCGAGAGAAGAGACAAGAGAGAACTCCGCAGACCAGGTGTCGATGATCTGTGTTGTGTGTGGTGTGTTATGGTGTGTGGGGGTTAGCGTTTAACAGGGGAAAGGATAAACACCGAATACGCTAGGAGTTAAAAAAAAATCGGTTTAAGGTGATGATGGCGATCAGAACCTTGACTAGGGGAAAGAGAGGCGACGTGGATTGCGGATTTGGGGTATGGAGTTTTTTTTGTTGTTGAACAAACGGACGAAAGACGACCAACGGATGATAAACAGGGGTTGGTTTGGTTTTCGATAGATGGTGAAAAAACCAAAATGGCAATTTACTGAAACATCAAAAACGGTGGTGGGTTTTGGGGAATACCTTTCTTCAATGTGTACCTGGTACTTTGGGTGGGTATGGAGGAGTGTGTTTAACGAGAAGGAGAAGGATTGATGTTCAATCTTGACGGTTTGAGATACGTCAAGCATCGGAGAGTGACACACGCACAGTGGCTTGAAGAAAAGAATAAGTGATGCATAACTGGACAGCTCGTAAAAAGTGAAAGAAAAAGACAAGCTTTTTTCCCTGTTACAGTAAATCGTGATGGATGCCTTATGGGAAATGGCAATCTCACTTTTCTTACTTCTTCCCCCGCAAAATCTGACAGGATTCAAAAAGAGAAATGATGAAATCGTACCTACATTACCTTACCTTCCTTTCAGCCCTATGGACCCCATCTAACGTCTCTTGTGTGTGTGTGTGTGCCCTGTCCTGCTGAAAAAAAAAAGAGAAAACCGTTGATGGATGTGGATGTTTGATGCATGTAAGATTTTGGGAAGGGCGGTTATGTGCTTACATCTTGGGAGGTAAAGAGAGAGGCAGCCCAAGGAAATCACATGATATATAGCACTATTCTTTACCAAGCGTCAAAAAGACTTTTTATATTGAGGTCTGATCTCGGGTTTGGACCTGTGAGGTTTCACGAATTTTTGTGTTTACTTCTTGATTTTTGTTTTTGTTGATATTCGGTAGGCCTCCGGCAAATAGTGTTGATGCTTCCAAGTTCAAGTCATGGACTTGTAACAGTAAACTGACCACTCACAGGCGAAACAGAATCACATCATGGAATCACTTTCGAGGCGGCTACAGTGTTCCAGGCTCATCACGGACAAATGACTCAAATCAGACCAGAGACAACATCATACCGCGCGGTCGACAACCCCTCCCGTCAGTTTGGCCGCAGCCATGCGGTTTCTACCTTCCTAAAGTTGCTCGGCTGAACTCAGCTCAGCTTGGTGGGGGATACATTATGGTGTTTTATTGGGTCTTGGGTGAACAGTAACGAAACAATAATACGAACAAGGTGGACTCTGTGTGTGCCTGATAATCTTGGCTGAAACCACAAAAGTATGTCTGGAGAGACAATGATATACTCTTCTGGGCAAGATGCGGACAGTTGAGGACATGTTTTGAAGGAGATGACTACGTTGTGTGCCTAAGCCATGGGCAGATACTCTACTTCCAAAGGTTCCGCTTTCAGGGCTGAAGGGGACCTGGCGAGCTTAGGAACATGGACACTTTTTCTCAAGAGGTGGAATTGGTCAACCTGTTTGATTGATGTAATGGAAAGTAGGGGTGGGTGAGGAGATGGGCAAAATACCTACTTAATCTGGACAGGGGACGAGAACTTGAAGGTGATGCCAAAGTGAGTGGTTGGGTATTATTGACTGATTTCACGGAATGATAGACTGTTGTGGGTATGAAGGGGATTCAGGAGGGAAGGGGTGTGTAAGTGTTAAGTCTGGCCTGGCGTGTAGGTAGGCAATGAACCTTTGCTATTCCCCATTGTGCAGACAATACTAGTATGCAAAGACGAGCAATTCAGTAGATGGAACTAAACCATTCATCTCCCACCACTGGCTTACACTTCCTCTGTTCGTGGGAGTAAGTAACAGTGTTTATCCCCCACACCACATAATTACCACTTGAGTACCTTTCCCGAGAATATTGAAACAAGAACACTGAAACTATGGTCCAATCATCTTACCTAGATTATTCCTTGGATGCTGAGCCGCAAAGGTATCAAGAAAGGGGCCCGTCAAGTTCGACCTTCAAAGACACGTATCGGTCCGGATTGGTAGCTGGACGTGCCACATAATAACTGTCAAAGACTAACTACACCAACAGAATATCTTGAGTCAAACTTGCTACGACAGGCTCCAAGATACATAGCAACATATGTTCTTGATGAGATGACCCTTATGTTCAAGCGTGAGATATACATACCTGCCGATGTTGTATGATGGAATCGGCCAAGATACTGAAATTATCCGGCCTCGAAACCATAATGATCTACCCGGAGAGTGACTGAACTCCTTAAAGCCTACAGTCAAGTCGAGTGATCCCTTTTCCTGTAGCTTGACTAGAATGGTTAAAACGGTTGTATCATGAAACAATCCCTTGAAAATTATAATTACCCAAGTCCAAGGGCCAGAAGACCACGACGTGAAGATACGAGATCAATGATTTCTATTCTCATACTGTAATAAACATGACAGTAAGAAACCGAGCAATACAGAAAGACCGTTAGATGGTCCCGGGTACTTGGCTCATCACATCATTGAGAGGCAAAAAAAAAAAAAGCAACCAAGCCAGAAATATATATATCACTCGAACTCTCTCCCTAAAGGAGGAGGCAAATGGGCGACCCCGGAATCGAACCGGGGTTTCTTCGGTCGTTGTTTAATCGAGCTTCTTCAAACTCGAAGAACCACAACGAAGCGTCCTGACCACTAGACTAGTCACCCAGGTATGAAGGGAAAAGAGGTTGCTGAAATGACTGATCAGAATTAGAGTATATATACCAACATAACACAGCGAAAACGGAGGATATTATGTATGGTAATTCAAATTAAAGAAATGTACTTTATTATCCTTTAAGAAAAAAAAAAAAAGTAGAAATTGATTTTGCAAGAAAATAATTTACTTGCCGTGGTGCAACTTGAGTAAATAAATTTTTGGGTTGATGTAATGAATACTAAGATTTCCTACTATGAATAAGGGAGATAAAGACTAAGAACATTTCCCAAGAACAAACACCCAAGAGTGATGCTGGAGTGAATGACTGATTACTAGGTATCATTTGACTAAACCAAACGAGATAAATTAATGTTGTGAGAATCAGTAGGAGAGGAAAGAGTATTTTCGAGTCCGGCAGAAAAAAGTACCGAGTTTAGATAAAAAATGAAAGCTTTCCTATTCCCATCTCGTAAAAATATGACAGGAAAAAGGCTGAGAAATGGACATAAAAAAGGACATTGGATAGTTTTCAGTTAATGGTCCTTCTCTCGAACAAGTAGCTGCGTATCGACCTCTAGATTCCCGAGAAAAACTGCGAGACTTAGTATTTACCACCCCTTTTCCACTATCCTCAAAATCCCAACGACCCCTCTATATCACATCACCCATACAAGGAGACCATGGAATTTCATATTTATTCACCATCAATATACACCATTACTTATCCTACTATCCCCTCTCTCAACTCTTGATAGTCATCATTAACGCTAATGCCAACAATTTCCTGAATACACAAAATACACAAATAAAAGAAAACAAGACTATGGGGAAAAAAAAACCAATGCCCAAGAAAAACCAAATGCCAGTATTTTACAGAAGAACAACACACATCTCAAGTTTTTCCTCCCCCTTCCTTAGTTCATCCCCAATAAAATAAAATATTTTTTTCTTAATCTTCGTCATGTTCCATTTCCTTTCCATTTTCTGCCACTAATTCCTCAATCACTGCAATTATTCCCAGCACACGCATAAGCAAATAAACATCCGCAACCCAAAATCTCTACACATCATCAACATCACAAAAAGCTCTTCTTTACTGTCCACCACCCTGCTGTTGAGCAGCAGCATTCCCACCACCACCACCTCCTCCTCCTCTAGGCCTCTTTCCACCCCTCTCACCACCACCAACCTCTGAATCATTCCGTGGCCTCTTATTTCCCGCCCCAGGACCAGGTGTAAACTCCCCAGCATGAGGATTCATGCCTCCACCTTGGCCCCCTTGAGCACCACCGCGGAATCCACCTCTTCCCCCTCGCTGATTTTGCATTCCTCCCCTATTTGCCTGATAAACACCTCCACGTCCACCGCGGCCGGGAATACCTGATGCACCTCCTCTTGGAATACCAGTTGTTCGAACCTGAGGAGGCTGAATCTGAGAGACCTGAGCCTGCACAGGCGCTTGTCCTTGTGCTGGAGCGCCAAAGGGATTAGCGACAGCAGATTGTGCACCACCGAATGGAGCAGTTGGAATGTTTGCTGGTGCCGGTTTGGGGAGTTGCGTAGTAGCGGTAGGAGGAACAGTGACCTGTGGAGGTTGAAGTTTAGGTTTGGTCTCTTCCACCGGAGCGTTGGCAGCAGCTGGTGGTCCTGATATCGAGTTAGCACATGAATCTTGAGCCGAAAAACAAGACAGAAACATACCGGTAGTAGCCTGAGCAGGCGCTGCGGGGGCAGCGCGGGCGGGCGCCGGAGAAGGAGCCGCACTTCCAGGGGCAGATGCAGCTGGTGCGGGCGCGGGCGCGGGCGCAGGAGCAGGAGGCTTTGCATCCTTTGCAATTTCCCAGACCTCGATTACAGGGCGCTGAGGTGTCTCCTTGGCCGCCGTCTCAACAATCTGGATCTTGGCCTGTGCAGTCTTGGTCTGCCGGTCAAGCATATTAATCCGGAGCGCAGACTTCTTCTCGGCCAAAGCAGACGCTTGTTCCCTCGCACTGGATATCTTTTGTTCGTACTCGGCCTTTATTGATCCCTCGACTTCCTCCTTCACCTTTTTCGACTCATTCGCGACGAGGCGTTTAATGTTGTTTTTGACAATGCTCGAAACTACGGGATTGGTGGACACAACTTCGCGGATCTGAGCCTCAGTCATACCAGTGAAATCCAGCATGGGTGTGCCAACGACTGGTGTTGCTGGTGGTTGGTCTCCAGAAGCCTTAATCGGGGTCGCTGGCGGCGCACCGTTCGGAGCCCCAGAGGTTGCTTGTTCGGCCTTGGCAATCGCAAGCTCTTGTTGAAGCCTGAGCTTGAAGTCGGATTCCATCTTTGCCCGCTCTTCTTGTGCTTGCTTTTCCAACGCCTCCTTAGACTCAGCAAGCTTCTTGTTGAGAGCAGCCTTCATCTTATCCGAGCGCGTCTTGATGATGTTATTGTGTTGCTCTTCAAGTTCCTTGGCCTTCTGCTCGAACTCGGCAGCCTTGGCCTCCGCAGTAGCAATCTTATCCTCCAAAGCTTTGCGCTCGTCGTCCGAAAGCCCGGCGATCGGCTGTGCTGGGACCGCAGGGGTATCCTCCATTGTAACATCGCCAGAAACAGGTTGTTGGGCTACTCCTGCGTTGGCTTGAAGCCCGCTGATGGTAGCATGAGCGCTCTCCAGTTCACCCTTTAGGTTCAAAACCTCTGCCTCGGCATGTCCCTTCTCCGTCAGCGCAGCTTCAAGTTCAGCCTCCACGCTTGTGAGTCGCTGAGTAAGATAGATAACCTGTTCAGCACCTTCGGCGGTGACGATGGGTTGGGCAGGGGCAGGTGTAGTCACAGCCGCTTGCTGCTCCAAGACCTTGTTCTTTTCCATGGCATTTGCGAGCTCTTGTTTGGTTGCAACAAGCTCTTGTTCAACTGTAGCCAATCTTGCATTCACCGTCTCAAGCGTAGACTGGAGTGTACTCTTCTCGGTCGCAAAGTCGTCACGCTGGGTCCTCATAGCCTTGTAACGGCTCTTGAAGTCCTCGGCGAGCTTCTCTTTAAGGGTCTTCCATTCGTTCGTCTTCGTGTCCATTGTCACTTGGAGAGAGGCTTCAGATTCCTTCAGCGCATCACGTTCAGCCTCAAGGCTGGCGATGGCTGCCTTGAGCTGCTCAACCTCCTGTTGATCGGCCTGGCCATACTTGCTGAGAATCGACTCAATTCTCTTCTGCAGGCCATCACGAGCCTCCTGTAGCTGCTTAATCTCCTGGTCCTTGAAGGTGGCGTCAAGCTCGAGTTCAGAGATACGAGCCTCGAGGGGTTGGATTCTGGCTTGTAACTCTTCAATCTTTTTGGACTTGCGCTCCAGCTCCGTCTGCGTGCGTTGATTCTCGTTCCGAAGGGTAACGTTGCTTTCACGAATGAGATTGAGCTCGTTGAGTTTGTCCATGAGCTCCTTGTGGGTGAGGGAGCTCCTTGAGCTCTCAGCATGTGACCTGCGCTCCTGATCAAGTTTGAGGCGAGCCTCATCAAGCTGTGACTGAGAGTACTCCAGCTGCTGTTGCAAACGCTTCGATTCTTGCAGCTTGATGTCGTATTGTACTTCAAGGATCTCCTTTTCACGCCGCAAGTAGTTGTTGAGTTCCCTGAGACCTTCGGTTGCGGTGTCGGCGACCACAGATCCAGCACCATCGCCAGCACCATCGGCCATCCGATTCTGCTGAAGCGCGGATATCTGTGCTGTAACGGAATCAAGCTGCTGGTGCAGAAGCTTGTTCTGGGCTGCAGCGTCGTCTTTCCTGGCCTTGATTTCTGAAATTTCTTGTTCAAGTTGCGCCTTACGCTCCTCCCAAGATTGCTCGCTCTGTTGCAGTGAAAGTCTTGCCGACTCGGCCTCGGCCCTCCATTCCGCCGATTTCGTCTTGAGGTTGTTGAACTGATTCCGGATATCCTGCAATGCCTTGGCAGCCTCGGCGTGCTTGACAAGTTCTTGCTCGTACTCCTGCTGGGCCTTGGTGGCGATCTCGGCCTGCGCACGCAGGTCTTGCTGGTGGTACCTTGAAATCTCCTTGTACTTTTGCTCTTCCTCTTTGAGACGAGCAATTTCGGTGTTGAGAATCCGCTCCTTTTCTTCCGACTTGCGTGCAATATCAGCCTGCGAATCCCGAAGCATGTTAAGTTCGTGGTTCGATGTGCCGAGTTCGGTTGTAAGAGCCTCGACGCGCTGCTGAAGCTCGGTGACGTTGCTGGTTTTCTCTTCCAGTGCCTTCTCCATTTCAGCATGGTACTGCTCCTGGACATCGCTGAGACTGGTGAGCTCCTCCTCCATATCCTTGCTGAGCTGCTTGAACTGCTCAGCCTGTTGCTTGGCATTCTCAAGCTGCACGTTGAGAAGATCCAGAGCGTTCTTGAGCTCCTGGACCTCATTCTCAAGCTCCTCGATGCGCTCCTGAGCCTGGCTGTCTGCGCCAGACTGGAGAGTCCCGGGCCTAGGTGTAGGAATAGGGCGAAGTCGGTCTGCCCGTTCCTGGGCGTTCCGCACCTCAATTTCGAGCTCACTGACACGAGCCTGCAGATGGTCGCGCGTGGTCTTAACTTGCACGTGTTCCTCCTTGATCTGACTGAGTGTCGTAGTGAGCTCGTCGATCCGCTTCTGGAACTGTTGCGCGTCGAACTCCTTCCGCAACTGGATCTTCTTTCCTTCCTCGGTTTCCTCTGAGAGCTTGCGCTTAGTCGTTGAAAGCTCAGCGTTAAGGGCGTCGATTTGGCCTTGGAGTCGGCGCCTGGTCTCAGATTCGCTGAGTTCGCGTTCGTTGAGGAGGGACTGCTGATTAGAGAGCAAGCTGTTGAGCCTAGTCTTCTCCTGAGAAAGACTCTCGTTGTCCTGGTTGAGTCTCTCCTGGATCGACTTCCACAGGCTCTTCTCCGCCTTGAGATTGGCGTTTTCGCTACGAAGGCTCTCAACCAATCCCCGCGCTTCGACGAGATCCTCGGCGACCTGCTGAGTCCGCAGATCCTGTTTGGCAGCAGACTCTGACAAGATCTGATTCCTCTTTTGGAGTTCTTGCTTTTCGCTCTGAGCCGCCTTGAAGTTGGACTCAAGGATGCTGTACCGTTCGGTCGCAAGCGTAAGCTGGCTAGTGACGCGAGAAATTTCGTTCTGAAGGGTGCTCTTGTCAGAGGACAATTTGGAGATCTGGTCCTTCATGGCGTTCCTGTCGGCAGACTGGTCGTTGCGATACGAGTCGAACTGCGCTTGCAACTCTCTCAAGGCGGCGGTGACATCTGCATCATCAATGTGGGAGTGACCCTCGATCGAAGCAAGGACTTCGCGCTGATCAGCATCTCCGCCCAGAGCCTTCCTAATCTCTGAAGGATCTGCCCTCTGTTGCAGCATGCGACGGAACATGTCGCGCTCCGTCATGTAGCTCTTCATGCGCACCGTAATCGAGTGAACCTCATCCTGCAGAGTGGATACCGTCTCGCGGAGCTGAATAACCTCCTCGTGGTCCTGAGCAGCCTGTTGCTTCTCGGCCATCGCTTCCTCGTTCTCCATCTTGTTGGCGAGCTCGCGGGTAAGCTTGAGAAGCTCCTCATTCTTCTGTTGCAGCTCAAAGATGTCCTTGAACGCAGTGAACCTCTCGGTAATAAATTGGTGAGTGTCGGACATGTCCTGGAGAGCATCTTCGGTGACTTCTCCGCGCTGAAGTCGTTCGAATTGCTGGATTTCCTCTTCGCTCAGCTGGTCCATGCCCTTTTCGCGAGCATGGATGTTGAAAATGAGAACATGAATCTGGGTGCTGAGATCGCGGAGCTGGGCGTGAAGAATCTTTACTTCTGCCTGAGCAGTAGCGGCGGCGGACTCGGCCTTGCGAGCGGCCTTGACGGCAGCGTCGCGCTCTTCGAATGACTGCTGCATTATTTCAGACATCTGAACGGCCTCGTTGCGGAGCCGCTCAGACTCTGCAGTGAGCTCATGCAACTCCGGAAGCTTGGCCTCCAACATACTAACGGCATCGTCAAGATCTTCCTGGAGTTTCTGGTTGCGACGCTGCTCTCCAGTCAGCTGGGCCTTGACCTTGAGAAGCTCCTCAAGGGTCTCGGTAGCCCGCTGCTTGCCGCGGATAGACATGGGAGTACCAAATGGAGACCCGGCTCTGACCATCAGGGATCCATTAGGCCTGGGGGTTTGTGGTGCCGATCCGGGCAAGGCTTCCTGAGAGTCGACAACAACGCGAAGACGGTCGGCATCGGCCTGAAGCTCCTGTAGTTGTTGTTCGATTTGGGCACGATCCTCCTTTGCCTGCTCCAACTCCCGCTGGATTCGGCTCATCTCCCGAGCGTGATCATCCTGAACCTGTTCTAACCTGTGCTCCACCTCGCTGAGTCGCTTCTTGTGGGTTTCGGTTTGTTGATCCTTGAGGTCTACAAGACGTTTTGAAGACTCGAGTTCCTGCTTGAATGCCTGCTCCGCACGTGCGGCCGATTCCTGAAGCTGTTGCACCTTGGAAAGGGCTTCCTCGGCCTTGGACTGGGCCTCTGTGAGTCGCCTTCTCAGTTGCTGCTCGGTGCGGGTGAGAGACTCGATGTTGGAGTTGGCCTCTTCATTCAGACGTTGCAGCTCGGCGATGCGAGCACCCTTCTCTTTTCGGAACTTGAGAGCTTCGGCGGACTTGGTCTTTAGCTCCGTATCGTACCAGTCGTTAGTCTTTTTTGATAGCTCCAGTTCCTGTTTAAGGGCCTCCTCGCGATATTTGGCCGAGTTGGCAGCGGTCTGGGCGGTCTGTACTGATTGATTGAGTTGAGTGACTTCCTGGTTGAGCTTCAGGATTTTTTGGTGTTGCTTTTGCAGTTCATCGGCGAGCTGGGCATTGGCGGTCGTTTTGGAGTCAACGATGGCTAATGTTTCGCGATTCGAGGTCTCGAGAGATGTGATGCGGTTTCGGAGAGTCTCTATCTCGGAAAGTGATGCCGTTCCGGATGATTTGAGAGTTTGGAGCTCATTCTCGAGCGATCGCCGTGTTGACTCTGCGTGTGTTAATCAAGATTAGCCAAGCACTAAGAAACCATTGACTCCCAGCGTTAATACTCACCCTCATTTTGAAGTTTTTGCCGCACCTCCTCAACTTCTTTGAGTGCTTTGTCTGCCGTCGCCTTGAATTGTTCGCATCGCGACTCTGAGCCTCTGATGGCCCCTTCCAACTCTATCTCGAGCTGAAATTTCTCCTGTTCAAGGTCGCGTAATTTGACAAGAATGGCGCCCAGAATGGTCTTGACAAGATCGGGCGTCGGGCAGGTCACGACATTGTCAAGATCGGATTCTGGCACGCCGGCGTGAGTCGACAAGTAGACAAGGTCGACCTCGGCCGCCGCCATGGTTGCGCGCGTGTAAAGATCGTTATATCAGCGCATCAAATGATGGATTCGAAGATGGCTTCGATTAAATAGGCGATCCGAGGGCAAAAAAATGGGGATGTTTTTTGACTTTTGACGTGTCACGGGTTGTTGAAAAAAGCTGGTGTTGAAGCTTTCCTTTTCCTGTTTTCGGAAAGCACCACAGCAATGACCCAGGAACAGTCGCGCGGCTGCCAATCAAGCAAGACGAGGATTTATGTGGGTCACTGCTGAGCTGTTGAAGTGGTATGTGATCTGTGCGTTGGACGCCTGGATTTTGGCGCCAAGGACCTCCAATCGCCAGCTGTCTCACTCCGCTTGCAGCCTACCACGGCTTGCAACAGCATTTGAAGCGACTTTTTGAAAACATTTTCATTCTGACTTTATATACTCGTACAATAAAGATGCAAATTCTTTTCTTCTTCAAAATAATTACATATAAAATTTAAACACCGATTCCAAAATGCTAATCAAGAACATCTATCCAGTCCAGGAAATTGAGCAAAATCATCACCTCGCAACACCCGACTCACCAGCTCCTCCCTGACCCGGATTATACCCTCCATCCATCTCATGCAACATATGAGGAGGTCTAGGCTGCCATGACTGGCCCGGCTGTGGCCCTCCCTGTCCCTGTTGCTGCTGTCCCATCCCCGGCTGCCATGGCTGATATGCCTGCTGGGGCGGTTGTATTGGCTGTTGTTGCTGATAAATTTGCTGATGTTGGGGATATGGAGACTGTGGCGGCTGCGGATATGGGGACTGTGGTGGCTGTGGGTATTGGTTCTGTATGTGGTATGGAGCTTGTTGATGTTGCTGGTACAGAGGTTGCTGCTGTGGTGGTGGAGGCCCCTGTCCATGAAGCTCTTGTGCCCCGTTGGACGGAGGAGGCGCAAACATCATGTTTTGTCCCTGTAATTCTGGTCGATTTGGATTCGCATTATGATAATGTGAGCCTTGACCTGCCAGTTCTGGCCTGTCGGGCGCGGGAGCGTACATGGCTCCTTGTCCCATCAGTTCAGGCCTGTTAGGAGCCGCGTTATGGAAATGTGTGCCTTGCCCTGCTAGTTCGGGTCTGTCAGGTGCTGGCGCATACATGGCGCCTTGACCCTGAAGCTCGGGACGGTTCGTGTTGGGCACGCCTTGACCATACAGTTCAGGAGGCGGGCCTTGGCCATACGGCTGAGGCATGTTTTGCTGCTGTTGGAAACCAGGAGAAGGATATCCGGTGCTCGCGGGTGATGGGAGTTCAGAGGTGTTCTGGGGCATGGGCGGGTAAAGGGATGCTTGATTCGGAGGTGGAGTAAAAGTACCGCCGGTGTGATGAGCTGAGACGGGGGATACGTTGTCTGTTCTCGACGGAGAGTTGACTTTGAGTGTGCTGGGAGACGGGCTTGCTGGAGGCGGGGGGGCCGGCAATGCATCGGCTGCGAGTTCCGGCTTGCCTCCGTTTGGAGCATAATACCCCATCGGTGCGGGAGTGTTGTTGTTGCCGCCATTTCCGGGTGCTTGGATAGAAGCTGCGAGTTGCTCTTCCTCCCTGCGTTTCTTCGCTGACCGGCGGACAATGAAGATGGCTGCTCCAATCAAGGCCAGACCGACAACAACACCACCGATTGCTCCGGCAATGACTGGGATGCTCACTCCCGACTTTTCCGAGCCATCCCCATTTCCATTCCCACCGTTGGTGCTTGAACTCGAACCCCCACTACCGCCGCTCCCACTATCGGTTGCTTTAGGTGCCCCACTGGCGCCTTTGGGATATGTCTGCTCAAAAGAAGCGGTAACTCCAGCAGCCGTGAACTGACCCGCTGCGGCGGAGCAGTAGAGATTATATACAGCTACAGCTGACGATATGTCTTCGGTTGCGGTCGAGGAGCAGCTATACTTGACAGAAGACGTAAGAGTCTTTAAGAGATCATTTGTCATTTGATCCTTGAAACAAACGCAAGAAGCCAGAGCTTGAGGTCCAGAAGGGCACAAGTCGTAAGTTTGCTATACGCAGTCAGTCTCAGCAGCCATAGAGTGGATGTGTAATCCTTCTTACCGACTGGATGACATATTTTATGGCCGACATGGCACAGGGAGCAAGCGAACTATACTGAGGAAGATCGGTGATATAATACGACACTATTTTCGTCAGCAGTCATTCACACGAGCACCTCAAGCCAACTAACTCACTATCACCAGGTGGTTTCGAAGGCACAGGAAAATTTGCTGTCCCGGTGTTCAGTTGGCAATAGGCGGCAAACATTGCTTGAGCCGAAGAGATGTCGGCAGTGTGTCCCGAGCAATGGTACTTGGCCGACGTGTTGATGATTTGGCTAACTAGCAGGGAGTTTTGGTTTTTGAGACACGCACAGCTCGCAAGTCCGGGAGCGTCATCGGGGCATTTGGAGTAAGTGAGCGTATTGACGGCATATCGAAGGGCGGTTTTGGCACATGGTGCCAGATTATCAACCTCTGGGATGTCTGTAATATATGCACTAACAGCAGTGGGAGTTGGGAATGCGACGACAGAGGCTTGGTTGCAGTATGCGCTGAGGACAGTGGCGACTGAGGACTGGTCGTCACTTGCGGTGCCTCCACACGAATAGCTCACGGACGACGAGATTCGAGCCGATACCGACGCTAGGTTGTTGTTCTTGGTACAGACACATGACTGGAGTTCAGTGACGGGTTCGGGACATTCTTTGTTGGTCAAGTATTGGATATTGTATTTGATGGCAGATGCCGCGCAGGGAGCCTTTTTCACAATAGGATGATAAGCCTTCTATCAAGTTAAGGCAAGAGGGGCAGCATACCAGTTGGCTAAAGATTTTGAGATCTGCCACCGAGACAATCGAGGCGGCATTGGCTCTAAGTGCGAAGAAGACTGGGAGAATGAGTCGTCGCATCTTGTTTTCTGGTATAAAACGAATGTGAAGAGGAAAGCGAGTGAACAGGATCGGGGAACAACACTGAGAGTGTCTATTACCCAACGGTACCCTGATGACCTGAAATCGCGAGACTCGGTGAAGAAGGAAAAGAAAATCTCAGACACCACAACCACCTTCCACAGTCACGGAAGAGAGGTGGAACGAGCGGGAGGTAGCGCGCCTCTCCCAGGCAGACAATCCGAGCGCCAATATTATTTGTGTGCCTCCTTCTCAAATCTCAAAATCTCCCCATAAAGAAAAAAGCGGTTGCACAAGCCACAAGCGGTTCGTGTATTTGGTGTGCTCTTGGCGCGATGTTACCCCTGAGAGCTGAAGGCAAGCATTTATGCTTCAACTGACTACAACCCATGTCGTTGACCAATGGGAGTTGATCAACAATTCATAAAAGGCGCTGGTGGCTGCAATGGGAAAGCACCGCGACAAGCCACCATTATGACCCTAGGTTTCGGAAGGGAGACTCCTTTTCCGTAAAATGCTTTGTGATGTCAAGTTTTCATATTGACGAGACTTGAAAGTAACCGCTTAGAAAATTCAGTTTTCATGAAATCTTGACTGATGAGGATGTTCAAGGTATTCTCAGCCTTGTCTTCAGAGACCAAGTAAGATCGGGGGAACCTTGACGCCGCTCAAACCCAAAAGTATGGTTCCGAAGTTTTGGTGGGTGTCACTTTTGATCAAATTTCTCGCTTTTTGTTGTTTCAACTTCAGCCGTCGGGGCTCGGCAATCTCCTACAACATTACGTACAGCATAATGAATATTCTCCCATGCCAAAAAAAAAAAAAAAAAAAAAAAAAAAAAAAAGAATGCCATTTTCTTTCAAAAGTCCAAAAAAAAACTCAGCTTTTCCCTCCTGACAATAAAGTCAAATATCCTAACCCAACCCAATCCCAAATCCAAAAACAAAACCCAAAGCCCAATGAACTTATCACGATGAACTCCCCCCCGAACCACCGCTCTGAGCCTTGAACGCCGCCACAAGAGATTTAAACCTCCCCACATCAAGCGGTATCCTCTCGCCCAACCAAATAGCCCTCTCCGTATGATTTTTTAACTCCCTCTCCAATTCATGAACGTCTTCTTCTGTAGTATTCGGATGAACCAATACACTCAACGGGCCTCTCCAAATAGATAACCAAGGGATAAACGCCCCGAATTGCGCTGGAGTAAACAGGTTTACTTCAAACATTGCTACGGGATGAGGACCGATTGGTCTGTCCCAGAATGTATAGACTCTTAATTCGGGGAACTCGTGACGGATTCGTTGCCAGAGTTCTTGGGCGTATTTGGTTTGTTCTGGGTTGGATTGGAAGTAGTATATGTGGACATCGCTGGGAAGGAGTTAGTTGGATGGGGAAAGGGAAGGGGGGAAATGGGGGAGAGGTTACAATCCACCTCGGCGGCCGTTGTCGAGAGGGGGAGGGAATTTTTCGTAGGAGGGGGAGAGAATTCCTGTTTGGGGGTTGACAAAGGATTTGCCGTCGTCGTTGCGGGTTTCTGGTAGGGGAGGGGCGTTTTCGTAGCCTGAGAGGGGGGAGGGATAGTTGAAGTCTGAGTCGGCCATTTTTTCTTTACAAGGTGAGTAAAAGGTTAAAAGTAAGAAGAGGGTGAGTGAGTTGCTCGTGTGATGTTATATGTATAAGTAGTCACGATGTTTTCGATGAGAATTGGGAAACCCCCATATAATGTGGGGTTCACACCGACAAACGAAGAAATATGTCTGGCTCGAAATGCAGATGACGCAATTTTGTGAAGGGAGCTCGCAACGTGAGTTGAAATGACGAATTGAACTGGGTTTCTTTTCTTTTTTCTTCTTTTTTGGAGAACATATTGGGCAGCAATGATATATATTGATTTCTCAGTTACACAGATTTGAAATCCGAGATGGAACAATTTAAAATGGATGAGTAATCAATATCAATGCATTTCTCTCTCCGATGACCGGGTCCGGCAGCGGAGTTTGCCAAGACCGTAAATCGGGAGCCTGGAGACCGGAGGAGAAAGGAAGAAAGTTTATTTTCGCCTTGATGGTGGATACTTTCCACTCTGTCGGGAACGGCATTTCAAAATAAACATTAATCATTAAAAATTCCTTAATTATGTATCCATTTCCTTTTAAAATCACTCCCAACTATTCCTAACCCTCCTTTCCTCCCCCAACCCTAACCCACTTACATCACTTACAACCCTTTCCCTCCCCCTCACACTGCCACTCTTATCCCTCCTCCCGCTTACACTGCCATCATTCCAATTTCTCACACTTCTAGTATTCCCATCCCTTAAACTCCCCTCCCTATTACCATATCCACCCCCACTCATCTCCCCCACACTCCTAACAGCACTCATCTCCACCAACACTCTATTAGGATGACTCCCCATAACCTCTCTATAAACAGGCAACGCATCCGCTTCGTATATCGACCTAGGCCCGCCGATTACTACACTGCCAGCAGGCAAACTATACAATGATCTTCCATCAATCATTTGTGCACTTTCACTAAAAATACTACTTGGTGCCGCCGCCATTAATTTAATTTGTTGTTGTAATTGTTTTTCTTGACGCTTTCTCAACCATATGCAGAAGGCAATTAAAAGGGTTAGAGTGAACAGTAGGAGGGGGACGAGGATTGCTGTTAGGAGGAGTGGGAGGGATAAGGAGGAGGAGGAGGATGGGGGAGAAGAAGATGGGACTGGTGGTGGTGGTGGTGTATTGGAGTCGGATCCTGGGGGGGTGATTATTGTTATTAGTGGTCCGGATTGGGGAGAGGTGGTTGTTGGGGATGATGAGTGGGTTCTAAATTGGGTTTTTATTATGGTTGAAGGGGGTGTTTTTGTTGTTGTTGTTGTTGTTGTTGTTGTTGATAAGGGGGATGTTGTTGAGAGTTGGGAAGTTGGGGAAAGTAAAGGAGAGGGTGAAGAAGGTGAGTTAGTAGGTGATGGACTAGATTGAGTTTCTTCCGCTGACGCTCTCGTTTCCGCCAGCGTGGTCGTTTCTTCTTCCGGTGGAGTTAAAGTTGATTCAATCCGTGGTTCTGGTGTTGTATTGGGTGGTTCTGCCGTCGGTGAAGGAGGGGTCGTAGTCTCTACCGGGGCTTGTGAGGTGGTTTTGACTTCAATACTGGTGCAGTAATCCAAATAAGTCTGAAAGGTAGGTTTTAGGTAAACATCTTGATAGAATGAACTGTCTGGTAGAGCCAAAACACATTCAGAACAGCTGGCGTAAGAGTTGATGAAAACTGATCCTTTGGCACAGAGAGAAGGGGTTTTCCCTAGGGTTTCCGTTTCTGATTCGGCACTATCTGAGATGGTTTCTGTTAGTTATGCATGCTCTATCATCTGGTTGACAACTGACTTACTACACATAAAAGCACATTCGGGAGGTGGTCCCATCGTACCATACTGTCGGACAGCATTTCCCCTTTTAAGTCGTGACATTTTGTATTTTACCTGTAAAAAAAAGTTGGATTTCAATAACAGGAAAAAAAAGAAGGCAACTTAAACTCCCCTTATATCCCCTTCCAAGTCCTCTTTTTAAGCCTCGCCTCATACACTCGGAAAATGTGCCGTGTCCCCCATTGATACAACGGCAATTGAACCAAAGCAAAAAAAGGCGACAATCATGACCCTAATGTCACACATCGCATCAATCTCAAAAAAATCAGCCCAATCAGGCAGGTTATACCTATCTATCTCGCCCAAAATTCGGAAATTAACATTAACAAGGTGGTTTTTTTCTTCTTTATTGTTACACAGAGCCTGGCCCCCAAATAAGGAAAGAATCTCATCTAGAAATCCTCATAGGTTAGGTCGGGTCGACTAAATGATGACCTGGACACTAGGTCGCATTTTTCGGGTTTACCATGAGGCTGCCATGCATATAATGGTCGAAAAAGGTCGTTCTGGAAGCGGAAGGTAAGTCGTCCTCATTCTTAACCGCTGCCCCTTTTTCATATTTACCCTTTATGACTTACACCGCGTGTGATCCATGCAATACATACATGGTAGTATAAATGAACGATAATGACTATTATCTAGAAGCGACATCGCTTTTACCATAGTGTAGATCCTAATCTCCTACTACAACACAAACCTCCATTAATTATTTCTCCCGCTATATCCCCCTCCCCTTTTCTTATCCCCTCAACCAACAATGATGCATGCAAAAACAGGAATATTAAAACCCAGCGCATTCAATCCCTAGCCGCCTTGCCCATATCCGCCCAAAACTATCACCAGCATCTGAACTCGTATGATATCCCAAAGAAAAAAAAATGTCATTAACAAGCAACAACCCCCCTACTCCCCATCTCCCACTCATTCAACTTTTTTTGCTTGTTCAAATGTCTCTTATACATCCAAAACGCTAGGGCAGATCCCAAGACTAAAAAACAAATAGATCCGATCACTGCTCCTAAAAGCACTGGATTGGAAGGTTTGTTGGATGATGATTTATCGCCTAATCAATAAATTAGCAAATATGACACATATATATTCTTCCCAGCGGCATACATACTGCGTTCGAAAATTCCCATGGTACTTTGTGTTGCAACTGTTGAGATTTGAGACATCTTGTTCGTAAAATATTTACCCGGATTTATTCCTTCCAACGCAAGTAAAATATCGGTAAACACACAAAAAAGGAGAGGAGTGTTCTCAGTCAAACTCCACGCTTTTAGCGGAAATCCAATCCTTTTTAATGATCGTATTGTTCCTTATCTTAAAATGCACGCATCTCATGACCGCTTCGAGGCTGTGCTGCAAAAATACCAACCGCAGTGGATAAAACCCACGGCAAAAATACTATGCCCTTAAAGTATACGACGTTACAACAACACCCGGGCACCTGCCAAAAAAGCTTTTTTAGACGACCTATCTAATACATAAACTGAATGGTGGTCAGCAAAACACTGCAACTACACTATAAATCTCCACTTACACCGCCCCTATATCACACACACACACACAATTCATCTATTTACACGTCTCCAAAAACCTCCCTCTTCTCCTCCCCAAGATCTTCCCTCTGCCTCCTCCCAACCGAAGAAAAAGAACCACAAGAACAGTTATTACTACTCCCCAACTCCCTCAAACTCCTAACCCCATTCAACTCCACAAAATACTTAACTGACCCATCCTGTTCCATCTCTCTATAAACAGGCAATGTCTCTACTTCATGAGGCCCTACCACACTTCTTATTCCTAAACTCTGCAAGGATCTCCCATCTGACTGGGCGCGAGACCAGCCATTAATGCCATTCATGTTTTGTGACTGTTTGTCGTTTTTTCCGTATGTGACGGGTGTATATAAATAACAAGAAAAATAATTAAAATAAATACCACGATGGAACTGATGATTTTTCCTAGGATGAGAGGTGTGGTACTTGATGATGATGGTTTGTTTGATGTGGTATCACGGTCTATAGAGTTGATTATGATAAGAAACAAGTCAAAGAGTGGTGTAATTAACGTACCTGTTGTGATTATTGTGATGGTTGGAAAAAGGGGTTGTGTAGCGGTAGTTTCTCTTGATTGGATTTGTGAGCTGGTTGAGCTGGTTGTAGTGGTTGACGTGGTTGACGTAGATGGTGTAGAAAAAGATGACGGTATGGTGTTGGCTCCGGCTTCAAGTTCCCGGGTGGTGGTTGAAATGAGGGATGGACCATTCTGAGAAGTGGTAGGTATGGATGAACTAGGAGAGGGGGAGAAATGTCCGTTTGTATCCGTCTGTATAGGTAGACGCTGGACTTGTGGGCTTATAGGACCTGAATCCTTCGTGACATTGATGGCTGAAGTCGAAGAAGTAATTGTAGTGGTACTACTAATCGTGAGTATACGGAGGAAGAGGGGGCGAACTGGGTGTTTGATCCGAGCCTGCCATTCTACTAGGAACCTCAGCTTGAATCGTGGACGAAGTTGAAGTTGCGAAAGTTTGACTAGATGTGTCCTCAACCGGCAGTTGCTGCAGAGCCGTCGCGCAATACCCGATGTAGCTATGCAAGGCCCAGCCCAGATCTGTGTGGGCTGCTCTGACATCCTCGACATTCCCAATGAAGTCGTCTATGCAATCATTGCAGTTCGCGTAATAATCGCTGAAATGTGAGTCGAAAGCACAAAGCTCAGGACGCCTGCCCACACGTCTCGCCTTATTATATGCGTCGGCCAGAATCCTTTGGTTAGTTACAACATGAGCACTGTTGATTAAGGACAGACTTACTACACGATGAGACTATACACACCCAAGCTATCCCGTTGTTGTCACGATCCCGAGATGCTATGTTCAAAGTCTGAGACATTGTATCTCAAGACTGGTCCTTATTGCTGCGAAGAGAATGGCTCGATGGGAAAACACGTCTTCTGCGCTTCTCGAAGAAACCCGGAGTCTCTCTTTTATGATCTCCCGGTCCATTTTAAAAAATGGAAATGCCTTGTTCTTTGAGGCTGCGCCATCGTGTAATATCGATTAATTGAGTGGCAGCTTGAAACTGCACCGGTAGTTGTTGTCAAGGGTTCACAAGTGTGATAAGTACTGCTTCAATGTTGAGAAACGGCCCCCCAAAATCTCTAGAACAAATTGCTTGGAGGCTGCACACCACGATATTGCCTGGGAAACATTTAGGCTCTGTAGATGTCAGTGTCTTAAGCCACAGTTCACCGTTCTTGCCTAAAACCGGAGAAGGGCTCAGAACCAAAGGCTTCGGGAGGCTGTACATACCATGCTTGATGAACCTTCTCAGGCATGGATAAGACTGACTTGAACCATCGCCATAGACACATCCAATAAGAATGCCTTCATAAACATCTCCCTGCTTTCCCAAAACCTCCTTTAGCCACCTTCACATCAAAGCATATGAAACAATATACATCCAAAATAATGCTGCATTATTAAAGAGTCCATAAAAGACACCCAGATAACTACTAAAAACCCAAATCAACTTCATTCCTACACCCTACATATTCTCCCACCTCTTCTCTGTGCAGCTAACTAATAACAAGTCTAAAAAAAAAAACTACAAGAAATCTGTTTTATTTTCTCAAAAGAGATGCTGCTCTTTTCTTCCACCCGAGAATGGTTGCCATATAGTCTTTAGTCATTTCCGTTTCCCCATTCCCGATACCAATGTCCTCCCCTCTTTCCACCTGAGCACTCCCAATACGCCTCTTATATCGACAATAAAATAAATACAAAAAACAAACAAAAGATAAAGGTATAATACGCATCGCAGACTTGGTTCTTCCAGATAACAATAACAGAAAAGAAAAAAAAATGGTCAAGTTGTGACGGAGAGGGGGTGATGAATTATAACAAGCAAAAAGAAAAGGGGTCCAACATGCAAGGTTATCGCTAAAACGCACCGAAAACCAAGAAAAAGAAACAAGCAAATCCCGGATAGCATCATCAAGTCAGTCACGAGCCCGCATTTAAATCATCAGCAACCCAATCCATCCTCCGCATCTTCACAATCATCTTCCATGGAAGCATAACCTGGATCAGCTTCCATCCCAACTGCGCTCTTGGTAATCGCAAGACATCTATCAATCATCTCTTGTCTCATCACGCCATCAAATCCGACATTGTCACCGGTTTTGCTGCTACCAATCCATATCCTCAAGGTGCCAGCCAACCTCTCCAACGAACGCGAACAGTTCTCCCGACCGACAGGATGTCTGTTAAGATACTCCATCAAATAGAACGCGGCCGTATACACCAACAGCGACATCCCTTCCTCTGCGTTAGAAGCATCTGGGAGGATCGAGCTGATCGCTACGTATGCTTCCCGAGGGGGATCAGCGAACTTTTGAAGATGAGCAATTCCCATTGCGCACCGAAGTGCCATCTGGGCATCGGGATCAGGAGTAATGACAGTCACAGGGGAATCAATCAGCGGAGGCAGGCCCTTGCTGTAGTTAGGGTGCTTGTCCGGATTCTGAGTGGGACCGAGAGCCCGAACAGCCGTAGCGATTGCTGCACCACGCTTGCCCTCGCAGAGTACTGCGTTGGCCACGAGTGCACGAAGTTGAGCATTGGATCCGATGGGAGCAATCTTGGTTGCCAGGTCGATAGCGTCTGCCGTGATCCTGACCGAGTCTGCGCCCACATTCTTAATCTTGGGAGGAAGGCTGTTGATCAAAACCCGGTGAAGCACGAGGCTCGAGTACCAGGCAGCTACTGCGTCCATGGGAGACCTAACTGCAGCGTCTTCAACGACGGCATCCATTCCATCAATCATTTCGGTAACATTGTGCGTTGTGCGCTTATTCCATGCAAGGTTGTGTGCCCGTTGGATAATGTCGTCGTTGAGAACCTCGTCGCAGTCCTGCTCGAGGAGAAGGGCCAAGTGCTCAGGAAGGGCGTCCTCGGGCTGTTCGTTCTTCCCCTGAAGGGAATTGTTGATCCGGTTCAGTTGTCTTGCTTCGTTCCATCTTGAACGGGCAAGCTTGGAAGCAATGAGGTTGGTTGCCCACGAGGCACCGTTGAGGCGCCACAGCAGGACACGGATGTGCAAAGCCTTGAGCATCAATCGGAGTGGTGTATCGGGGAGAGTGCCGGAAGCAATCAAGGTGAGCGTGAGACGACTCTTATTAATCTCAACGTCGCCACCAGCAAGCTGGGCATCCAACGCGATAGACCAGGCCTTGACACGGGCAGCTTCTTGCTCTTCATTGAGCCCAGTCAGCATGAGATACCCATGGGGGCCGACAACATTTCTCGCGGCGTACTTGACCAGCTTGAGTAACAGAGCGGCAGCTTCAAGGAAGAAGCTGTTTCTCGGTACCCAGACGGTCTGAATTGCGGTAAGCCAAGCCTGACGTCTGACGTGAATCGGGGAAGCAAGAGACGGGACTGCCCGGACAGCCGAGACGCTGTGTTTCGGCTTCTGCGGCTTGTCAAATATCGATAGATCGACAAGCCCGGGAAACAAGTGCAAAACAAAGGCGCCAACTACAAAGAACCACTTGAGCCGATTTATCATGCTGGCGGCCGAGATGTAGTAGCCGCCGATGCTGAAGTGTGTTGAACGAACAAAGGCCGTAACGAGCTGAGTTGGAACCGCCATCAATCCGCGGCCTTCTGTAGTGTCGGCATTCTTTTCGTCCTCCACGAGGGCTTCGAACAGCATGAGCCCCGCCAGAGATCCTACCATCAACTTGCCGAAATAGGGGCTCCATCTGTTCGTTTGTGCCTGCTGTTGCTGCTGCTGAATCTGTTGTTGACGGAACAAGGCCGGATTCTGCTGGAATGGTTGACCCGGTCCAACTGGGTATGGACGCCCGGCAGTTGCTTGCTGACTTGCGATAATTCGCTTGATATCGTCAGGAATTGGAATCATACCACTTGAGTCTTGAGGCCCAGGAGTGCCCATGGGTGTGTTCAGGTACTGAGCTGCATCGGGCGAAAACGACATTGGCGTAGGTGATTGTTGGAGGTGATTTGGCATCTGTCCGGTGATGGCACCCGCCATAAAGAGCTTCTCAAAAGCAGCGATCCTAGCTTGCATGCTATGGTTTTCATCGATAAGGCGGTTGTTGCGTTTCTCCAGATGTCTAATGTACTCGGTAGCCTTGCTTAGGACCTAAACGGGAGTTAGTCTTGACTTCAGATAGGTAACAGACGAGTAGCTTACAGTTGCCTTGTTTAACTTGTGTGCTGGGGTTAGGCCGTGGAGCTCCTCCCTGTCCTCAGTGGTGTCTTCTCCTCTGGCGCTCTTGGACATGATTCTCAGAGACGGAACACTATCTCGCAGCGCTGCTATCTTATCATTGAGATTGGTTCTGTATCGTTTCTCAATCATGTTGTGTGCCGTCTTCTTGACGGGATGCTCGTCGTCGTCGTCATCATCCTCGTCCACCTCGGCCGACGACTTGCGTTTTCTGCTGTTCGGCTTGGACAAATCACCAGGGTCCGGGGAAGCTCCCTTCCTGGTCTCGGGGCCGCTCAGGTGAGAGTGGTTAGAGTCCGGACTGCCGGCGCTGTTGGGCGAGTGATACTGAAGGTGAGGCGGCATGGCGATGCTCTTGAGCCTCTCCTGCTGAGCAGGGGTCAGGGTGTTTTGAATGTTGCGGTAGTTGTTGTTATTGAGATCGTTGTTAGCGGTTTGAAGCTGGAACTGCTGGTTGTTGTTTGGAAAGAAGGCGTGGGGCCCGGATATGTTGGCCGGGTCCGGGGCACCGACGGACTCAAAGGTGGTCGGGTCGATGCTGGAAGCGGCCGGAGACTGAAGATACAGCGGCGACTGCTGCTGCTGCAGTAGCGGCTGGCCTGAGTTGATGTGTACTGGGAGATCCCAGGTCTGTGGAGGCAGCTGAGGGATGGTAGCAAAAGGGTTGTCGCCAGCGACGGGATCGAACGGGGGTGTGTCCTGGAAGACCCAATTTGCGGAATTTGGGTTAAAAAATTCTTGATGTGAGGGCGAAGCGGACGTCGTCCCACTTTGACCCGCGGCAGTCGTAGTAGGAGGGCCAATGTCGCCAACGGTGGACGAGGCGACGGTTGCAGCGGCCGTTGTAGGGTCAAGACTGCTGTCTCCTCCAAGATCAAAGTTGTTGTCCAAATCGGCAAAGAGGCCGGGCGACGAGTCAGTGTCGGGGTCTGCCATTTTTTCCCTTTGATTCCCAAGATGGGAGTTGGACCCCTGAGAGCAGCAACTATGGAATCAGCTGTTGCATGCGGCAGGCGGCAGGCGGCAGACTCGACGGGGCGAAAGAATGGGTCGATGAGGGTGAGCGAATGCTTCTAGGCGCGGCCGGGGTTGTTTCCAATTGGGTGTCGTCGATGTCGGTCTGGTCGGAATTCTACTGTAATCTCGATTTGTGGTTGATTGGGATTGCGAGGGCGTCGTTGTTGCGAGTGGAACGTTTTTGACGCAGAATCGTACCACTGCGGGTGCGGCATCTGAAAAGGTAATGGGAAATCGGAAGTCGCCTGGAGCGGGGATTCTGACCTGTCTTTGAGACTTGACTGTGGCACGTGCACTTCCAATGTTCCCAGTTTCTCCCGATTTGTTCGAATTGAGCCAATCAATTTCGGGGTTGGCCTAGCCCCAAGCCACTTGTTTTGTCCTAGCGTAATTGTCTTTTTTCACGTCGTTTTTTCTGTGTAAAAAAAGGTTGAAAGTGATGTGTGTCAGAGATGGACAACGACGGGATAGTCAAAACCTTATACGTTTTTTTTCTTTTCGAAGCAACACACGCAAAAAATGCGGGAATAGCAAAAACAACTTGAAAACCAGACCACAAGCGGGAGAGAAAGGTAGGTTAGGTAGGTCGTGCAGGCGGATAGGTGCTTCCGACCGCCTTGTAATACCACCACATGGAGTGGAGTTTTTGCTGAAAAGCTGCAAACTCGCTGACGCTGCATTTTGGTGGTAGCATTTCCCCCCCTGCAGGATATTCTGTACTTATGCACACAATGCTGTAGACTCGGCGAGACGGCAGCAGCTAAAGCAACAAGGGGCCGAAGCCGGGACCTTGACGGCCGAATCGGCGACGAGAATATATTTTCCTGTCTTTGGCTCCGATCCTGTAGTTGTCCTGTTCGCCCCCTTTCTCTGTACCTCCCATCCATGTAACAGGTTTATTATTCTGCTTGTGTAACCGGAGTCCAATTCAAAACCGATGTCGCGGAGAAATCCACTTTTGCATATCTTGTCCTTGCTTCAATGACGTGATACTAAACTCCAAGGTCAACGCTAGATTAACTAGATGAAATTACCCCATATCGCCATTATAACGATTGTTAAAATGATAGAAAAGTCTCAAGAACCAAAAAAATACCGTTTCCCGTCATCGCCACAAGAAGTGCTTGGAACGGAATCACATCCAAGGGGTTTCCTGGATTTAATCGCCGTTCCTGAAGCTTCCTCAGCTTCTATCGGGGACCCACCACATCTAAGGCAATCTTTCACATGACAGCGCTTTCCGTTTGAAATGTTAGAGATCTTACTTTTCTGCAATGCACATTTCCTCTCAATTCAATGGGATTTTATAAAAACCCGATATATCCGTATTTTATACCGAATACGGATAAGGAGTGATACGCCTTGGCTTTTTTCTTCTTGCAAAGCATCACCAGTTTCACTTTCTGACCTGAAACGCCCAACTCCTATTTCACACAGCTGTCTCAGCCAACACCCTCCTTTTCACATATAACCTCCTTTTTAACAAAATGTGATAACTGCTTCAATCTTGAATTCATTTCCAACTTGCAAAACCGCTACACTATTTTCAAATTGTCCAATCTTCCCAATATCATACTACCCAGACGGCAAAACAAAACAAAACAAACTCCTAGGTATTGTAACATGAAAATGGCCTCAACAAAAAAAGAACAATTTGTTTCTCTTCAAATATCCCGCTCCTTCTACCAATTAATAACTATCGGAAATCACAGCAAACGATGGAATCCAAAATAAAATGAACAAACAAAGATACTCCAAAAATGTTGCTCAAACTAAAAAAAAAACTAGGCAAAAGAATCGAAAAATATGGGGATATCTACACCAAACCAGCCCCTCCGAAAAAAACCTCTCAACCACCAACAAAGAAAAAAAAATTACCAAACATCATCCGTATCCCGAACCATCTCGACCGTAGGGGTCTTGGGCTCCAACCTCTTCATCCTCTTCCTATCCTCCCTCGTCACCAGCGCAGGCGTGATGGGCACAACCGGCGAGAAAGGCTGATAGGGAGTATACGGAACAGGAACACCGGTATACGGCGTCCTCATTCCAGTCTGCATGCCAGGGCTCAACGGGCCCGGAGCAGCGCGAGTGAACACGGTCTGCTTGGTGGTGTTAAAGCTGCTTTGCGACGGGCTGACAATCGATGGCTCATAAGCTCTAAAGGGCAATGCACCGCCAGGCCGGACAGCTGTACCGGTTGTTGGGGTGGCAGCGAACGAGACTTGGTTCGGTCTGGGGGAAGCAGGGAGGGAGTCAAGAGAGGCAAGAGATGGGAATCGGTTGACGCCTGGTTTGGGGGAAGTGGGCAAGCCAACTGTCTGGGAGTGTGGAGTTGATGATCTGGATTCTGCGTCTGAGCCTGTGCGGGAGTGGGATTGGGACTGCTGGGCTCTCTGTTCGGCGCGCTGGAGCTCACGTTCCCGACGGGCACGGTTTTCTCCTTTGGACGGAGGGGCCGCAAGGGATGGGTTAATCCTGGAGTCGATGCTTTGTGTGCTCACGGGTGAGATATCAGGGCTTGGGAGGTGGGAGGTGCTTGCGGACGCAGAGGCTTGGCGGCGGAAGGGGAGATCAGATGGGATTGCCGGGACTGGAGGAGGCATTGCGGGTGCGTATTGCCTAGGGGGGATGGCGTTCATTTCTTGTTCGTCGTGTTGTTGGTAAGGTCCTCGGGGGAAGGTACCCGACATAGGTGTGAGAATGGGCGAGGAGATGTTCATGCCGACTTGGGATTTGCTCTTTCTTGGTGACTTGAGGAAGGAGAACATGGACGAAGTGCGGGATTGAGTCTTCTCTTGGCCGAGGTTCAGGTTGGACGGCTTGTTCCTCTCGCGCTTCATTCCACCTGGAGTCAGGGGCGTGAAGGGGAGGCTATTGACCGATGGCGATGCGATCGGAGGCGGCTGATAGGTTCTCCCCTCCTCCTTTGCTCGTTCCTGCTCCATCACGTGCTTGTACATCTCTTCTAGCTGTGCTTGCGCCATGTTTCTGTCTCTGCTTACGATCGTCTGGTCGACTGAAAGATCAATACCAGCGGCGAGGATTGTCGAAGTAGGGGAAGTTGCCGTGCAGACTGAGTACTGAGATTTAGTAGGGCTGAGAGGGCCTTTGAATCTAGGGCTCAGTGGTGTCTGACTATATCCCTTATTGCTGACTCCGAGATTGGTGGTTTGAACAGTAAGTCTTTGGCCGTATTTCTGGTCTTGACCGAACTGCTCTTGACTGTATTGCTGCTCCTGAGCGTATTGTTGCACTTGTCCGTATTGTTGCTCCCTCTCGAACTGCTCAAACTCCTTCTTGTAGTCCTCCTCTGACTGAAGAAGGAAGGGTTGTGGGAATGGGTTGAATGCGAGTAAGCCTGCTTCCTCTTCGGGGAGGTCGCTGTTGTCTAGAATTTGTCTTCGCTTCTTATGGAAGGCAAGCAAGAAAAGAGCAACGATGATAAGGCAAAGGGCGTATGATCCCGCAATGCCTCCGATCTGATAAGGAAGATACTTTGGGTCTCGAATGGCGTTCCTCGAGGCAGGAGGACCGTCTTCAGGAGATGGTGTGGGAGAAGAATAATCCAATATCAGGTCTCCCCGTCGGAATAAAACTGATAGTGACGGCAAGGCGGCGCAAAGTGGTGGCCAGGCTGCCGTGGCAAAGAGAAGAGCAAAGCTTGACTTATAAGAGGATGATGCACCAGGCCACATGGTCAAAGGAGGCGGAAGAGAGAGGGAGGGGGACCGAGAATTAAGACCGTCGGGCTGTTTGATGTGTTACTTCATGGATGGCTCATAATATCCGCTATCCCGAAACAATTCGTGATTGAGATGGACACGAGGGACACGAGGGCTGATTGCGGTGTGAAAGAAAAGGTGTGCAATGCAATGCGGAACATGGCAAATGGGGAGGCAATCAACGGGTGCGACTGGGTATATAGCGGCTGTTGAGACGCAAGTCAGCGCAGGCGACCCGACAGGAACCGCCTCGATGCATGGCAAGTCCAAAATAGCGCCCAGAAAAGAGTGCGGTTTTTGGTCACTCAACAGCAAATGTGTGATGTGAAAGAGAGGTTGCCGTCCTCGATTGGCTGGACCTGCAGCAAGGCACGGTCCTGCCAGCGGTAAAAAGAGGTGAATGATTGGTTGAATCTTTCAAATCCCCTGTGGACCCCGCCCAGCCCCCTGTTCTCTCTCCACTTCCCGTCATCCTCTTGCGGCCTCGCGCTTCGAGCTGGGTGACGACCCACTGTGCTTTCACATCCAAAAATCAAAATTCATGCGATCCATACGGAGCTATGGCAATCCCAAGAACAAACTGCAAACAACTCATCACCGAACTACTCTTGTGATCAAGCAACGGATTGGAGAATTGTGAAAGGGAATGTGATCTGCAATTGGTGATTGCTGCTTGTATGTCTATCACACTCAAACCTACCGAACCCGCCGGTAGATGAACTGCCCGTGCGCTTGCTCGGGAGATGTCAATGCTGTGATGATGAGCATTGCTTGTTTGCAATATATGATCTCTTGTGCTTTGGATTAATTAACTGGACCAAGAGTCATTTGCCAATGTCACCACTACACTAGTAAAAAACTCCCCCAAAAAAAACAGAGGCAGATCTCGGATTCGAATGCAAGACGTCTTGAAGGCACCGATGGTACCCCGTAGTACGGTTCCTTCGCCTCATCCAAATAGGCCACAGTCCCAAAAAGGTGTCTCGGGCCCGAATGGTGGTGGGAGGGAAGCCCGGATCCCCCCGAGGCCGATTGCGATGAGGTGTGAATAAGGAAGGGCAAAAATGGGAGGATGGTTATGTTCAGAAATAATAGTATTGTCAAAAAGCGAAGGTCCGAAGACAGCTGCCTTAGCAAGATTTCATCCCGTTATGATTTAGCTACTTCACTGTTGAAGGCTTCCGAAAATGTGTCTTATAAGGAGGACAGCGTAAGCTGGCAGCTGCTAAGGGACAGATAAGAGGTGCCGGCAAGGGTGCCAGGCTTGCGGGTCCTGAGAAGGTCACGTGCTGACGTGACTTTGGAGCGAGAGAAGAGTACCCACTGCGCGTCCACAACCCCTGCCTCGTCGCGCTCAGTTTTGGTTATTCTATTTCCTTCAAACAACACCTTCCGGCCAAAATTCCAGTTCAGAAACCAATTTTATTTTTATTTTTTGCTTCTCCTTTGCCGCTATTCCTGATGGAAAATCGAGAAACACGCGATGCCGCCGCCTTTAATCTCATCCCAAAACCATGCCATCCTCGGCAGCTTGAATGAAGCTCAACGACGCGCTGTGACATCGGATGCACCAACTGTCGCTATCCTCGCCGGTCCGGGAAGTGGAAAAACACACACCCTAACATCTCGAGTAGTCTGGCTGGTCGATTATGTTGGGATTCGCCCCGAAAATGTCATCGTTGCGACTTTCACCGTCAAAGCTGCTAAAGAGATGAAGGAGCGTATTGGCAAGGCTCTGGGAAACGGCCGAGAGAAAAAGCTCGTCCTGGGAAATTTCCACAGCATCGCACGTCGATATCTCGCCGCATATGGCCGACATATTGGATTGAACCAGAAATTTGGCATAGCAGACGACGCCGACTCGAGGGCCATCATAAAGCGCATTTGCAGCAGAAAGCAGGTGCAGCCCGACCCTGCATATGTTCGGGCATGGATCAGCAAAAAGAAGGCCAAAGGAACGGAGGTCGACGAGAAACAGGCACGGATAGATGCATCCAAAAGTCCAGGTTTGCAGGAACTCGAGGAATGTTATCAGGAATACCAGAGTCACCTCGAAAAGTCAAACCTGTTGGACTTTGACGACCTCCTGGTGCGCTGTGTTGAGCTACTTCAAAAATTTCCTTCCTGTGTCTCGAATATTCAGACCGTTCTTATAGATGAATACCAGGACACCAATGGTATCCAATATGAGCTGATGAAGTTGTTTGCTCAAAAGCATAGGAGGGTCACCATTGTTGGAGATCCAGATCAGAGCATTTACGGGTGGCGATCTGCCGAAGTCAAGAATCTTTGGCGCTTTCTTAAAGACTTCCGAGGCACGGCCGAGATCTCCCTCGAAGAGAACTATCGATCTTTCCAATCGATCCTCGATTTGTCACTACTGGTGATCCAACAAGATAAAAATCGCTACAAAAAGATTCTGAAGCCTATACATAATAAAGGATCACGTCCAGCTTTGCGAAAACTGAAGAGCGCCTCAGCCGAGGGAGACTGGATTGTTTCAGAAATCAAAAGGGTGATCATGATGTCCGGCGGAATGCTGACGCACAACGATGTGGCCATCCTTCTACGTTCAGCTTCCTTGTCAAGACATATCGAGAATGGTCTCGGAAAAGCTGGAATACCCTACAGAATGGTTGGAGGCTTCAAGTTCTACGATCGTGTGGAGATCAAGGTGATAATCGACTACCTCCGAGTTATCTACCAGCCAGAAAACAACGACGCTCTGGCGAGAATCATGAACGTCCCTAAACGAGGCATCGGCGAGGGCACGATACAAAAATTCCTTGAAGAGGCACGTCAGGCATCCATTAGTGTCTGGTCTTTATTATCGAAGCATTCCCGGGGTGAAAGAACCGCCAAGACTAAAATTACCACCCCGATGGAGCAAAAGATTGTCACTACTTTGCTGCGACCTCTTGATGCAATCAGAAAGAAGATTGGCCAGTCACATGGTCCTAATGGTACTCCGTTTGGGCTTGTTGAGATGATTGAGCAATTGATTTCTTCGATTAACCTTCAAAAGCATATCAAAACTACCTACCCTGACGATCATGAGCAGAAATGGGCCAACATTGAAGAATTCATCAGCCTCGCAGCCGACTTTGTGAGGGAGCAGGCTCAGTCTGAAGATGATGACTTGCTGCCAGAGATTGAAGGGGTTGAGCAGACCAAGGAGACGGAAATCCTGCCTCGATTTTTGGCTAACGTCTCTCTTGCAGCTGATGCGCAAACTGGGGACAAGGACGAGGAAAGTAAGCCTGTGGTGACAATATCGACGATTCACGCGGCAAAGGGTTTGGAATGGCCCATCGTCTTCATACCCGCCGTCTACAATGGATCAATACCACATCAGCGATCCGAAGACAGTGACGAAGAGCGAAGACTGCTTTATGTTGCCATGACCAGAGCTCAGAATCTGCTGTACCTCAGCTGTCCGACTTTTGCTGCCTCTAATGACGATGATTCGTCCCCGTCACGCAATCAACTCTCGCCTTTCATTGAACCCATACACAGAGCCTTTGCAAACAAGGGACCTTGTCTTGACCGGCCGGTTATGACCGAGATAGCCAAGGTCCTCAAGCGCAAGCTGCCATCCGAGGATGACATCTTTAGAGAATTACCGACCATGTTCTCAATAGAGGATAATCTCTTCCCTGTCGACCCCGAACAACGTCAAGGCGACACAGTCGAACCTCCTCGAGCAAAACGACCGAGACTTTCTGGCCCAGGGCATAGAAATACAACTGGCGAGGAAAACCCATGGAAAAAGGAATACGCAACAACCATGGAACAGTCCTCGGGGTTTACGGTGTCTGCTCTGCCAGGATTCATCAGTGCCAGCACCCACCAGGCCAAACTCGCTGCAGAAACCGCGGCAAACGAAGCATTAAAAGCCGCGGAAAGGGCCAAGAAGTTGACGGCAACAGCTAAACGCCCTTTAGACCAAAAGAGTATCCTGGGATTCTTTGGGAGCAAGCCTAGTTCCGCTGCTTCGTCTCATTTACCACCCACGAGCTCAAACAAACCACAACCCCCAGTTTCTACAAAAGCCAACTATAACCCCCTTGGACGGAATCAGTTTCCTGGGCTTCCACGATCATCATCCACACCTAAACCAGCCATCGAACCTGAACTGGCTACTCATAGATTATCAACCGGAAAACCAACCATGTCCCGGCCTTCTCGCAAGGAAAACATTGAAAAAGTGAAACAATACCCTGCGTTTTCCAGTTCTCCGCAAAAGCCTCCCGTGGAAGAGGAAGGAAATGTCGATGATGACGATGATGATGGCCCTCCAGAACCAACGAGGGCAGCAGCGTGTTTACATTCTACTACGTATACTAATATGCCGCTCTCTGACTTTAACAAAGGAGGAGTTAAGAGACCTCCTAGGCTTAATCGGGACGGGGCGATTACGCCGCTTGATAAGTTGAGACAACCTTTCAAGCCTTTGACTGTGAATAGGGGGAGGTAGTCTGAGGATCGGTTGATTGGGATATTATAGATTTATGAATAGACTTTGATGTTTGACTTATTAGATACCAATATAATGAATAGACTTCTTTCTTGAACTCAGGACTTATTATGTTAACACAGTTTTTTGAGGTTGGTGTTTGCGTTCTATCAAATACTCGGAGCGAGCAGCATAAACCTTCTGATCCCTCCAAAACACATCCTTCATACCGCTTTTCGTCGGTTTCCTGATACTCGACGGATGCCACATAACAAACACTCTTTCACGCTCTTCTGGAGCTATGCTATATTAAATTAATAAAGAAAACCCCAGGTCTCTAAAACACGATCAAACACCTATCTATACCCTTTCTCGAAAAACATGGCTGGGCAGCTCCCTGTACCAAAGTGTGACGGCTGGCGCAAGGCAGTTCGAGTCAAGGCTACGATTCCTCTATTCCATTGTCTAAAACATTAAGATGAAGAAAGGAAGAGATCCCTGGAAGGATCCGCACCTTGAGAAGTCTATATACAAACGAGTGACGAGGGTTAGGGTTGCAAATAAGGTTGTGCGACAACCATGTCGCGCCACCGTGACACAAAGTATAAGTATTATCCTGCCTAGCCTATTTTTCTTTCTACTATTATTAAAGTCATCCTTTTTTTTACATGTTTATACATAACTGAGTTTTGATTCTTTCATATATTAAACAATAGCCTAAGTTTTATATATAACCCAGAGATATAACGTTAATTCTTTTTTTTGTCGGGCCCGGTTTTTGTCGACGATCACGCCTTGATTTGTGTACTAGATACGTATTAGAGGTTTTACCACACCGAGTAGGAGAAATTAACAGAGTAACCCGACCAACCAACCAGCCGATGCCCTCCTTTCCAAGTTGCTCGACTTTTATACACTGATCAGGATCCTGCTCTGCCAAGAAAAGAAATTGTCACATTTCGCTCAAAATGAACTAGAATTTAATGTTCCAGCGTCAAAAGAAAAAAAGTCTGTAAAAAGTTGTATTAAGTACGAGTGATTAAGGGGGTTGTTGTGTGTTTCCAGTTGTCTGTGTGTGTGTGAGAGAGTATGGATGGTGCTATGAATATGGAAAATAGAAACGAAAAAGACGAAAAGGCGAACGAGTTGAAAAAAAAGAACCTGTCGGCTTCCTCCCCCCGCCAACCAATTCCACCCTTGCCTCCTCAAACCAAAAAAGAAAAACGCAAAAAAAAAAAGAACAAAATGAAACGAAAAAAAAAACAGGCTCGAAATGAAAAATCCTACTCGCTGCCCTGCCCCAATTAGCCATGTCCGCCAACCTTTTCTATCATCCCTTTCCTTTCGCCCATTTTTTTGTTTCGTTATTCGAACAAAGATGTCATGATGATAAACACCCGTCATCATAAATCTTACAGCCTCAACTCCTTCACAATAGTCTCGGCAACCCCCTTATACTGCCAGGTATCTCCGCCAACGCGCTTGAACTGCACGCCGTGCAAGCTAACAATCGGCACCTTGACAATCAGAATCTCAAACCTGATTTCGCCGTTTGCTCCTCCACCTCTTCCTCCCCTGGATACCTCCTGCCCGCTGCTGCTGTACCTCCTGCTATTCCTTTCTGCCCTACCGCCGTAGCCATCTCTGTCCCTATCCCTCTCGCTCTCCTCACCTCTAATGACAGAAGGCGAGTGCGTACACCTGAACCCGCCTCTGATCTCTGTATATTCAACCCCCAGCATCTTCAACACCCTCTTGATGTCAGCCCTAATATCGGCCAACGGTCTAGTCGATGTGGTTGAAACACTAAAGATGCCCTTCAAGAAGACAGGTTTTGCAAGATCCGGATCTTCAATTGGCTCGCCATCCTGACCAAACCGCTCATTCGACCCACCGCTCGTATCGCCCGCCTTATCCTCGAGAGCCTCGCCCAATTCAGCGTCAGTCTCCTCCCGCACCACGTTATTCTGCGGGTTATCACGTTCCGCCTCGCGCTTGGCCCTCCTCGCCTGGATACTTTCCCGGCGAGCGTGGCCAAGCGACTTGTGGCGCATGGATGCAGATTTTTGGACCAAGCTGTTGCTCTTGCTTTCCGGGTTGTCTTTTCGTCTATCACGCGTGCTCAACCTGCGGAGAATGCCAGCTGCAGTGCTTTCCTTCTTCACTTGCTGCTGTTGCTGATGCTGAGGAATCATGTCAGGCGACAGCAGGCCATTATTGTTTGGTTCCCTGTGCTGTTCTTCGCTGTGCGACCTGGCACGCGAACGACGTCTATCGTCTGTGTGAGCGGGTTGTGGGGGCACTATGTCGGCGAGTGAGTGCTTCTCCTTTGGTCGGACTACCGGAGATGGTGGTACCGCTGTTTGATGGGTTGGGTGTTGAGGGGAGGGCGGTGCTTGAACCTTGGGTGGCATTGATGGTGGTTGCGCATTTTGTCTCTCGCGCTCGAGCTTCTCCCGTACGAGGTAGTAGATGGAAATCAAGGGGTCAAAGGCGTTTAGCGGGTCTTCGCCGATGGGTAGACCGTCTGAGCTGTTGTTTGTCAATGTGTCCCTGCTGGTGACTGAATTTCTCCTCTTGTAGAAGTCAAAGCCAAACCCACGTCGCTTCTCGGCATCCTTGGGTGTATTCGCCGGTTGCTCTTTCTCTTTCTCAAGACGCCTGACAGCCGCCTGGTATTTTGGGGATTTGATTCTCTTGGTCAATTCTTCTCGGATATAATCCGCAGGGCCGAACTTGAAGCCAGTCATGTTGGCGATGACCTCAGGATCAAGGGGCAGCGAAAGGGGCTCGCGCTGCGGGAGATAGTTTTCGGGAGGGCCATTGTAGCCCTTCAACATCCAGGGATGGTTCATGACTTCCTGCATGGTAGCGCGTGACTTGGGATCCGTGACTAGCATCCTAGAAATTAAATGCTTGCATTCTGTGCCTGATGTCAGTACTTTCAGCCATGTGATTAGCATGTTCGGTTTTACATACCGCTGGAGAGCCAATTGGGATAGTCAACAGCACCCTTTTTAATCTTCTGATGAAGTGCTGGCATGTACTGATCATCGAATGGTACCTTTCCGCAAACCAAAACGAACAGTACCACGCCGAAACTCCACACATCGACCTCAGGACCAGTGTAAGGCTTGGCTTGGAGAAGCTCAGGGGCAGCAAAGTAAAGACTGCCACAGTAAGTCTTGAGCTTTCTGTCCTCGTCCGGCGAGAAGAGATTGCTCAGACCAAAATCGATAATCTTAATGTCGCCCGTTTTGCTGATCAAGATATTCTCAATCTTGAGATCACGGTGAACAATGCTGTTGCGATGGCAGTAATCGACGGCACTCGCTATCTGTCGTGCGAACTTCCGAGCCTGTTTTTCCTTGAGTTTTCCGTGAGAGATGATGTAGTCCAGCATTTGACCGCCATTAACGTATTCAAAAAGCATGTACCAGTGCCATCTCGTCCTCAGGTTGTCACGAAGCCCACAAATGTACTGATGATTGAGGAGACTGACGATTGCCGCTTCGCGAGCATTGCGATCTTCCCTGGCAGCGTCGGCCTTCTCCCGTTCCTCCCTGCTCTGACGACCGTCATCCTGTGAGACTCTCTCAATGATCTTGCAAGCAACCTAAACAGAATCAAACGATGTTAGAAGACAACATGACCCACAAAGCAAAGCCGAGAAACCCGATCGAGACGACATGGAGACTTGCCAATTCGTTTGTGCCCTCCTTTTTGGCCAGTTTGACCTTTCCCATGCTCCCCTGACCGATAGTTTTGATGAAGGTGTAGTTACCGGACGGAGCCGGAATCATGGTGCGATATTTGTGTTGCTTGGTCGTGGTTGTGCTGGCAGACGTGTGGTGCCTCCTTGTGTCTGCGGAGCCAGCATCGCGATGGTCCTCAACAGGACCCGCGTGGGTGTTTGGGGCCGCGGGCGCGGGAGGCATTTCGGCCTGTTGCTGGTGTCGGGGCGAAGGCGCCGTTGTTGATCGTTGACTTCGACTGCGGTGGGGGCGCGAGGCCTCGGCTCTAGTTGACGATTCAGACCGCGGCAGTGGTTCCGGGCGTGATGATGTCGGCGGACGTCGGGTTCGGACTGACTGCGACCGGATGGGCAGTTCGGCACCAGCGCCCGCTGGCATTGTGGTTGTCATGGTTGCTAAAGTCTATGCAAAAAACTGGGCAATGGCGCTCACTCTGAACGCCTGCTACCAAAGTGCGATGAAGAAGGGCATTCAGTCGTCGAAGATGATGATGGTATCCAGAATACGTAGACGACGCAAGATCGATTTAATGCAGTAAAAAAACAATCGACACTGCACAACCACGGGATGCTCGTCGGTCGGTCAGGCGGCACAGGGGCAGACAGGGCGGTGGACAAGCAAGCACCCGGAAGATAAAATGACGGAGGCGGAGAGAGGGAGGCGTCAACGGAGCAACACCCTCGACTGCGTATGACTGGAGAGCTGGGCGCGGGTAAGGTCGGTGGAGCAGGTTTCGACGGACAAAGAATTGGATTATTATTGGAGGCTGGTCGAGTGGTTCTGGTTGGAGAAGCGTGGAGGCAGTTGTGGATGCGTGGGCTGGTGGTTCCACGATGTCAGTGCAGCGTGTCGTTCCAAGGTTGGATTTTCCCAAAGGTTGGGCAACCTGGAAGCCTTTTAGTGAATTGAGGAGAGCAGGTTGCCGGTGTTTGGGCGCCGAGCCCAGGGGCTGCAGTTGACGCTAAGGTAGGATAGATACCGGACTGCAGACTCGGATTGGATAGAATTAATTCCACTCCCGTTCGCCAGCTTCCAGGTTTACCGCGATTTCGAATTTTTATTATTATTTGTACTTTACACTTGTTTGCTCAATTGGGCTCTGCGGCCCCCCAAAGTTATTATCATCTGTGTTCAACTTCTTTTTTCGAAGATCAATAATGGAAGGAAAAGAAGTTTTGCCTCCAGGTCCCGTCTCCCCCCGCTCCCATCGTTGTGTCCTGGCCCCTGGGACTGGCGTCTGGGCCCAGCTGGGGGTGGGTCATTGCAGCATTCCGGTGCCGAGGGGCAGGATGCGAGCTTTCAACTCTCCAGGGAAAAAAAGGAAAAAGGGAAAGGACGGAACTCTTCGTTTCCAGCTACCCGCTTGCACCGATGATGTTGATCAATTTATTTTTCGCTTTTCCTAACTAATATCAAAACTTGTCCGACGCATGAGGCGGTCAGTAGATATTTACAGAGTATTGCCTCGTTGCATCTATCCGCACCGACGAACAATCTGATGATGATGAGCTGGGCTGGCTGCAGGACTTGCTTGTGGCCAAAATCTTGATTGGCCTGTTGAGGCGGAGAAGGTGTGGTGCTGCACCCATCTTCCAACTGCACACAACAAGCCTGCACTGAGGTGGCCAAGCGGCCTTTCCGACGGCCCGATTGCTATCAATTGAGTGGTGTTTACGGGCACTTGGACGAAACCGTGAACCGTCACTGTGAAAGATGAACGGGACTTATTAAGATGAAGCGGTGTCCAACAACAAACTCGATACCATTTAATTTCCACCATGCAGATACAGATGCGGTGGCACCACGACAGCCAAGTGTTCACTTCCCGTCCCCTCAAACAAAAATCGCTCTCCTCAGCTTGTTTGTGCATCTAGGACGTTTATCGACGTCCTATGAGAGGGCCTCTTGTCAGCCTTTCTGCACGTGGCCTGCAGCCCGAGCAGACCAGTTGGCTAGTCAGAGTGAGACCTGCGAGTGGAACTAGAAAATCGCCCGACATTGCAGGCTCCCAGGCGGAGAAAAGGTGAATGACCGAAAGAAGCCCGTTTGAAGATCACCTGCACATGGATGATATCGTCTTGGTGCAGAATGCAAGAAACCCTTGGCGGTGATGGGTCAAGTACTCATCTTGGTTCTCGTTGGTGATGGGCTGACTATGCGCTTCAAGTGGCGCTGCCCTCAACCGTGGAATATCGATTGACATTAAAAAACCACTTTGCAGTTTATAAACTGATCTTCTTTTGTCGAGAACGATCGATCAACAAGAGAACAATGACGTTACGGAGCACGTGTTGATGGGACAAGAAGCCCCAGTTACATTTGCGGAATGCTTAACCTTCGATGACGTCAAATGTCAAAGCCTCAGGGGTTGGAGTTTAAATACTCGAGAATCTGTCCATGAGCTCCAACTTTTCACTATTCTACAATCCAAACAAACAACTAAACAAGCCAAAAAACAACACTCACAGACACTACTTTTTTCATCATGGCTCCCTCTCACAGCGAAGTTTCCAATCGCCCCAAGAACGAGAACGACAAGATGGATTCAGGCCACAACATTATCCACGGTGCCGGTGACAAAGAAGTGCGTTACTATAACTTATTAGGATAATCTCTTTACTATGCTAACATCTCCCTATTCTAGCTTTCATCAAAAGTCGACCGTGCAGACAAGACTGCTCCTGTTCCACAACATGAACACGGTGCAGGTATCCCAGGTCTAAATGCTAGCGGCGGCAGCAGTCAAGGGTTGTCTCAGGGACCGAATGCAGGCCAAGGAAAGGGACCTCTGAAGCCAGGGGCTTGATTTGGGGAAGGCGAGAGAAGGGCATTTGGTGTAATATGTTTTTTCAATATGGAACAGCAAAACAGTTGAAAGCTGAGCAATAAAATGAGTTGCATTTCCCCGCATACACAGTGACCTGAACAAGACGGATACTACCTGACGAGCGTTGCCGCGAGCTTTCCCGTCGAGCTACACTAGTGTAGAAAGATCTCACGATCTGAAATGAAACATGATCTTTTGGCTCATTCTGCATGTGTTTTGTCTCTTATTGGCTCCCAAATAACTCAGGCTTGAATTGGTACAAAAAGGGAAGTAATTGTTCCAAATTCGGAATCTCCCAGCAAATGTTTCAGATCCTTCATCAATGGCATTTCACGATTGCAGAGAGGTGCGGGTTCCTTCGCTGAGCATGATGCGCTAAAAAACGCAACCGAATTTCCCCACACGCAGACGGCAGAGTGCCCCCACACAGGATCCAGGAACAACCCGATATAAACTCACCGCCTTCCCAATTTGTTCGGTGGCAGCTGTGTTCATCGCTGCAAGGTACCCAAATTTAGCCGTCATCAAGTGAATTTCCAGGTTCATCAGTTCCAATACGCACCAACAATCTCACAATTTCGAATACAAGAGAACCAACATTTCCTTGCATCTAGAGATTGTTTAACCTACTCATGTCCTACAAGAGATCTCGCGCTGCATACGAATCCGATCTTACTGCCCAAAAGTCTCCTTTTGTTCTGTTCGGGACTCCGCTCCCGCCACTCGATCCTGATGTGCGCGACGATGGCTCTTACGTTCCGGTCTGGAAGCAGGAGGTGAGGGACGAGCGAGGAAGGAAAAGGTTACATGGCGCTTTCACTGGTGGCTTCAGTGCAGGGTGAGTGGGTGGTCGCGTTCTGCTATTTCATAGGCAGGACCCAATTCACTGACGCTTTCTCCCAGCTACTTCAACACCGTTGGCTCAAAAGAAGGTTGGACGCCTTCAACGTTTGTTTCTTCTCGGACGAACCGCCGCAAAGATGATAAAAACGCGGCCCAACAAAGACCTGAGGATTTTATGGACGAGGAGGATCTCGCAGATGCTGAAGAAGAGCGAAGGATCCAAACAAAAGCCGCATTCGCTGGGCTTGGCTCAACCGAAAATGATGCCTCAAGGATTTCTGGGCTTATGGGCCTATTTAGGGCCGGAGGAGAGACAATGGGTGTGAAGCTGCTCCAAAAAATGGGTTGGAAAGAGGGCCAAGGAATAGGTCCCAAGGTTCGACGAAAAGCACGTCTCGACCTCCGAAGCGACGCAAACGACGCGAACGAAACGCATCTTTTTGCGCCAGAAAACGTGCCCATGATTAGTTTCGTACGGAAAACCGATCACAAAGGGTTGGGTTTCGCTGGGCAGACAAGATTAACGCCGCTTGGACTTCAAGCCAAAAATCATCAGTCCGATGATGACGACGATGAAGATATGGGTGGGTTTGGGAAACCCAAATTCTCTCTTGGGGTCGGTCGCAAAAAACCAAAGGAAAAGCCACGAGGAGGAATCGGAATTGGCATTTTAAACGACACAGGATCAGACGATGAAGACCCTTATGAGGTTGGTCCCAAAATATCCTATAATCGAGTGATAGGGGGCGACAAGAAGAAGAAAAAGGCGACTACAGCTACGAATCCTACGTTGAAGGCCAAACCAACCTTTATCCCCTCCAGGAAATCAGCTGTCGGAAAAGTTGGGCTTGGGGTACGGAAATGCCACGATGGGAGGCTTCCACTGGATGGGTTCGTTTTTGGCAAGGAACCCGACCCCTTAACATCATCGATTAATGATCAAGGAAAATATCCACCACCAAAAATTCCTCCAGATTGGGTCTCCTCGAAGAAACCAAAGTCCCAAGCAGAACAGGTTGGCGTTGCTGGGTATGTATCAACAGCAGATGCGGCCAAAACTTCAGCACTCGATCCAAAGTCACGAGCAGATATTCTTGGCGAGAAACAACTTCCAGGGAAATCTGTTTTTGACTTTTTGTCTCCAGCAGCGCGGGAGCGTCTGGTTGCTGTAACGGGGAAATCCGATCTTCCTCAAGCCAAAGGCGAAGTTCCAGCGGGATATGCGGTCAGTGAGGAAGAGCGGATGCAAGATTTGCTCAGTCGGGTCCCTCAACTAGGAAAAGAGGCCGCTGTTGCTGCAATTTCGAGGGGAATGGGTGTGGGCGCTCCTTATGCTGACGATGATAACAAAAGAGCAAGATACATTGCTTTCCTCGAATATCAAGCTGGGTTCAAACAGACGGCCGGAAATATTCCACCGAAAATGAGCAATGATGACTGGTTGAGAGAATTGAACGAATTCTATAACTGCGCCAGGATATTCAGGCCGATGACGGGGTCAATGGCCAGCCGGTTTACGACGTCTACCTCATTGTCGAAACCAGGTGAAAGCAACGAAGCAGTTTTTAAGCCGCCACCGAAACCTCAAGATCCAGCAGAGGAAGCCGCCAAATTGGGAATGTTTGGACCAATGACTCGGTCGGTTGAAGACTTTTATCCTACGAGGTTGTTGTGCAAGAGGTTTAACGTCAAGCCTCCAGCTCACGTCCAGCCGGATGATGAAGGGTCAACCACCACAACCATCAAGAAGAAGGATTTTGGAGGGTTTGATCTGTATTCAGAATCTGTTCATGTACCAGTCCGCCAGGCTTTGGAGTTTGTTTCTGGCTCTGGCACCGGCACTCCTGAGCCGACTACTCATCAGACGACTGTGATTGTTGATTCGACGCGGAATGAGGCACTAGAAGGGAAGCGAGCAGCACAAGAAGTTTTTAATGCCATCTTTGGAGATAGTGATGATGAAGATTGATATGATGATTATTTATTAGCAGCATAGATACCCAAACTTGATTGAATGACAAACTTGATGTTGGTTTGTGATTCCCATTTCTGTGATGCATTGTGTGATTGGTCAAAAACCCCGGCGGCTACACGCTTTCAGCCCCAAGGGGCGATCCTTGATTGGGCCCGCACCACCTGCAGCAATTGGATTGCAGTGGATTTGTTATCCCCGGCTTCAGGGGTTTTGGGGGTCGTCCATCTGCTGTTGGTGACCCACCTCATCTGCGGGCAGGTGGACGCCCGACATTTGGGTTTTTGGGAATCCTTGATTATCGGGAGACTCTCAACAACAACCTTCATCAACATTTGGCAACAACAAAACCTCATATTGACTGAGCAATCGTATTCCCTGATTCTAACCTGCATCATCCTACTTTCGCACCTATGACTTTACCGACTTTGCTAGGAAATTGAATTTCGAGGGTATTTCAAACCAGGGTAGCATTTCATCCGTCCGTCCACTTTCTTGGTCCATTCATCCAAGCATTTGTCTCTGGGGGGAAAGTAGCCGATCCACCCACATCCCCAGCCTGTCCATCGCTTCATCAGCCATCAATTTGATTTGAAACTGGCATTCTTTCAATTTGGTCTGTCTGAAGTTGTTGTTCTCAATCACATTACGGCATTTCACAACTACCTAGATCACCACGTCGAACCTCGATCTCCCTCCTAGAAACCGTCACGTTGTCCGACTCGACGAACTCTAGTTGTTCGTCCTTCGGGTCCGTACCCCGTAACCGGCACAGCGTTGAAGAGGAAGCAGACGCCGTGGCCGAGTCCGAGTTAGTTTGTTTTACCGACGAGGTCGACGCCGAACTTGTTCGCACGCGACCTTCTGCTGCCGCCGACGACAACCTCCTCCCGCCGAGACAACTCTCTCCACCGCCGCAGTACCCTGCTTCAGAGGCCTCGGCCAGCGGTTCAAACTTTCGACCGCCACCTTCGTTCTCTGACCTATTCGACGTCGAAGCTTCGCCCTCAGGTACATCATCGACCGCCGCGCCAGCGTATGCGCCATCGCATAACCAAGTAGCAGCCTCTCAATTCCAGGACGAGACCAAGCGCGCACTCCCGCAGGATACAAAAGGACCCGGAGAGTCGTCGTCGCGAAACAGCAAAAAAGACGAAGACGCAGAACCACCGCCAGCGTACTCGGAGGGATATAGTCCTCTCCCATCATTCACATTCCTAATGGCTGCCACAGGAGGAGCGTCGAGTATCATTACTCAGGTTCAGCAAGGAGGACCACCCATCAACACCCTTGGAGATGTCGGAGCCGATGAGACCATCACCATGGACCTGCGGTAAGATATGCTTTATCCTTTATTTCTATTCAGACGACTAACTGATTAAAAAAAGGGGCACCCGCTTCACCTTGTCGAGAGATGAGCTGCTAACCCTTCCCGAATTCGTCCTGCTCTCGCTTTTCCCTAATGGGTTGTTTCCCGAAGGACACATGGGAAGCTTCCAGGAAGGAGACGCCGTCCAAGTTGATGTGGGTATTTCCCATTCCAATGTCATTTCCCATTATCCGGCCGACGAGGATGACGAGTTTCTTTCGTTTACCTACTGTGCGCCCGTCTTGTTACCTTCTTACCAATATTGCGGGAAAGGAGTCACGACGCACATCAGAAACGTCCTGCGGAATCTTGAAATATATATAGCTGACTTATATCCCTTTTGCACGCAGTACGACCCTGCTTCCTTGCAGTACATGCTGGACTTTTTCCGGAACGTGGCCCAGACCATCCCAACCGATTCCAACGCTTCCCTGGATGGCAACGATGGAGTTGTCCCGCTTGATCCAGGCTCAAGAGGTGATGACGGCAGTAGGCGCGCCGGAATCATCGTTTTGCGCGAGGACCTGGATTTCTATGCTATTCCCCACAAGAAGGATATTGACCAGCCGGAGATGATTGAGGTGAAGCGAGCGGCTGCACGAGCACTCTTGAAGCAGAATGGTATCTTTAGCGGACTGAAGAAGAGTGATGAGCCGGGCACTACTGAGGCCCATCTTATTGAAATGTTGACTGCTGGGTGAGTTTTATTTTATTTTGGCTCTAAACACTGTTTACTGATTTTTTTTTTTTTTTTGCAGTGGCTTTAATCATGACGATTCTTGGGGACATCGTGCTGGAGAACCCAACAAGGCTGTGATTTGCAGCTTGGCACTCGCGAGACTCAGATCGGACATTCGGGGTAACGATATGAACTCGCCTGCTGTTGGTATGGCCCAAAAGCTCTTGCTATTCTGGCGCAAGCCGGCTAGAAGGTGCTGGTGGGAAGGTGTCGAGCTTGAGGGCGTTGAGGGGATACCTGAGGGTCAAAAGTTGAAGGTTTGGATCAGAAGGGTCTGGACTTTGGAGATGAGTGTTATAGGACTGCGTTAGTTGGGTTTGTCCGTTTCTGACTTGTGAGTGAGGAAGGTTATTATAATATTTTGATGGAAAGGGGGTGGAAGTTGAAGAGTTGGTTTTTGCACATGGTTTTTTCAGTTGGTGAGTATCAAGGTTGTTTTTGTAGCGCTGCCACTGTTTTGTTTTGTTGGACTTTCTCTTCCTGGGAGAATAAGAGGGGGAGGGCAGGATGTGTTGAAGGGGGACTTGTGGTTTTTGTCTTTTCTTTTGTCATTGGCAAATTTGTTATTGTTGCCGTCGTTGTTCGTTGTCGTTTGAGTATCTCCTAATTTGGTTTTCTTTTACTCTTTGTTTTTGCTTTTTTCGTGTGCTGCTGGGAAGTCAGTTTGGGCACAAATCCAGAGATACTGAGGGGAGTGATGAGAAAAAGAAAATACACAGTGTCAACCACCAATCTGTTAATAATAAGGGGGTTCCTTTCTTTTGGAGATAGGGAAAATAACCGAATTTACTGGATCAAAAAAGCATTTCTTATTTCTGTGAAGACGAATGAATTATTTGCGGGGGTTGTCAGTGGAGGAGTGTGGCGGTTCTCGCTCTTGCCCTTGCAAGTAACTCACTTATTGACTACCAGCTATTGATTGCCGGCTCAGGACTCGTCCAGTTAGAGTTTCCTTATTGTATGGCAACACTGAGGAGGTATGATGGTGATGTCCCTTGAACTACTTCTTAAATGACTAGAACGTGTTGTCTTCTTGACAATATTTTCTTGCATCTCGAGCAAAAGGTAGGTATCTGGTTCTTTTAACAAGATCTAGGTAGGTATTCTACCAATTCATGCACAGGTAGTGGTTGTTTTGATGGAGCTTTTATTGGGAGAGAACTTTCCGAACGATATCCGGATGTCACTTCGGCATTTCTGACCAACGAACGAACATGTCGATCAGATTGTTAATTGGGTGCCCAGTTTTTGACCCCGTGCTTGCCGTTCGGTATCCAAATTCATCAATATCTATCCACCTTATTCACACAGAGTGTATCTATTTTTCCCTTTTTTTCTTTTTCCCTTGTTGCTTCCAGATTTGTTTCAAACTCAATTACATAAGGTACCTACCATATATATCCCCCTGCAATATTTATCCATTTCCTAACTTAGGTATCCCCCTCCAGTATCTCAATACCTTACCTAACTTATCACACATAAATCCCAGAAATATGTCTTCTCCAATCCCAGTCCAACCACCACCGCCAGGCATCTACGTCCCCTCCATAACCATCTTCAATCCCAAATCCCAAACTCTCGACCTCGATTCCCAGCGCAAATACTTTACTTACCTAGCTCACGAAACAGGAATTACTGGTCTAGTAATCTTGGGGACAAACGCGGAAACTTTCTTACTCACAAGGGAAGAACGAAAGGCATTGTTGAGTTTAGCAAAAGAATGTGTTGAGGGTACTGGAGTTAAACTGATTGGGGGGGTTTCAGGCCATTCGGTTGTGCAGGTCAGGGAGTTTATTGAGGATTTGGTGGAGGTTGGTGGGTTCGGATGGGTTTTGGTTTTGCCTGTGGGATATTTCCCTGGAGTGAGTGGGAGGGGGGAGGTGGTGGAGGGGTTTTATGGGGATGTTGTGCGGATGCTTGAGGGTAGTGGGATTGGAGTGGTGAGTTATACACTTTACATTTGGAGGGGATGAAGAGCTAATAATGGGGTGTTTTGTGATGTTTTAGGTGTTGTATAATTTCCCTGGGGTATGTAATGGGGTTGATTTGGATAGGTAAGTTCTATACACACTACACAGGTTGAGGCACTTGGATACTGATGACATAAAAACAGTGACACGATCGCTCGACTGGCCGACAAACACGACAGCATAGTCGGCGTCAAACTTACCTGTGGCAGCGTAGCCAAAATCACTCGACTAGCAGCCGAGTTTCCTCGGGAAAGATTCTCAGTCTTTGGAGGACAAAGTGATTTTTTGATTGGGGGTTTAGCAGTGGGAAGCGCGGGATGCATAGCGGCTTTTGGAAATGTTTTCCCAAAAACTATTGTAAAGATTTATGATTTGTATCAGAAGGGAGAGAGGCAAAAGGCATTGGAGTTACATCAAAAGGCTGCTTTGGCGGAACAGGTTTTGAAGGCTGGGGGGATTTCGGCTACGAAATATGCTGCGAGCTTGTTTACTGCGCGTATGGCTGGGATTGAGGGAGCAGAGGAAAAGATGTGGCCGAGAAGACCTTATATACCTGTTGGGGAGGAGATGAAGAAGGCTATTAGGGAGAGGTTGGCTTGGTTGGGGGAGACTGAGAAGGAGATTTAAAAGATAAGAGGGTTTGGGGGTTTGAGATAATAACCTGGAGGGAATACTTGATACGGATACTTTACACGGAGGAAATGGTCCTTTTGTTGGCCAAGAAGATATATCAAACTCGTGACACCATTGAGAAATTACTACCGGCATCAATCGAGCCAACCAGACAGACACGGCAGACAATTCTTGAATGCGGAAATTGTTTGTTGAAGGAATCGAGGAGGCAGGTGCAGAGCGTTTGATATTGAATCCCTGTCTGTGCAGCGCACACGGTTCTTTGGCCGCAATTCCAGCTGCCAAGCGGGCCTTGCCGCTTTTGGTGGACCTTGCCCCGGAGCCCCCACCTAACCGATGGGTTCGCAGTTGATACCCCGCGTGTTTTGTTCGGCCCTATCAATATTTGACAGCCTGGGAAGTCCTTTCTTTCGTGTCAGAGTGTGGGACTGGCAAACATCATCCTGAGAGTTTTTAAATAATAAAACCCCGTCATATGATTATCTAGATGTGGTTGAATACGACTCCAGACTTTTCTGGGTAAGCATACCAAGACCTGTAACCACACGGATCGAGATACAAGGTTGCTTGCTTTGCCAATACCTGCAGCCGCTCTGTCATGCAAGCGTGGTTCGGGTACCTTGCCTCCCTCGGTTGGGGTTGAGTGGTGATAAGGGAAGGCAGTTATGCGGATGCTACCCACACTTCACTCAATGTGTATGTGGATGATCTCCCAACAACCGTTTTTTTTTTCATAAAGGAGGATTGGAAGTGACATCATGCCAATTCATGATGGGAATCTTTTGCAGCTCTTGGTTTTCTTGGTATCATCAAAATATTTTGGGTTCTTCAAAAAAAGATGAATCTGGATCTTGTCTGTTTTGCATGGTGGGTTCTGTACAACACACGCAGAAATAGGCGGCTGAGATAGCAGGGGAGAGATTGTCTGTGTGTGTGTGTGTGTGTGTGTGTGTGTGTGTGTGCCTCCCTCCCCAGGTAAACACGGATAAGTCGGCTTGGTTTTCAAGGTAACTGTGCCCAGAGAAACACAAGAAAGCACACAATTCCTGGGCGACGTTGTTTTTTCTTCTTCTCTCCAAGATTTGATCCAAACCAAGGATAGGTTAATTCTTGGCTAACGACGCGGTTGCTTGGGACGTGTGCTTGTGTGTAACGAGGCTATATAGATAGATAGAGAAGCTCATGCCTCCTCTTTGCTTCCCTTCCTTTGCTTCATTTTATGTTGTTTTCCCCTGTTGCGTTGAAAGATGGTTCGTCTTTTCAATCAAGCTGCCATAGCAGCAGCCTTGTTATCTCTTGCTTCTTCTGCTCATAAAAATGTCTGCGGCGACAATGCCCTCAAACCTCAATACAAAGCCCCCAACGACAAATTTCCCATCCCAAGCAACGGATGGAGAGCTCAATTGATTCATCAAGGGCTTCGACGACCTCGAGCCATGGTCTGGGATTCGAAAGGAGCTTTACTCATGACTGAAGGGGCTGGAGTTGTTTATTTCAATGTTGCAGACAATAACGGTTGTTTGTCTCTTGAGAACAAGATCGTTCTAGTCAATGACACTGAAAACGTAAGATCTCTTCTCTCAAAAACTCAAATTCAAATCCTAATAAGAGTATATCAGTACAACCACGGAATCCAAATGTCCCCAGATGGCACCCACCTCTACGTCTCAACCCCAGACCAAGTCCACCAATTCGACTACGACCCTTCAACTCCCTCAATCTCCAACCGCAAAACAATAATTCAAAACATGATAGACGAAGACCACTGGACACGAACCCTTTTTCTCTCCTCAAAATCCCCCGATACTTTACTCGTATCCCGCGGTTCCTGGGGAAACTGGGACGAAGCCGCAGCATTCAAAGAAACCCCCCGCGCACAAATCCGTTCATTCAACATCTCCCTCTCCATAACTTCCTCCCCAGACTTTATTCCCTATGACTTCCCAACCCAAGGCAAAATAATAGGCTGGGGTCTCCGCAACTCCGTAGGAATAACCGAACACCCCCAAACAGGCGGCATCTACTCCGTCGAGAACTCCGCAGACCATATCCATCGAATGTCCGTCGACATTCACATCCACAACCCAGGCGAAGAACTCAACTTCCACGGCTATCTAAACGGTTCTTTCCCCGAAGGAGAAAATTTCGGCTATCCCCATTGTTTCGCTTTATACGATCCAACCCTAATCCCCAACCCCGGAACCCTCCAAATCGGCAATAATTTCGCTCTAGAAAACAAAGACCTAATAAACGATGAAACCTGCAACCGCGACTACATCCCCCCCAGATTAACATTCATGGCTCATATGGCTCCCCTAGACATCAAATTCGACGTCTCCGGAAAAAGAGCATTTATTTCCTTTCATGGAAGTTGGAACAGACCGGAAAACGATACTCAAGGATATAAAGTTTCCTATGTTGAATTTGATAGCCAAAAAGGAGAACCGTTGGAAAAATCAACTAATAATAGTGCGATAATCGATATTATACGAAACGTAGATAGTAGGAATTGTAGGGAAACGGGTTGTTTTAGACCTGCGGGGTTGTTATGGGATAATCATAGTGAAAAGAAGAGATTATTTGTGTCGAATGATCAGGTTGGGGAGATTTGGGTTTTGGAAGAGGGAAATTACAAATATGATGAGTTTGGGAATGAGATTGATGAAAACGACATTGAGGATCAACCTAGTCAGACTGAGGAGGATGTACCTGCTGAGGCTTCGACTTCTAGTCCTGCGATGAGGGTTTTTGGTGGTGGGGTTGGAACTGAAGGGTGGATGATGATTGGGTTTAGTGTTTTGGCTTCTTTTGTTGGAGGGGTTTGGTTTATTGTTGCTTAAATAGGAGGATCTCTTTTGGATACACGTTGGTATATAACTGTTGAAGACGCATAACGGAGGTAGTCATGTGAGCTGAGTGAATACACGATAGATCAGATACACGAATATAGAACCCATCGCTATAAAACCTCTCACGCAGGATAGACCAGAACGAGTATTGCTGTCCACAACAAAGGCGAACATCATATCTAAATAACCATTAACTCCACAAAATTCTTTCGCCTGCTAAATTTCTATTATTCCGCGCATAATCAAGTAATCTTTTGTCCCATCCTTTACTCCTCAATCGTCTTGACGTTTTCCCAATCTCCCTTGAGGTTCTCCTTCCAAAGTGTCACCTTGTTGTCCGCCCCGCTGGCAGCAAGCACGTTCCCACTAAGTGACCAGCTTACCCTCCAGATGGCCGAGTCAAATGAAAGAACCTTGACGTTCCACTGTCCCGGGTTTGCAGGATCGCTCGTCCAAATGCGTACCGTCCGGTCCTGAGAAGCACTGGCAATGTAGCTCTTTGACAGAACCGTTGGGCTCCAAGCAACATCACGAACCCAATCGGTATGACCAACCAACGGCTCGCGCTCCAACTTGTAGCTGTTCTTGGTAGGATCAAAGACCCAAATCTTGAGAGTATTATCCGATCCACCAGTGACGAACCGTCTGTTGCCCGCGGCACCGGGAACGGGGTTGCTGCTGACGATGCTGCCTGGATGGGTAGCAGGTGCCCAAGAAACCGAGTTGACGCCGAGACCGTGGGCTTGGAAGATGCTGGGTTCCCAATTTCCGTCCTTGAACTCGAGAACGCTGACGTTTCCGTCGGAGGATGCGCATGCGAGCACGCAGCCTGCTTCGTGGGGTGACCAGGAAACCATGTTGACGCTAGCCTTGTGAAGGGCGAAATCAAAGATTCGCTGCCATGCGCCGTTTTGTTCGCGCCAGATGAGAACCTTGCCGTCGTAACCCGCGCTCGCTAGGATGTTGCCGTATTTGGGATGCGCCCATGATACACTCCAGACGGCGCCTTCGTGGCTGTTTTTTTTTTATTTTTTAAATCAGCATCCAAACTGTGTACATCTCAGGTTGGGATATGACGAACCCCTTGAGTGTCTCGATAAGTCGTTGTGTCTCGCCTTCAATCTCGAAAATCTTGATGGTCTTGTCCGAAGAGCATGTAGCTAACCTTCGGCCGTAATAATCCAGGACGGCATCGTGCTGTCTGAAGTGTCAAACGTATGTTCGGATTGGGAGGTGGAAACGTATTTGGGGTCTACGTACGATCATGTCATCGTGGCCGGCATTGCTAATAACCTGCGCACCTGCTGTCTGGGAATAGATGCAATCATGTTAGCTTTCCATTATCATCATAGCTTGCAGAAGAAGCGGGGAATATACAAACCATTATGGCTTGTGGTTGAATAAATGGTTTGCTTTGGTTTTGTTTGGTTGTACAATTAAAATGTTGTTTCCTATTGTGCGAGGTATTGTGTGTGTGTGTGTGTTGTTTTGGTCAATGGGATCAATAGTTACTGGGTTGAATAGGTACCCAGGGGGATGATGCGCTGCACAGTGCCCCTGTTGTCCAGCTGTTCAGTAAATTCCCAAGGTGAAGCTCGGTCAACTACGTGGCCCCAGGCTCACCGCGGTAAGACGCACGGACCAAACCTTAATAGCATTGGTGGGGGAAAGAGCCATTTCCGGCTGTTGCCCCCCGCACTTTATGTCACAAGCCATTTGCAATGGCCGAGCTCCGAGAACGACTCCAACTTTTTTGCCCCTGACACTTTTTTGCTGACATTGTCATCACACAATAACCGGATGGATATCCGATTTCACCATTGAACCTTTTTTTTTTCTTTTGCAACGCGGGGCCAACTTTTTGAATATGGCCTCAATAACAACGACAATAATAATAAGAACGACAATAACCTTGTAGAATAATACACCCCCATTGTTGGCAAAAAGATTGGCTATATATTTCGGGCTACCCTCCCTCTATTCTCTCTCTCTTCTTCTTTTTTTCTTTTCTTCGTTGGGAACATCTTCAAGTCTTCTTTGTCAGCACTCTATCTGATTCAAGAAAATACTTCAAGATACATTGATCGTCCGGCTCATCATTCAACCATACGATACAACACTGCTGTCCAGCTCTCATTCAAACCACTTACACAACACACCTCATCACACTATATATACACGCCCAACACAAACATCCATCGCAATGGCCGATTCTATGTGTGGTCCCTCAAATGGCGCCAAAAACCTCTTGGCCCATACTGATCAAGACCGTTCCCGCCATCAGGACCGTCTTGTTCAGAATCCGCAGGCTGGTCCGAGCGTATGTATCCCTTCCCCCTTTACCCCTTACCACATCACACTAACAACACTTCAGACATTCCGCACAATCAATAACAACCAAGCTTCAGCCAATGCCTCTTTTGAGGCTTTCCAGGCTGCTCCTGGCTTGAATGTCGCAGCGCCTGCCTTCGCGCCGTCTGCCGATTTCCACATGGCAGTCACCCAGCCGATGGGTCCCCGTGCTGCCCCCCAATATCATGGCTACCACGGTCCCATCACTGGCCCCATGATCGCTGCCACTCGTCTCGAGTCCCCGGCCACTGGTGGAATCGGCATTCATGGCCAGGCTCAGTCCTGGGTCTCACAGTTCAACAGCATGCAGCTGAACACTCCATCCCAGCCCGCTGCCCCCATCACGGCTCCGGCCAACCCATTGATGCAGGGGATGCAACTGCCGACGTTAACATCGGGATACCGTCCCATGGTTCCCCCGATGTCACAGGCCTGGCTCGATTCGGTCACCACAACTTCGGTTACCGAGCCTCAGCAGACTGCAGCTCTCCCGCAGGAATCAGCTGAAGTCAGATCCGCATTTGATGATTTGTTTGGCCAATATGATGCTGCCAATGAGCAACAGTACGCCGCGCAGACCGTTGAGTTCGAGGCCGCAGAGGCGGCGTGGATGGCCGAGCACGGTCCCACCGCCGAGGCCACCCGCGCTGCTGCTGATCTTGCCGCCATTCAGGAGATGGAAGCCATCGCAGAAGAGCAGGACGCTCGAAAGAGGCAGATGGATGACGATCTGGCTCGTGCTGCGGGGGATATTCTGTTTGCCGTGGAGGGTAATGCCTCGCCCAGGTTCAAAAACTCCAATTTCCTGAATCTGATGCGTCGCATTGCCCTCCGCGAAGTTGTCGTTGATGAAAAGTCCTTTGTTAATGCTCGGACGGGTGACGAAATTACAATCGTTATGGACGAGGGCCCTTCCGACACCGTTTGGCATGGAGAGGCTGTCGATGCGGTTGAGCATCAGGATACGACCATCCGACACAACCACTAAGGGTTTGACACGAGGTGGAGGAAGGCGAAATTCTGACTGACTGACTGGTGGTGTTTCTTTTTGCAGTTTTGTTTTTCTCGTTTCTGGAGTTTTTTCTTTGGTGTTTCTTACTCTTTTTTTTGTCTCCATGGGTTATGCTTTGGCCTATGATGCCAAGCAGGTTCTGTACAAGAGTTTCTTTTTTGGCGCTCAGCATGTTGAGCAGGTTCGTTTATTTCATGGAATCTTGGGGGGTTGAGGTTATCTGGAGTTTACAATCGTTTGCATTTAACATAGTTATATTTGATCATTTGCGTGGAAAGGTTTGGAAGAGGAGAGGATGGTCAGTTCAGTTCGGTCAGGGTCGTCAAACGGGGAGAAGGATGATGGAAGGGATGTAGATTTCGTTATGGGTTTCTTTCTTTTTGTTGTCTTTTGCGTTTCCTCCCCCCTGTATCAACATCTTGACTGTGAGGTGGAGGAGAAGAAACGAATCAATGGGTTCATAGAGTTGGGCGGTGGAACATCGTGTCTTTGAGACACTTAGATTAGGTTCTCACTTTTCTGCATCCAGGGCTGGTGGTCATTATCATCATGCATGCAAGGGATGCACATCATCAATGGAGGTTTTAAAAATAAACAACGGCTTCGAGCTTCGTGATATCGTGAAATGATCTTGTGCATGTGATTGTCTGAAATGTGAAAGTGTTATACGGTATTCGTATCCAAGCTTGTATACAGCGAACAACTGTGATACCATTTTCAGTTTAAACCCAAGCGTAAATTTGGTAACCAATGTGGAGTTTTTTTCTTTTCCCCTTGTCCTTGAACCTTCCACTTGTTACCTCATCCCTTCAACTTTCACCTTTTACCTTTTACCTTTTCAAACTTAACAAACACTCATCATCAAAACCATCATCACTATGGACTCTAGCGACCCAAACCAAACACTCCTAACCAAACTCAAAGGACAGACCCTTCATATTCCTGCTCTCCATCCTCTCTTCTCTCCAAAATGGCAACACTCCCTCCAGGCAGTCAACCCACTCCATCCTCAAATCAAATGTTTCATCGACTCAAAACTGGCAACATTAATTGATGATCCTAAAACACTAGAGAAAATGAGAAAAGGTGATGCGGGATTATGGGTATCTGGGTACGTACATATACACACATACCCACAAACCCAGATATACCCTCCACATATCTTATACTGAATCCTCGAAATAGACTATTCCCAACTGCCGATTTTGAGACTCTGAAGCTATTCGCCACCTACACCATCTTCCTTTTCCTCTGGGACGACATAATCGATTCGTCTAAAACATTAACCCTCGAACAAGCAGATAAGTACTGTAAAGAGACGGTTGAGTATATTAAAAAGTGTTTATTTCGGGATGGGAAAGGTGTAGAGGTTGGCAGAGAGGAGGCGCCTACGAGGGTTTGTGAGTTGTTTGATGAAGTATCAAGGGGGTTAAATGTGGACGCAAATGATTTGAAAAGATTGTTTGAGGGGTTGGAAGGGTATGTAAATGCTTGTTTGGATGAGTTTAAATGGAGAAAAAAGGGGAGAAATAGGGTGGGGATGGCAAGTAAGAAAGAGTTTTGGGGGTGGAGGTTGGGGACGAGTTCTGTTGAGGTTATGATTTGGTTTGAGAGGGTGTTGAATGGGGTTGGGGGTGGGGGGTTTGTTGAGGGAGAGGAAGGGATGAAGGGGTTGGAGAGGGAGGTTAATAGGGGGTTTGTTTTGTGAGTTCTGTTTTTTCTTCCTCCTCCCCTCCCCTTTTACCATATTTTCCCCTCCTTTTGCCTTCTAGGTTTTATCTTCTTTTTTCTCATGTTCAGTTTTTGTTCTCTTTTCCTTTCCATTTTGTCTTCCTTAAATCTATGGAAAATAAAAAATATCCTGATTGACGGTGAACAGCATCAATGAGTTATTTTCTCTCAAGAAGGAACTGGTAAGTCAAGTTTGGTATAGGAATTGAACGGCCGGATAGCTGACTGCTTGAGTAGAAGGATGGAGCATTGGGGAATTTGGCACCGATCACGATGCATGAGTTGGGATTGGATTTGGATGGTGCCACCAAGGTTGTGGTGAAGGAATTGGAGGATTGTTTGAGAGGGTTTGATGAAAAGGCAGAAGTCTTGCAGACGAAAGCAGCAAAGGAGTCAGAGGAGATGGGGGAAATGATGAGAAAACTTGTTGAAAGTTATCGAGCCATCATCACTGGGACGCTCAACTTTTCGATTTGTAGTCCGAGGTATGGGGTGTTGAAGTATAGGAAAGAGGATGGGTCTTTTGAGGTTGAGTTGTGAGACGGTGTAGTAAGATGGCTTCATCGGAGGTGTTCGGAGACCGGCCGGGAATGCCAAGCCGGAGCCGATCCGGCGACATCGGGGCAAAGGGCCCGAAGCCCGATCATCGTCCGGATTATGATTTCGACATGCAGCAGTTTAATTTAAACAATAAACCGTCAGCAAGTTTTCTAGAGCAAAAATCGTACCATTCCGTCTCTTGTAACACCAATCAAGGAAATTGACCCATTCAATTGACCGGTTACCGGTGACACAACAGAAATAAAAAGACGGCCGGAGACACAGGAAATATTGGATTGCCGATGGAGTCTAGAATCACCAGGAAAAAAAGTCTAATCTTTTCTGATGCCGAATAACCCCCGTTGACCACTATCTCCGCGGACGCCTCTGACGAAGGCTACAATGCAATCTACAACACCTCATTGGTCAGAATCCTTGTTATCTTTCTTACCTCCTTATCTGATCAACAGGCTTCTCCCACTCGACGATGCAATTGCACCCAGTGCCTTCCTTACGTCAATGGTATTTCCGGGGGAAAATAGTGGCGTGTTGCGTGGGATGCACATTTCCCCGTGTCCCCCAGAATTGACCGGAGATGTGCATTTCCTTTGCTGAGTAGACGCGGCAGGTTATCTATGTATATACATTACATGAAGCAATGAGGGCCGTATCCCATCCCTCCCGTTTTCTTTTTGTCTCTGATTCCTTCTCTGTGTTCCGTTTGTCTGTCTGTCTGTTCCACATCCACAGGTCACAATGGCGCTAGGAAGCCGCAAAAGAATTGTTGTTGTCGGCCTGGGAATGGTTGGCATCAGCTTCATGTAAGTGATATCTTCTTCATCCGATACCAAATCCATCTGACAATTCCAGCGAAAAACTCCTCAAACTCGACGCAAGAACACGCGCATACGATATTGTGGTCATTGGCGAAGAACCACATGTGGCATACAACAGAGTCGGCTTGACAAGTTTCTTTGAACATCGAAAAGTTGAAAACTTGTATTTGAACCCATTATCTTGGGTATGTTTCTACGTCCCCTTTTTGTTACTTTGTCCAACCCTAATCATCTCCCCAGTACGAGGGTGTGCTCGACGGAGCACTAAGTTACCACCTCAACTCCAAAGTCACAGACATACACCCCGATAAGAAATCAGTTGTCTGCGACAATGGACAAGAAGTTGGCTACGATATCCTCGTCTTGGCCACTGGTTCCGATGCCTTACTCCCTCGACACACTCCCGGTCATGACGCCGCTGGAGTCTTTGTTTACAGAACCGTCGAGGACCTCGACAAGCTCATTGCTTTCTCCGCCCATCAAAAAGGAACGGTAGGGGCTGTGGTAGGTGGTGGACTTCTCGGTCTCGAAGCTGCCAAGGCAATGATGGACCTTGAGTGCTTTGACAAGGTCAAAGTCATTGAGCGCAACAGATGGGTCCTCAGTCGCCAGTTGGACGGAGACGCCGGTGGGATGGTGGTCGAGCAGGTTCAGAACCTTGGCGTCGATGTTCTACTCAGCAAAAGAGTTGGAAAGATCGACGTCGATGAAAACAACAGTGTCAAGGGGTTTTTCTTCGAGGACGGTGATTACATGTCTTGCTCAACGATATGTTTCGCCATTGGTGTTCGGCCAAGGGATGAGTTGGCGAGGAAAGCCGGTATCAAATGTGCCGATCGCGGCGGCGGTATCATTGTCGACGACAGCCTGCAGACCAGCGAACCAGATATTTATGCCATTGGAGAATGTGCAAGCTGGCAGGGACAGACATTCGGCCTCATTGCTCCTGGAGTAGAGATGGCTGATGTCCTCACCTTCAACCTTACCCAGGCGGAACTCCATCAACCACGACTTTATAAGCGACCAGACCTTAGCACCAAACTCAAGCTTCTCGGAGTTGAGGTTGCCAGCTTTGGTGATTTCTTCGCAGACCGTGATGGCCCCAAGTATCTCCCTGCTCGAGCCAAGAAAGGAGGTCAAACGACACCAGACCGCGTCAAGACCCTCACCAACGGCCTCCCCCCAGCACCCGTCAAGGCACTCACATACAAAGATCCGTTCCAGAATGTCTACAAAAAGTACATATTCACCATGGACGGCAAGTATCTTTTGGGAGGCATGATGATTGGCGACACAGGCGACTACGTCAAGCTGGTTCCCCTGGTCAAAAACCAAAAGGAACTCGACATGCCGCCTGCTCAGCTTATCCTCGGTGCCAAGAAGGAAGGGGCTGATGATGGTGACGACCTGGACGATGACACTCAACTATGCAGCTGCCACAACGTCACCAAGGGAGATGTGGTCAAGGTCACCAAGGAGGGCACCTGCAAGTCTATCGGGGAAGTCAAGTCCTGCACCAAGGCCGGTACTGGTTGCGGTGGTTGCATGCCTCTCGTCACGTCCATCTTCAACAAGACCATGAAGGACATGGGTAATGAGGTCAAGAACAACCTCTGCCCACACTTTATGTATAGTCGTGCGGATCTCTACAACATCATCATGGTGAAGAGACTAAAGACGTTTCCTGAAGTCATGAAAGAGGCTGGCGTCGACCCCAAAAGTCTCGGATGTGAGGCATGCAAGCCGACGCTTGGAAGCATCTTTTCCAGTCTTTGGAATAAGCATGTCATGGACAAACCGCATCATGGATTGCAAGACACCAACGATCGGTTCCTGGGCAATATTCAGCGCAACGGCACATACAGCGTTATTCCTCGAGTCTCGGCTGGCGAGATTACCCCTGAGAAGTTGGTGGTCATTGGCCAGGTAGCAAAGGACTACAAGTTGTACACCAAGATTACCGGCGGCCAGCGTATCGACATGTTTGGTGCGAAGAAGCAGGATCTTTTGGACATTTGGAAACGTCTCGTCGACGCCGGTATGGAAAGTGGTCACGCATATGCCAAGTCCCTTCGGACAGTCAAGAGCTGCGTCGGCACAACCTGGTGTCGTTACGGCATCGGTGACAGTGTCGGTATGGCTGTTCGTCTCGAGGAGAGGTACAAATCCATCCGCGCTCCCCACAAAATCAAGGGAGGTGTGAGCGGCTGTGTGCGAGAATGTGCCGAAGCGCAAAACAAAGACTTTGGTCTCATCGCAACAGAAAAAGGCTTCAACATCTTTGTAGGCGGCAACGGCGGCGCCAAACCCCGTCACTCAGAACTCCTAGCCAAAGACGTCCCCCCAACAGAAGTCATCCCCATCCTCGACCGTTACCTCATGTTTTACATTCGCACAGCAGATAAACTCCAACGCACAGCCAGATGGCTCGAAAACCTCCCAGGCGGGATAGCCTACCTAAAAGACGTCATCCTCCACGATAAACTAGGCATCAACGCCTCCCTAGAAGCACAAATGTCCGAGCTCGTCGATTCCTTTTTTGACGAGTGGGCCGAAGCAATCAACAATCCTTCCATCGCTGCACAATTCAAACAATTCGCCAACACCTCTGACACTCTTGAGAACATGGAATTGGAAGTCGATAGAGATCAACTCCGTCCAGTCATGTGGCCAGCCGGTTCAAACACTGCAGGAGTGGATGATTTTGCTTCCCTCAAAACAAAATGGTCTTCAACCACTTGGATGCCTGTGCTCAAGGCTTCATATTTTAAAGGAGCAGATAATTTGCCCAATGGAATTTCCGCCACTGTCAAAATATCTGATACCCAATTGGCTGTTTTTAGGGTAAGAGGTAAATACTATGCCACTCAACAAATGTGTCCTCATAAAAGAGCATTTATTCTCTCCGACGGTCTGGTCGGTACCACCCCCTCGGAAGAACCTTCTTCACCATGGATCTCTTGTCCGCATCATAAAAGGAATTTCGACATGTCAGATGGATCATGCAAGAATGACAAAGGGTTTTCCATTGCGACTTTTGAGGTTGAAGAAAGAGGGAGGGAGGATGAAGGAATAATGGTTTATGTGAAATTACCTCCTGTTGAGGAATTAGATGCTGCTTTGGGGACTAAGAAATGGATGGTGAAGAAGGGAGAAGCTGTAAAAGGACAATTTGAGGAATTGGATGAAAGGATTGGGTTTAAGGGAAGGAGTAGGAGTAAGAAACCTGGGGTTAAGGCTGTTGGTGGGGGGGTAAATCTTGGTAGGAGGCCGGTTGAGTTGATGGTTGGGGGTGGGGGTGGATGTGGGAATGCACCGGATTGGTGAGGGGGTATTTATTTTTGATGAGAAGGCGTTTGAATAGTTGGGTTTGAGTTTTAGTTTATGATTTGACGATATATGAATGTCTGTCTTTTTCTCCACACATCCACCTTTCTTTGTCCAACAACAACTGTTTTACAAGAAAACCCAAAAATAAAATATGATGCTTTTTATAAACGATTTCGAGATAGCTTAATGAAAAAAAATGCAAAAAAATGATATGGTTGATTCTCTCCCGCCGGGAATTGAACCCGGGTCCCGAGCGTTGTTGGAATTGACAAGCTCATATACTAACCACTATACTACGGAAGATGTGCAGGTGTTTGGCACCTGTCGTAGCTTGGATGGTTGATGGATACTGGAATGGGGTTTATAAAGGCAATTGTGGAGTAAACTTCTTGAACTCTGTGGCCAAGATTCCTTTTTTTAACCGTAAAGTACAACTTTATAAAGCCGAGCCCAAGTCCCGGGAAACCAAAAACCTGCCGGATCTTGGTTCGTCTATGTCAACGGAACGGGGAGATCCATAGGCTAAACTATGTATACTATTTTGGGATTCGTGAAAGGGAAAGAGTGTGTATAAAGCGGGATTGCTCTGAACAGATACCCCATTCCGAACTGAAAGTTGTGTAAGATGAAAACTGGAGCTTCGACAAGTCAAAATCTAGGAATTCTAATTCTTTTAACTTGGATCCATTCGTTCACAATAATTGGACGGAGAAAATCCCATTGTTTAGACCCAAGAGTGGAAAAAAAGGGGGTTGTTTATGGTGCGACGGGTACAAACATCCACCAATCAAACTGTTGGATTTTGCCAGGTCGGTTAACATACACATATACTTTGAACAGAAGTGAGTTTACGGAAGTTGTTTTTACTTTTTACTTTGCCAAGCTGGTAATTCTTTTTTTATGTTGGATTATTTCTTCCGGGTATTCGTAAACATGTGATTGATTCGTCTTTCTCGGTCGGGGCATATTTACTATATACTTTACCCTTTCTTCCTTCCTTCCTCAGAGCTCCTCTCTCTTTACGCTAACCCCTCCCATCCCTCAAAATGCATCCCTCTCTCTTTCTCCTCTCCCTCTTTTGCACCACCTCCCTCGCAGCAATCCGGACCACACCTCCCTCAGGCTGCCTAACAGTCGCTAAATCCGGAGCCCAATTCTCTACCCTTACCGCAGCCGTCAATTCTCTCTCCACCACAACAACCAACCCCCAATGCATATTCATCTATCCAGGCACATACACCGAACAAGTCCTAATCCCCTCCCGAAAAGCCTCTTTAACAATCTACGGCTCAACAACCGACACTTCCACTTACAAATCAAACACCGTATTAATCACTCAGCGAAAATCTCAACTAGACGGAGGCATCTCAAACGATGAAACTGCCACTCTAAGAGTAAAATCCCCAGGATTCAAACTCTATAACGTAAACGTGGAGAACACCTACGGAAAAGGAAGTCAAGCAGTTGCTGTTTCCGCGCAGGTTGAGAGTGGTTATTATGGGGTTAGATTATGGGGTTATCAGGATACGTTATTGGCTAATCGGGGGAGACAGGTTTATGCAAAGAGTGAGATTGTGGGAGTTACGGATTTTGTTTTTGGTCAGGAAAGTCCTGCTTGGTTTGAGGGGTGTGATTTGAGGGTTATGAGTAGTTCGGTTGGGTATGTTACTGGTAAGTTCTCTCTTTTCCTCTCCTTTTCTTTTTCTTGGTGTTATTCTCGAGTTGGTTATTTTTGTTTTTCTTATTTTGTTGATATTTTGAGGGGTTTGTTTGTTGTTATTCTTTGATCTGGGGGAGAAAAAATGATTGTTTAGACGGCGTGCCCTTATAGAAAAAAGCAACGACGAGTTGGATTACTGGGGTGGTGGTGTAAGACGGGCATATCATTAAAATCTTGGGAAGGAAAAAGCCAGAGACGCTAACTTTAGAGTGTAAAAAGCATCCGGACGATCTTCTGCATCTTCTTCCAATTATTACGTCTTTAACCGATGTACCGTTGCAGCAGCTTCGGGCAATAACGTTGCAAACGGAGCATATTACCTTGGACGACCCTGGAGAGAGTACGCCCGAGTGGTTTTCCAAAACTCGCAGCTGTCGAGTGTTATTAACTCTGCTGGATGGAAAATCTGGAATAATGGTGATCCACGCACGAGTAATGTGTATTTTGGAGAATATGGAAACAGCGGAGCGGGCGCGTCGGGAACGAGAGCATCTTTTGCTACCAAGATGAGCAGACCGGTTACTATTGATGCTGTGCTTGGTTCGGGGTATCAGAGTGCGGCCTTTTATGATGCTGCTTATATGAATTAGAAAGTTGCCGGTTTAAAACGGATCAAAAGAAAAGAAGATGTTGTTGTTGTTGTTGTTGTTGAGGCTGAGTCTTTTTTCTTGTTTCTTTTTTTATCTTTTTTTTTTTTTTTTTTTTTTTTCATGTGTCAGCCCCCAAAGAAAACGTGGGGGTTTTGTCTCTGCATCGTGTGTGTAACCAAAACAACAGGTCAGATGATGGCATTTATTTGTTCCGACAGACCGTTGAAGGATTGGAGAAGAAAAAACATTTTTCACAGACGTGTCTCATTTTACAGATAATTCTATGGCTATTGTTGCCTGTCAGTTTCATGTTCCACCGTTATAGTTACACAATTGTTGACCGCTCCCTTGCTGCGTACATGATCTGAGGCTCTGTAAGATTCATCTTCATCTAGACCTCGGGACTTGAGTGGCACAGTGAATGTATGGTCAGCAATGAGCGGTCTGTCTATTGTTTCTTGATGTTTGCCTTGTGAAAAGTTATTTTGAGCCTTGACTACTCGTGAAAGTCCTGATAGGCTTCAGGAATGTGAAAGGGCTATGTTGGTTTTGGTCCTGCCACCGTATGCCATCACCGGGCTTGGAAAGCAAGAGTTCAATATATCTTGGACATCCGAACTCTGCTTTTAAGACTTGACTAGAGTTCACGAACTATCCGGTATTCATTGTTTTTTTTTCGTCGCAATCTTCAACAATGTCCAGATTAAATCGCAGGTCACTTCTAACGCAATCTGATGCGGATGTCGAGACACCAGCAAAAAGTTCTGACACAACACTGGGAAAAGGGGTTGCAGAGGTTGGAGAAGAATGGCGGGAAAGGACAAAAACACAAGACGAGCTTAAATCACGCATCCAATCTCTCGAGCAAGAGGTCAAAAAACTTCAACAATACAAAGACCTATTTCAGTCCTTCAACACACCACTTACCGCTCGAACCCTTCTTTCCATCCAAACACCCTTGGAAATTTCAGCAACACAAAAGTCAGACACAACACCAAATCCATCTGGCCTCGACATCTCCCTTTCTCTGAACGAAGCCATCGGTTTCTCAAAATGGCTCGTATCCGTTCAAGACGATCTAGGTCTAGACTCTTGTTCAACCAAAGTTTGCTGTCTCTGCGAGAGAGCTCTTTTTTTCAGAATACCTTCTATCCCGCCCTCATCAAACTCTTTAACTCACGCCCTCCCACCAAGCGAGTTCAACTGCTCAACAACAGGAACATTTTCCTGTTCCCCATCAGAACCAATCTGTGACGACTGTTTTCTCCCAGCCATGATTTCCAGTATCACAAAGGACTTTTGGCACAACCTCGACTCAGAACTCTGGATCAAATGTCCTCATCCAGAATGCGAAAATATCCTCCTCCCACCAGAATACCACACCGATTTGGCCAGGATCCTCTCCAACTGTCGAGATCCCTACCTATCTCGTCATATGAGACTCTACACCCTAGCCAAAGGTCTTCGTAGCCGACTTAAATCCCTCTCTCCTCTTCCAACCCCAGAAGCAATAACCCACTCAATCAAATTTTACAAACATCTCGAAAAACAAAACCTAATAACCCTCCTCGACCACCGATTAATAGCCCCTCATCAACCCCCAGAAGTAAAACTTCTTCCCATGGATATTTCCCCTCAAAAAACCCTTCAAGTCCCCATATTCACCGGTCTCCTCCTCACCTCCAAATCCCCTCTCAGAGAATGCATAATCTGTGCCGAACTCCACCCAGACATAACAGACGGTACTCCCACATCCGAAGAAACCTGGTCTAAAATAACCTCCAAATTCCCAGGCTCCTACTCCCATCTCCTCCGTCCCTTCCCCCCTCCCTCCTCCCTCCCAACCTGCGCCTCCTCCCATCCCCTCAACACCTGCCGCCCTTGTCTATCCCTCACAATCCAATCCCAACTCTCAACCCTCGGTCCAAAGGCCTCTTCTTCCCTAAAATGTCCCTTACCTTCCTGTCCACACATCTATACCCATTCCGAACTCTCCCAAATCCTCGATTCTTCCACTTTCACTCTATACGACCGCCATAGATTAACTCTTCACCTCTCCACCGAACCAAATTTCCGTTGGTGTCTAAACGAACACTGTAAATCTGGTCAAATCTACTCCGTTTATGGTCCCTCATGGAACCTAATCCGTTCTCCCTCATTCCTCATCTACTCCGGCCTCTCAAACCCCCAACGAAACAAAATAACCTGTCAAGAATGCAACTATCAAATGTGTTTTGAACATCAAGTCCCCTGGCATAACGGTCTATCCTGTTTAGAATACGATCAGACTCAAACTCAAAATCCCAACGAAAGAGAAACGAACGAATGGATACGAAATAATACCAAGGAGTGCAGTTGTGGAGCCAGAGTAGAAAAAAAAGGTGGATGTTGGCACATGACTTGTTTTTGTTGCGGTAGAGAATTCTGTTGGGAGTGTTTAGAAGATTGGGAAGGGAATATTGTGGTGAGAAACACAGAGACTGGGGAGAGGGAGTATAGGAGGGAAGGACATAAAGAGGGGTGTTATTTTAGGGGTGAGGGGGCGTTGATGCCTACTGTTGTGCTGGGGGATGTTTTGGAGGAGGGGGTTAGGGATGTTGAGGGTATTGGGGAGGAGGAGTGGGAGTTTTAGGGTTGTTGAGTAGTGGATTTGATATGTAGGTGAGAATTTTATAATTGGGGGTTTTCTTTTTTTCTTTTTTTCCTTTTTTCCCATTTTTTTTTTCTTTCTTTCTTCTGGACTACTGGTATTAGCTGTGTGTTAGTGAGGAGTGGGCGTGATGTTAGGGATGGGTGAGGAGGATGAGTGGAGATAGGGGAAAGTAAACAATGAGGGGTTTGTATTTCGTGGGATATTGGGCATGGGCGGGGCTTTGGTTGGCGTTTTTGGTGATAAAGCTGGTCTTTTTTGCATTTGGATTCACGGTTTTGAGAAGGGAGTGAGTGATAGGTTTAATCATAATGGACATATAACACAGTTACTGCAGTTTTCTCATCAGAAAAGAAATAAGAATGCTTCAATCCAATCTTCTCTTTCCTTCACAGCGGTATTCTTCACAAACCCTTCCACAGCCAAATCAATATATCATAAATTCCCAAAAACTTACCTATCTCAACATCATCAGAAACGGCCAAACAATTTCAACAAATTACCGAACCCTTCCATTCAATTTCAAATTTCATCCACACAATTCCCAACAACTTACACATCACGCAATCTCGAGTCACATCATCACTATTGTTACTGTACCATTTTTCCATCCAAAATCATCATCCCTTGGTTATCTAAAGTTGAATAAAGAGGAACCAACATTCCTTGTTAATTATGTGCCATTTGGGAAAGCCAATCACACAAGTCTTGGATTCCTTGTCATGGCAAGATAGAGGGCGAGGTTTGATTATCACGTCACATTTTATATTTCCTTTCTCTGTCTTTTTTGAAATTTACACCTACACCACCTTAGACTCAAACTCGATACCTTCAATCAGCTGCTGCTTTCCCTCTCGGACTCGCTTCAAGTTACTCTTTTAGAACAATTCAACTGCTATACTAAGTATCCGTAAACTACCGACGCTACACCACATACCTTGCTACTTACCGGTCCGAACAAAAACACAACTCCACCAACGTTACCTTCCGAGATTTTGACAAGGTCACAAAGAAAAAAGAAAATCAACGAACCAATGGTCATAGCTTTTTTTTCATTTTTTTTTTCTTTTTCATTTTGACGCTAAAAGATTGCCGGAGCCGGGGATGATGGCAGATTGACAGGGAATCGGAAGTCTTGCTATCTTTCCTCCTTCCAAAAAAAACAAGATTGAAAAAAGAATCAAGATTCCATTCACAATGAAACATCAACTTGACTGTCAAACAAGGTTCAAGGTTGTTATTTTGATGATTTGATCAAAGATGTCTGTGCGAAATTTGACTGATACAACCCACCCCGTTACAATGGTGCCAGCTGGCAAATACATACCACTACCACTCTACTCAGCCTGTTTTTATATATACGGATATCTTTGTGGTGACGGTGACGACGGTGACATTCGCCTGCAGCCGTTTTGACGAGAAAAAACCAAATTAGGACGGTCAATTCCTCCGAATTGGGATACATGGGGTTGGTCTTTTACTGTTTTTGATCGGTTATCACAAACCAAACCCGGATCCTTTTCGCTTCTCCGCCTGACATCTATCCATCCAGTTGCTCCTTCTTTTTCTCCAAAAAATGAGGGGAAAGGACAAACGTGAATTATCTCCAATTCTCATCAAACGCCTTTTTCTACGCCTTTGATCCGCATCATCATCGGTCCCGACCATCGAATTAATGGATTTCGGTCTTTTACTACCCGCCCCCCCTGGTCCAAATCGATTTTTTGTTAGTTTTAATTCAAAATCACCTGCCCTTGGCTTTTAAATCCCCAGACGATTGACAACGGTCATCAGCCCAGGAAGGAAAACGGGGGGAGGGGAGTGGAGGCAGAGGGGTAAGACTAAAACTTCCCTGAGCCGCCGTTACATCGGTCCAAAACTGATGGAATGCCCCAATCACATCGTCCAGTGCCGAAGACCCTCCTTCCTCCCCAACCCCAACCGCTTCTTTCTTTCTTTCTCAAACTGTGTATAATGAACCAACAACCTATTCCCCGATGATATGCATTTATGTGCCTTTTTCCAACATACACACACACACACACACACACACATATATATATATATAGATATATAGATATATATACAATTCTATTATAATAACAAAACCTACTGAAAAAAAGAAACATATGCAGGGTGGTGTGTATGTCCGACCATTTTCGGGTGACGAAAGATGCAAGCAGCTTTTAATCACACGCTAAAAAACCAGAGTATCGTGGTTTTATTGACCGTTACAACGTCTTTTTTTCACACCCTCTCCTCCCCCTTCCCTTCCCATCCATCCATCCATCCATCCAGTTCGGTACCGGAAATGGGAAGGGAAGTTACTAGGGGTATCCACACACACACACACACCTTGAAATGCGTGTGTGCGGCGTTGAGGGGGGTGTGTGTATATCCAGCCGTATACAGATGCAAGGGTTGTCGATTTTTTTCTTCTTTTTCTTTTTGAGACTGGAGAGATTTTTTTTCGTAAAGAGATGATGATTTTTATTATTATTTATTATTAGATATTCGTCCTTTTTCTTTTTAAACGAGTAAAAGGTTTTGTTTGCTGGGGAATTTGATACACAAATATAATAACCGATGTAAAAAGTATCCCGTGTGTATGCGTACCTGGTATATCTCGGTCCCGGGTATGAGTGGATGGTGTGGTGTGTGGGGGGGAAAAGGAAGGATCTCTCGGGAGACACAGACAAAACAATTAAATATCATCACAGTGAGAGAGATAGAGAGAGGGGAAATGATGATGACGATGATGTCAGCCGCAACGGCTTTTTTATTCCCATTTCTAAAGGTGTGGGTGGATGGAGGAGACTATTTTGTCTTTTTTTTTTCTTCTTCTTGTACACTTGTGTTACATAGTGAGGAGAAGACGTTATAATTTATTTTTAATTGGATCTACAAGAAGAAAAAAAATACAGTTTTTAAAAAAACACGTGGGAAAATTTAAAGTGTGTATCCTTTCTTTTTTAAAAAAAGGGGATCGACGTGATGAACCTCGCTTTGAAATGATGTGGATGAGGAGAAAATGAGTGGTTGGAAAAAGAGGAGAAAAAGTTGGGGTGTGATGAGGGGAAAAAAGTGAGGGGAAAGGAAGGAGGGAGGGGTCCTTTGAAGATCTGGACCAGGACACCACGGGAAGGGTCAAGAAAAGTCTTGTTCGATTATTATATCAAATTGATATCATCGGTTTTCATGCCATAATCATGATCATTTAACACAATGTATTGATTCATCTACAACCCGCTATTTCCTGGTTCATGCTTTTGATATAATTGCAAATTTACAACCGACTCAAATATGTGATGATGCATGTCAGATACACACACACATTTTCAATATCACAGAATATATCACACACATACACACACACATACACACACACAAAAGTAAGATTGGTGGTGTGGTGGGTGGCGTTAACCAACTCTGCACGCACCGAACCGAGCCGTGTGATGCTCAAAATGATTGCTCACTTTTCACAAAAATTCAAGTCCGACTCTCCGCGGAATATATTTCCTATATATTTGAAGTTGGTTATTATGTGTGTGTCTGTGTGTGAGCGTGTGGCTGCCTGAGTTGGTTTCATTCCGGTGGATTTACGGTGGTGCAGGTGGCGGCGCATATGATAACAACCTGTAGTGGTGGGATATATGTGTTTTTTTTTTGTGAGAAAAAGGTTCTGGACCGCCGTTGATAATTATTGTATTGGATAATGTTGGGTTTTTGACCTTCCATTTTTGGATAAAAGAAAAAGTTTGATATGAGTTGGCAATCATGGAAAAGGGACGGCATTGATTCGTAAACTGAGCTGGTGATACTGAGGGTATACTATACTATAGCAATAAAGGAATATGTAGAACAAACGTTAAAATTGACTTTATAGTTTTGTGTATGGAATATGTATGTCTGAGACACACACAGAGAGGGCAAAAAGGTCTGTATACAACGGGCAACTTATATTTGAAAGTGTATTGTTTCATTTTTGTTGTAATAAAATACCGGGTTTGGAACTTTGAAAATGCCTTAATCCCTACATATAAAATCGCAAACCGACCAGTGAGTGGGTAGTGGCAACAATTTGGTGCATGAAAAGCAAGCATCGGAGAGATGACATACAGCGAGAAAAAAAGAGGGGGTGTGAACAGTAAAAGAAAAAAAAAACAAGCTAAAAAAGACGTTGAGGCATTCCCCAAATCCCTTTGACGCTATCCCAAATTCGTCTCTCCTCACATATACACCTACCGGCACACACACACACACACCCCCCCAACTTCAACCTTTTCCTTTTTTCCTCAAAACCGGTAGCGAAGCAACCCCAAATCAGGAAAACATCAAGAAAAGGACACCCCCTTTACGGACTTTGAAAGGCCAGAACAAACCACCAAGAAAAACGCACAGACACACACCGGTGTCGGTGATGGTGATGAATTCTGTTTGTCGTGCATGTTGTTGCATCTCCAACTTGTTGCTGCAGGTGGTTAGAAACAGATCGGATCATCCACCCATCCATTGACGTGAAAAAACCACGTGTTTCTCTGCGTCTGGGCCGCCCGTTGACGAAGCTAAACCTGAAACATGCAGTATGTTCAACTTCCGAGGGGTATAAACTCTGTGATATAACAATATATGTATGTGTCCATGATCATCATGATCATCAACCAAAAGAAATCTTGTCCAGTTTACAAGAGAAAAAGAATACGGAAAATGGCCTGCAATGTCGCATTCCAATTGTCCGAAAATACATTCCCCTTGTCTTGCCAGCCTGCCAGCCAAGCAGGCAGGCATTCCCCGGATTTTTCTCACTTCTGTGGTAGTAATTATCCTTTTGTCGCAGTCGTCCATGGTTACTTCCATTACCTTTCATTATATTTCCATGGTTCTGTGTTATGTGTTGTATGTACGTTGCGATATCTGGGGTAGGTTGTAACAATAGGTAGTAAAAAACATAAAAATGAAAGAAAAAGGGCAGCAGCATGCCATGTCATGCCATGCATGTCCCCCCAAAAACGGCACTGACAACCGAAAGGGCCGGAAAGAGAAAAGAGTCTGGCCAGCAAAAAGCGACAAAAAGGAACCCTTAATAGGATCTGATAAGTACGTGCACTCGCACCCGATCCCACTCGTTTTAGTGTGGACTGATCATCGGCTTGGTGGGTTGTCGCAACAAGTGGCAACGTCGTATAAAACGTGGATGCATTAGTGTGAATAAACCAAATCCGATCTGCAAGAAAGCTACAAGAGTCTTTTTTGAGCTTTATATGGGTGAATTCAAGTGGGTCCAGGGGGTTTTGGTGTGCATGTGCTGCTCAGGGGCTTTCTCAGGATCCATTTGTTTTCTTTTTGAAGAGAGATAACAACACTTTGACTTCAAAATTGTGTGTCGCAACAGTCTTCAAACAAATCTAAAACCAATGTCAAAGAATCAAGAGTAAGAAAATCCAAGTAGACGAGTAAAAGGAGGCTCGGGGTCGATCATAAAGTAAACAACATGGACTGTCTCTTGCTTGAAGAGGAGTTTAGCTGTCCTTGACGATCCAATATACTTGCTTCTCCAGAATTGCCATTCTGAAAACTGCCTCTGTAGCAAGACCTCATTTAATCCTTTTTTGTGGTTCCTTTTGTTCCTATTTTTCTTCGCCACATCTTCTGGGTACAGCACACTCGCGACAGAACCAGTTCCTCAACTATTTGGAAGGAAGCAGACGAGGAAGGAGGAAGGAAAATGGGATTGCGCAGATCGGGAAACTTGTCAGATAAGCCACTGGGCTTTTTAGGGAATGATCAGGCGAAAAGAAGGGAAAAGATTTGGGGCAACCATGACAGAAGATGGGTCGCTGAACGGCAAAACTCCGTGGTATAAGCACTCATTATGCTTGGTACGCAAGCAAAGAGGATGCGTGGCATGGTGACTTGCCTCTGATTGCCCCTGGAGCGCTCCGAGGACAGTACTGGGCATGCACAGTGTTCGGTCCCATTTGTTGCCTGTACAGAACAGGTATTCAAAGGATTTTCGGTCGATTGGAATGAACCAGGAGCTCTGATACGCCCAAATATTGCCTCCTTCAAGAAGCTCGATGTTCCCGACAGTGTCAGCGGCCAAAGACACACGGCCAGGACAAGCCTTTGCTACAAGCCCTCTTCCCTTGGAGCCAGAGTTGCCACTCTGGATTTGGGAACGGATTGGAGTACCTCAGGGATGAGTCTTAATGCTTAATGTCGGACAGCGATGTATCCCATATAACTGGCGATATTTTTGGGTTCAGAGATGGGGCAAGACTCGAGGAAATCCGGGTGGGTGATGGCGGGACGCAAATTAACTTGCACCATCTTACTACCCGAGCGAGAAGGAAAGTGACCTCCCCATCGAGTCAGCTCATCAGAGAACCAGCGAGCCGCCCGCCACCGCTGGCATGGTGATGAATAACCGAAGCACCAGAACATCGGTAGACGAGATTGCATAGCATGAGCAACATCTTTGTCTAGACGCCCTTATGCGTCGCATAAAAAACAAATCCAGCTCTCGAGTCCTCGCCAGGGACCGGAAAGGGACAAATACCCTCTGCATCCAAGGGTCCTTTGCATGTCGGGGTGAAAATACTTTTGGAGCCTATGATACGATGGCAAGCGGCACGCCTCGAGCTGTGAGGTAATACGGCATCAGCAAGCGAGAGGGTAAAACTGCCCATCCCGACGTCAGGGAGCAGAGAATGAAGTGGACGAGATGGCACAGGTGTCCATGAGGATGCTGCCGGAAGTGCTCACAGTGTGTCGTTCACCTGGTGGTACCGATGGCTGCGAAGCATCCCGACAAGGTGCCTGGGAGTGCAAGGCTGCTGGCAAATAACGAAGCAGGACCGGGATGATGAAGGCTCTGAGAGTGTTGGACTTGCAGGAAAGGCACACCGGTATACATGCCCCACACCTGATGCTGCCATATATTGGTGCTCGTGCATGGGAAACCCCTCAAGCCTTGAACAACACATGCGGTAGCGGAGGGCATCAGAAGCAGGATTTCCTGTTGATGTTGTTCAGGCGAATGTTCTCGATATCTTCTGATCCGCATTACGAGACCGGGGTAGCCAAATGGTTCAATGCGTCAGGCGGTTCTACTATGAGGATCTTAAGATGCCAAACTGAAGACAGCAATGTCCATTAAAGACGGCCAATTTCGCCCCGGGGCCTCGAAGCACCTAACTAGCCGGAAGGACGTCCACAATGCAGTTTCATCAGGCGGAGTTGCGTCTCCGGGCGGATCTGGGACTCCTTGCTCTGCACGCTGAAAGCGCTCTGAAGGGGCCTCAGAGTGGGAAAAATGCAGCAAGCTCGCAGCATAAACCGGGGAAGCTTGATAGGGCGGCACGGTTAAGTCCAGCAAATAGGAAAGAAAACTGGACAAAAGGCGGATGCGGAATTGGTGGGCTTAATAGCTCTGATATAGGGGCCAAGGGATAAGGACCCTGTTTGTCATTGGACCCCCCCGATCCGCTCCAACGACTGGATTTGGCAAGGTGAGATGCGACACACGTCCGTATTGAGAATGCGCGGAACTCGCCTGACTTGAACTGAGGGGTGTGTGCATGTGCATTCGTCCATCTGCAGTCGGCTCTGCAGAAAGAAGAGTGCGAATTTACCCATTGGTAGGTAATCTTGCCCGTGATGCCACACAAGATGGATGTTTCGGTGGCCGTAAGGCGCGGGGTTGCAGACGAGATGCCGAAGATGCTGACGTGCTACCTCATCGATCGTATGTAGAACAGCCGAGAGCTCCGTGAGGTGTTGCTTGACGGCTGTTGGTGATGAATACCTAGGTATGTACATACTGTACCTGGTTTGTTGAGGAATCTCTGCGGTACCGGGCGGGAAGAGGCGAAGACGAGAAAACTGCCACTTGGAGGGCGACCTGGGAACCCGAAAATTCTCCTCGTCAACTTGTCAATCAATCAATTCGTCAACTCTTCGAGAAGAGATCGAGGAGAAGAAGGTGGATTCTGCATGATGATTGCAGATCAGTACGCCGCCTTGGCAGTTTTACAAGGATGCAACGGCGACAAACCGATGTGTATCCGGAATTAAAAGGGACACATGATGTTTTCAATATCATAATGTTGGAATATGTCGGCCGATGATATGAACAGAAAAAAAAAAAAGGATTTGTCAACAAGTGAAGCCCACCGGCATTACACTGCAGCGAATGGCGGGACGTTGCCGATTGGAAGGGGGCCAAAAGTCGTTGGAAGTTGTGAAAATAAGTGTGGGGCAGGGTGTGGGCATTGGAAAGTGACCTGTCACATTGAATTTTTATGCTAACGTTGAAATACGGCACGAAACCCACCCAGTTCCGATCAGATCGGACTTCCTCAAAAGGCTTAGCGTAAGCATTTTATTGTGGAGTGATTCAGCAAGATCCAGATGGGATGGAGCGTTGGAGTCTCCAATGGATGACGCCGGCAGAACCTCCTTTTTTTTTAGAAAAAAAAAAACAAAAAAAAAAACAGAAAAAAAACTAAACCTCTTTCACGCCGCTTCGTTAAGGGCCGACTTCGTTGCGCCTGGCGACTGTGCACACGGGATGGAATATTACTCTTATCGAATATCCTGGCCAATAGTTCATCCTCTTTGGCACCCCAGAAAAAGTTACGTCTGGCCTGGCACATGGTCAACCAAGATTTTGCTTTCAAAGGTTCCAATGAACTGAGCATTCTCCAGAAAAAACGGTCATGGTGGTTCCTTGGTTGACCAAAGAGCGGCACCCGCAGCAATCAAGACCTATCAAAGATAGCTTGGCGGGGAAACACCAACCGTTTGTCAAAAAAGCTTGCAACTGCAAACACGGTGTCGAATGAACAGGCAGACGATTCCTTCACAATCCCTACGGCATTGCCGGTTGTCAAAGCATTGACACGGCCCGGGATTCCTGGGACTTGCAGCTGCTGCTCGGAGACCGGGTCATTGATCACATCTCCTTCGTAGCCTTATGCTCCTGCCTCGCAGTCTGAAACATTTCTCGCTTTGACCTGTTTATGGAAGATTCTTTTTCATCGGCGCCGAGTCAGCAGATATAGAGTAGCAACGCACCTAATGGGGTGGCATGCACGCCGATACGCCCCGGAACCAATTAATATAAAAGTTACTGCGAAGTGAGCGCAAGGCTTGCTCCGTTGGGTTTATTGAGTTGTCATGAGCCTATGAGCCTGTGAGTTGGGTTACATTGAAGGCCCCCTTCCCCCCCTCCCCCCTTCCTTTCAGTTCCTTGTAAGCAAAGAAACGCGAGCCCACTTGGTGAGTCCCAACATTGATGAGGATGTCGGTGATGCAAGGTGCCACGAGGCGAAACACCGGCCCTCCGCCTTTCCAGAGTGCCGCTCCTGCATTAGCGGAGTGCCTTTTTTGCCCTGTTCCTGAAATTTTGCCATGTGTCGATGCAGACAGGGCGCGCTTTGACTGATGTTATCAACAGCAAAAGCGTGTAAAAGTTCAGATGGCATGGGGTGGGTGGGTATCAAATCCCAAGCAAGTTCCAATGACATGGGATGTATTGATGGACAGGGTTTTTGCAAGATTGACATTCGGAGTGCCGATGCCGCAATGCCGGAAACTACAACCGACGAAGCTACACTACTGCCTCACATCGTGCTCGGTGATGAAAGGGAAAAAAAAAAAAAAAAAAGAAAGAATGCATGGGGCCCCAAAGAGGTTTAGCAGCTTCATCGGAGATGCAGCGCACAGACACCCAGAATACTCGAAGCGGAAGAGTCGAAAGGCTGGATGTCAGTTTTTGACGTTGCACAGCGGGGCACTCAGGTTTTGGGACCTGCTGTGGGAGCGGTAGTTACTTGCTCGGGAACGAAATTGACCGACTGGGAATAGGTGCTCTTTTTTAGTGTAGTTTCTGCAAAGTGTAGCGTCCTTCAACAACACCCGGCATATTTATCCAGCGTCGTCGTGACCTTGGCATCAACAGTAGTTAGGTATCTGCCAACGGACGAGATTGCCACGGAATCGATCGGGGGAGAATTAAGATTATCAGACGAGAAAAAAGACAACCTCAGCAAACGGCACACCTGTGTAGATAGAGTAAACCACCCCGGCCCGTGCTGTCATTGGAACGCTCTCCCAACCCTGTCCTGGTTCTCAACGCTACGCTATTTTGTTCAATTCCCGTTGGACCTTTACCAATACAGATGGCGAGGAACACTGGGGCCCTGTCCAAGACCGGACTCCCGTTCCCGCGCGCCCGCCGAACCACTCACCTTCACCCTGGGAGAGATAGATGGTGACAGACGGCCGATGGCATTACCTACCTCCCCTTCACCTCGAACGGTCAAGATGCAGCCCGGGAATCCTTGCCCCCCTGTCGTGTCCATCCACCTATACAACTGTAGCTATATTGCTTCCACATTCCCCCTCCCTCCCATCATCACTCGGTCTCGTCAATTCGAGGCGGCCTTCGTTAAGGACACACTTCAACAAAAGTCAATCCATTTCCCCAGATTTGAAGTGTGGAGCTAGATCCAGATCTGAATCAGGGCCCGGGGTCATCTGTTCTGACAAGTCTGTCATATCTTGTCTTGATTTTGGTACGTCCCACATTCGGCACCATAACAGTCACACATTTCCTGCGGGGAAAAAGGGAGGCGAAGATCTTTGTTGAAGGGCCTGGACTTGAGACGCAGGGAAGTCCACGCGGCCCACTCACCCAAGGCTGCTGCTCTCTGTCTACTGGCAACCAGGTGGTGTCCCTTTCAGGTCCTGCACCAAAAAAAAATAAATAATACAAAAAATACAACAACGGCAGTAAACGACAAGCAGCCCCTTCTTACCCGGAACAAGCTCGAAACCTGCAGATTGCATGCAGCTCATCAGTTGGATGACATCCATCTCAGAAAAAGGTTCAAGCTCACGCACCTGAATCTTGCAGCCTTCACTCTTGCTCTTGCATCTTCTTCGAGTCCCTTCGAGTCTCCCTTCCCTTCTTCATCTCCACTACTAGCTCTCTCTCTTATCAAAAAAGCCCCCTTGCTAAAACAGCTCAAAAGCCACAAAGTATATCTGACGTGGTAGCGACAGCTATCTTACTTTTGGTGGCTTCAATACATGCACACCCCCACTGGACCCCCGTCCCGCATCTTCAAACTTAATACAGCTGACACCGGCACCTACCCACACCCGTGGTTTCTTCCTCTGTGTATTTGATCGGCCTTGTCCCGCGGGAACCACACATTTTCTTTTACCGGCCTGCCTCCCATTACCATACCCCAAACTCCAACATCTTTTTTGTTAACATCTCCTCTCTCTCCTCTCTCCCCGCTCGCCCCTCACGACTCCCATTATCGGTTGAGCTGCACAGCATACAGCACACATGAGGCACCACGCAATCCCACCTCCCGGACAGTATATCAAAACCGAGTTCGATCATCCTCCCTCGGTTCATCCGCCAAATATCGACACGGGGGACAACACGATGGCTCCCCCCCCAAACCCTCAGGACTACGTCTTGACAATAAGACAACAACCCAAATTTGGTTGTGTGGCGCTCACCAAGGGTAAAGGTATGAATGAATGCTTGCCTTCTAGTTCGACTCAAACTGACAATCGCAACAGATCGCAGACCGCTGGATCCTCCTCCCATTGTTCAATTGAGTGTCAACACCAGAGCAGACCCGATCCAGAAGTATCTGCAAAACCCCTATTTCATGATGATCGCCAGACTGGTTTCGAGGAGCAACATCAACGAGGACCCGCAAGAGAAGCAACGATCCGAAGTCAAGCCCGTGGACTTGGCCGGTACCATCGTCTCATCCCTTTACAACCTAAAGGACATCAACAACCAGCAGGGAGGCTTCTTTGTCTTTGGCGATCTTTCGGTCAAGAAAGAGGGCACGTTCCGGCTCGAATTCACCCTGTTCGAGATGCGAGCTAAGGACTGTTACCTCATCTCGACCGAGATTTCTGACGATTTTATCGTTTACCCCAGCAAGACCTTCCCCGGCCTGGCAGAATCCACATTCTTGACCAGAACCTTCAGTGACCAAGGTGTGCGTCTCCGACTTCGCAAGGACTCTCGCACAGTTGTTAGCAGAAAACGCCAAGCCAGCAATGCCCAACAAACTGATCATACCAAACCACAATCAATGGGTGGGTATGTTGCGCAGCAGGAGAATGGAACTCACGACCTGAGCCCCCAAAGCCAATCACCACACCACTTCTCCCGCCGACAAAGTGTTCCTGACGGTCAGTACGAGAACTCGTACGACTTCTCCTCATATGAGAGGCCTAACAAGCGCATCCGCCAGCATTCTGGCGGCGGGCACACAAGTTACGACCCTGGATATCACACCTATCCCAATCCCAGCCCACGCACCTTGCCCGACAATATGGTACCATATCCAGCACCTATGACATCAAGCTACCACATGTCACCTCAGCAAACATCCACTTTGCCTCCAATGCCTCCAACCATGGCTACTTTCGCGCCACGGATCGACACCCAACTACCTTCCATCCCGGGGCCAAGTTCTGCGTCGTCGTCAACTTTCTCTCCAGGAACCAGAAGATCACCTGGTTCAGGATATGGTCATTATCAGGCAGCGCCAAATCCCTCAATCCACATGTCTCCAATGCATATGTTTCCCCCAACAACTTACATGAGCCATCATACCTCGGATTCAGCAACACTCCCCAATTTATCAAATCTTCCGGCCCTCGATGTCGAAAGCAAGTCGTAGGATGACAAGTCGCAGGATGGCACCTGTTCTGATGATCGAAGCTCAGATTAGGGATTCATTTTCGTATTATGAGGGAAAATCACGTGGCTTCTGGGTTATTATGGTTTCTTTTTTGCATTTTCCTACCCTCTTTTCGTGGAAAATGGTTTGACTCGCCGTATTATTTTGTCTGTTTTTTCTTTAACTTTATTTTTCTTACTTGGTCGGAACGGATGGCATAGATGGACTTTGTGATATCCCCCCGGTTTTTCATTTTCATTATTTTTGCTTGATTCAGTCTCTTACTCTCTTTCATTTTTTATGGGAATTTCACCAAGTACTTCTTTTCCTTCTTTTTGATCAGGATTTTTCCCCTTTGGTTGTTGAGATGGAAGGGACGAGAAAAACAAAAATGGGAGCGAGGCGAAATTGGCAAAACAGAAATTGGGAAACTGGATAGCGGGAGGTTGTTTCCTTTTTTTTTTTTTTTTTTGGTGTTTTTTTTTTTTTTTTTGGATGGTTTACGGAAAGGAAGGAATGCACGAAAAAAGAAATGACGTCTCTCTCCCTCCTCTTTTTTCCTGTCTCTTTTTGTTGCTGAGGGACCATGACAGGAGAGTATATTCGGTGAAGGGGTGTATTTCCTTTGTTTTGTTAGTAAATGCCAACAGCGCAAAGTAGTTGTTAATTGAAATGTATGTTTTTGCGAGTTATAATGGTTTTTTCTTCTTTGTGACTTGATGTAAGTTTTTTTTTATTGAAAAAAAAAAAAAAAAAAAAAAAAAAAGGAAAAGGACGGATATTTTCATTCTTTTGATGACTGTGTGTCTTGCGATTTTTTTTTTTTTTTTTTTTTTTTCAAAGAAATCTGGTGACGCCGATTTTGGGGGGAATAAGAAGAAAAAACAATGATAATAATAATAATAATTTGATATTGGATGTCTCAGGTAGTCATCTATTTGTCACCAAGTCGATTTTTGGCATCAAGATTCCCGGTCAGTATATATATATATGCATGTCAGTTGGGTGGAAGGGGGAAGTATATATCCCAAGGCCGGGGTCGTATGTAATGTCGGCGATTAAAAAAAGAAAAAACCTTTCGCGTTCCTTGTTGGTGAGAAACCCTTAAAATATTCAGATGTTGGTCCAAGTAGTTAATTGTTGTTGTTGCTATTGCTATTGCTGTTGCTGTTGCTGTTGCTGTTGCTGTTGCTGTTGCTGTTGGAGGTCAAACGAAACGAGGCTGAGAAATAGTTAGTCTCCATAATTAAATGTGAAAAGAAAAAACCAAAAAAATTGGTGTAAGCCTATTGGTTGAAAAAATGTAAATGGTTTCACCAAAATGGAAAAAGGTGTGGAGACTCTCTCTGTACAAATAACGACAGTTACGGTGTTGGCAGACGGATGATGGGATGAACTGGCAGTTGTAAACAAAGTGATTGTTGCTTGTCTTGGATAAACAGTCAGTGAAGCAAAAGGTGGAAGGTAATTGAACTGATATATAATATTGTTTTGGTGTTTTCAGCTGCTGCTACTGACCGACCTTCTCTCGGGAAAGGCGAACTGGTAGGGTTGTTTTCGGTCCCATCCGGTGTGAAAAGCGAGATTCCATCTTCTCTTCTCTCCGTTGGAAAATCTGCAAGCCACGAACAAGAAAAAAAAACACGCCCTATCTGATTTTTTTTTTTTTTTTTGGTTAACATGTGAACGTTGTGAAAACGGCGTTACACACAGCCTCATTCCACAGTAGGTGTATCTTTCTCTGGGAAAGAAAACTGTGGATGATTAATTAAGGGCTTATCTTCCGCCGTGGGAGATTTGTCATGTCGGTGAGGCAAAATTGTCGTGGCGTTTTTTCGAGCTCTTTCCAGCCTGACAGGTGTCAAAAGGGACGACCGAGGCTAGATACGCCACCAAGTTACACACATGCAGTCCTCGATTGGGCGCCATTGTTAGTCAAACTTCCCCTTTCCCACCCTTTCCTCGTGTGCTACATGCATTTCTCGCATAAAGACGGGAGCTCCCGAGAATGTGGCGTTTAAACTTTTGCTCTTTTTCTTTTCTTTTCTGGTTCCGTTCGGGTTCGGCCGACGCCCCGAAAAAAACATTTCCATGGTCTTGCTTCCCCGTAGCTTGCGTGTTACGATTAAAGATTTCTTTTTTCCCATGTCATTCTAAAATGCCGAAGATTTACGAGCGTCGTCATCACTGACCCCATCTTGTCCTCAACGACTCATACAGCGTACGATTAAGAGGCAAGACGCTTCCGTGTCTCAGATTTGCTGGAAAGTTTGTCCGGCTGCTTGTGGTCCAGCCCGAATTGCTCGTCGGATTCGTGGTTTGATAAGGTCGATATCCATCCGCCCCGTAGTGATCCAGCAAGAGATGAACCTTGTTGGGGTTCAAATTGTCACGATAGGCTGTCGGGCCCTCGACACCTGACTGGATGATGGCTGATTCCCCACCGGGACGAGTCCAAGTTCCGAAAAGTCCATTATTCGAGTATTCGGCAAATACGGTTTTCTTGGTTTCGTCCTTCATGAACCTGACGAATGACTTGCCGTCGCTTCCGTTGAGTGGGAGGAAGGTCAGGTCGATGATGTTGGTGGGTGCCTTGTCGATCAAAGTTTGAGGCGCACTAAAAGTCTTGAAGTCACTTGTGTATGCGTAGCGGATACGGATGTTCGATGGGGAGCCTGTATGACGGGGATCCGAAGCGGGGTACTGGAGAAGCTGTCGTCAATAACTGGGCATGATGAACGAAAGGTCAAGTCATGTACTCACAAACTTGGATGCCCAGTGAACCAAATATTGTCCTGTTACACAAGTCAGTTCCGGTTTGTATCATTGGTTGAATCCGTCTGCTAACCTCTTGCCGGGTCCCAAATGGCCTCTGGGGCCCAAACCATGCCGGCGCTGCCGTCCTCCACTATCACGAGTCTCTCGTTCACCCAGTTGACGAGATCTGTACTTTCCCAGATAAAGATGCCCTTCGAGCCCTGTCGTTGTGCCGCGTCCCATGTTGTCTAGCTGCCAGTGTCAGGATTCTCGTGTGACCAGATCACTACATAGTGCCCTCCTTAGGGCGTCGACCAACCTTTCCGATATGGAGATCCGTTCCGACAATGTACCACTTCTTTCCGGCTTCGTTTCCACCACCAGCAACGATGGTGGGATCCCTAACACCCCCTGTACCTTTGGTAGGCCTCATAATCGGCGCTCCCCTATTTAGAGCCTTGAATGATAATGCGTCATTGCCGTTACTGAGATAAAAGTATACGTAGGGATCGGCGCCGAGGAAGAAGACACCCAAGTAGCCGGCCAAGTCTGAGTTCGCCTGTCTGGTAGTAAGCCCTTGTTCCCTGGAGTTGCCAACACTAGCCGCATGACCCGTCCATGGTGATGATATGAGGGTGACAAGAGTCAGAAGGGTGGCGTGCCGTGTCCACATGGTGATTATGAGAAGGGACCTCGACTCCCAACACGAGAAAGATAGGATAAGAAAATCTCAACAGTATCGAGCGACCGTTCCACCTAAGAAGATCCAGGTACCGGGGAAGGAAAAAAACGTGAGCGGGGGGCCGTTATATGCCATCAACGTACCCATGACGGCGGGTGGGTCATGCGTTCCCATTTAGCCACAACTTCCCCAGAGTGTTGATGCATATGGATAAATGATCCCATATTGTTTGGGGTTTTGTGCCCCTCAAAAGGTCCATCAAGGTGATGAACCGTCTGCAATTGCTGGAAAAATATGCTGATCTCAGTGACAGAGAACCCGGTGCTTTTTGTTGCAGTGTTGATGTTACTCCTTGGCGGAGGAGTGGACTCGAGAGATTCGCGGAATAATTATCCTCTTGGAGTTGCAGTGTTGTATTTGTATGGCAGATCTGGGGTACATACTTGGCGGCAACGTCAACTCAGAAGCGTGCCAATCAAGAACGACTTTCAACTTGCTGGTCAAGAGAATCAACCCCCTGGGCCTGTATAGTCAAATTCCCATTCAGGATAAGTATGGTTGTCAGTTGTAGATAGCAAGCCGATTTGGTTGCCCGCATTATACTTGGCGTTCTCGAGGATGGCATGAAATGCATTCATCCGGACCTCGAGTGCATATTCGAACAAGTCGCAACCCTCTTGATCAAGGTCACCTGGGGAGAAGTGTTCTCCAGGATTGGTCATTGGTGGTTGTTGATGGGTTGCATCCGTGAGTTGATGGTGTGAAGATGTTGGTTCAGGCAGGTTCTCGGCAGACGGGGAAATAGACACCGGGGGTTGCTGATAAACTTCATCCGAGGCTGTTGTAGCTTGGGTGTTCTCGACATCCTTAATGTCAATCCCTCGCTGCTGATATTGCTCGAGCATCAGCTGGTCATGTCGGAATGTATCATCGGAACAGAACTCGCCAAAAAGACCCTCGATAGAAATACCATCGTGAAGCCATCTTCGTACGTCAACGGTACAAGGCCATACATCTTTCGGCTTGAAAGCATCGACAAGATTGCAGAGCTCGGGGAAGGATGCGTGTCGCGAATACGGGAATGTGATGGTTGTTGGGAGAACCTCCCTCGGGCTCTCTGCCAGTGACGGTTTGGTTCGAGACTGCAGTTGATTGACGATTGCTTGCAGGCCATTCGATAGCTTTGTTTCGTTTTTCTCACCAAATTCAGATCGTTCCATATCCAGAGGAATTTTGCGGCCGCTAGCCATGGTGCTCAACAGAAAGAGACGGAACTGTTCCTGGAGGTCTTCGGGGACGCCATCATCGTCGCAAACCCTGTTCAAAGTCAGCAAAGCGTATCGATGTAATCATATTGAATAAACTCACAGCTTAAGAAGGGCTTCTATATCTTCGGGCAACATATAGTCCAGCTCTACCTCGCGTTCCAGATCGTCGCCACCTCCTCCAATCCCAACCTCGGCGATATCCTGACCATTGGGAAGACGAGTGATGATAGGCTGGATCCAAACAACTGGTGAATTTTTCACCGTGTCACAGTAGTTTCCCTTCTCGCAGCTGTGGATTCGAACGTTTTCATCTGTGGTCAAACATCCTGGATGGTAAGTGTTTCCACACATGAAGCCAACAAGGGCTGGTGCCTCGGGGGCCAGGTGAAATTGTTCTCCAAATTGGTTATTCTTGTCTTTGGAGACGAGTGAGGAGTATATCAGGCCCTTGTACTCGTCGACATGGATCTTGCTTTGCAGAGCTTTCGACAAAGCGATCCATACGTCCTCGTACCCGTAAGTCCAGGCTTGAAAGTGAAAGATGGTGTTTTCTGGGTATTTCGAGACCTTTTGCAAGAGTTCACGGATGCCTTCGGACTTTGTAGGAAAGTTTAAGTCGTCGATGAAAGATGTGTCAAAATAAATGGTGTCCAAAGTTTTGAGCCCAGTGGAATACTCAATCATGGAAGGCGATCTCGTGATGGCATTTACGAACCATGGTTCACTCCGGACATCTCCAGTATAAATAGCAGCCTTTCCCTGTCCCTCAAATAGAAACATGACGGACCCAGGACAATGGTTCGCATCGAACAGGGTAACCTGCAGGTTGTTACCGGGTTCCAGCTCGAGGACAGTCTGGGTTTCCAGGGGTAAGGGTTTGAGGAGATTTCTGAGATGGCGGTACCGCTGAATTCGTGCTTCTAGGATCCCTTTGGCATAATTTATACGACATGGGAATCGTTCAAGGCGAAGAAGCATTTCTTTTGTAGCTGCAGAACAATAAACGAATGGAGACCGTAGGTTCTCGAGACCAGCGAGGTGATCGCTGTGGATGTGGCTGAGAAAACATGCTAGAGGAGGTCGCAAATCTGGATGAGAACGGAAAAAGTCGACTCTTATGTCCGGAAATTCGGCGACCAAACCATTAAAGGTTGACATGACGTTCTTGGAGAGTTGTTGAAAACCAGGGATGGGATACAGATAGCAGATAGGGAGTGACAACCCCTGAAGAAGTCAAAAGTGGACACTGAAAAACGGCTCGCTAGGGGAAATGTCTCCACCCCCGCATCGTCTTCTAGTAAGTTACCAGGTAGCAACAACCTGGAAGTTTTTGAATATCTATGAACTGGAAATATGGGTTAGGTTTTTAACGTACAAAAGAAGATGGATGATTGGCAGAAAATACCTGCATCAATTCCAAGACATGTGATTTAATTGTCATGTATGTTCATGTACATGCAGAGAGGTAATGTGGGAGTGGCTGCCCGTTAGGTACTCGGACTGCCGGGACTCATTGAGCCCGTCACTCCGTGTTCTTGGCCCCCCCAACTCCTGAATTATGCAAACGGGCGGCCCGGGGGGCTGTTTCACACTCTTTCTCACTCTCCACCAACCACATCAAAGCGTAAATATAGAATCCATCTCACAATGTCATCTTCCAACACAGCCTGCAACAACAACAACAACAACGTGATGGTGAGATTTCATTTTCACCTTTACATCCCCTAATCATGACGGCCGGTCTCAGCTCCCAATTTATCGAGTCTTTGACTCCAGGTCGAATCGTCATCCTCTTTATTCTTTTTTGCATTGCTTGTTTCATCGTCGACTTTACCTGGCAACCTAGCTATCCCAAATCTCTACCACGTTTGGGATCCAACGACGGTTACTCGGGAACCATCAAGAACTGGTTACAGTACGCCACACGCTTCAACAGTTGGGTCGCTGAAGGAACCAAGAAGTACGGCAAACATGGACGCGCTTTCGTCGTCCCAGCCGCCCCAGCTCGTCCAAAGGAGATTGTAGTACCGCGATCACAGGCTGCCTGGTTTCTTGAGCAGCCCGACCGAGTGCTTTCCACAAAGGAATCCCACCGTGATCTCCTCTTCAACGACTATCAATTCTTTGGCGAAGATGACCAATTCCCCATTCAGACCATCCACAAACATTTGGCACGAAATATCATTAGTCTTCTTCCCGCAGTCCAGGAGGAAATCCATGGAGCAATCGAAGAGACATTTGCAAACGTCAAGGAAGATGAATGGTCATCAATCAATCTCTGGGAGGCATTCCTCGGCATCGTTCCGCGCGTGACAAACTCCATTTTTGTTGGCGCGCCCCTTTGCCGCAACCAAGAATTCCTCAAGAACCAGGTCGCTTTCGCCGATGATGTAGTTCGAAACAGCTTCATCCTGATGATGGTTCCCTCAGTCTTTCATCCCATAGTCGGCCCGCTCATCTCCCTCTCCAATCGACTCCACTGGCGCCGCTCATATGCCGTTGCCAGACCGACGATAGAAAAGCGACTGAACGACATGATGTGCTCCGACGACTATCAACCACCAGAAGACATGCTCACCTGGCTAATTCGCCAAGCCAAATTGGACAATCTCACCCACGAGTTGGACCCAGAAAAGCTCTCTAAACGCCTCCTCCCGGTTCAATTTGCTGCCATTCACACGACCGTTATCACGGCACACAGCCTCCTGCTGGATCTTCTCCTGTCCGACCCATCACAGCACGTTCTTGACGTAATCCGCGAGGAAACCTTCCGAGTTTTTCAAGAATCCAACGGAAAATGGACCAAAAACTCCCTCACAAGCCTTCACAAAACTGACAGCGCCATCAAGGAATCCATGCGTCTCAGTAACTTTGCCACTTCCCTCACCCATCGAAAGGTAATCGCTCGAGAGGGCATAACCAACACCGTTGAAGGCTGGCATGCTCCCTACGGGGCTTCCTTGATGCTCGATTTGGGCAACACCCACCACGACGAGGATTTATATCCCAATCCGGATACCTATGATGCGTTTAGGTTCTCAAGGATACGAGAGGAGTATGAGGCTAAGGAAGAGAAAGAAGATCCCGAAGAGGCCATGAAGATTATGAGACTGGGTATGGTCACCACGAGCGATTCTTATTTGTCTTTTAGTCACGGGAGGCACGCTTGCCCGGGCAGATTCTTTGTTGCACATGAGTTCAAGATGATCTTGGCATATCTGTTGGATAATTTTGAGATTAAGCCGTTGGAGGAACGGCCAAAGGCCATGTGGCTGGGCGGTATAAAAATACCACCTGTACAAGTCAATGTTGAGATTAAGAGGAGGAGTAAGAATTGAAAAGAATGAAGCAAAGTTGGTTTAGATTGTATTACAAGGGCGGGAGAAGACTTTAGATGGTAATTTGTTTTGTATCATTGCATCAAAACAGTCACTTGTATTGCAAGCTTTAGAGGACGGACGGACGGACGGGGCTGGTTATTGTCTTTTTTTCTTTGGATTTTTTGGATCTTAGATATGGACGACTTTGCATAGTATAGATATTTATATATATACCACAACCCCTTAATTTACCTACCTCAAGATATAAATATAAGATTATGTGTGATGATCTTATTGATCCATGAAGCCACTCGTTTTGATGAGATAAAGTCTTTTTTAAGGCGCCTTTCTTCCCTGGTTCTTATTCCAATTGTGGTAATTTTAGGTGGTCTTAAACTTTGAATCACCTCACACCGAACGAGCGGCCACCAAAATCTTCCGTTTTGCGTTTATAAAATAAGATATATCTAATGGAACGTTCTTTTACTTTATACCGTAAGTCTATAACTCTTCTTTTTTGTTCCTCCCATGCAAATCTAAGACTGAGAATTTTTTTTTCACTCAGTTCATATAGCGCTCCTACATAACTGGGATCATGACTGAGATGACACAACACGTTGTTTTTAATCAGTTCAAATATATATACACCTTTATATCTTCACTTGGGGATGAAAGACCAGGGAGGAGATCCTCTAGGAGAATGAGAAAACCCCCTCACCCCCCCCCTCTCCACTTTTTTTTTTTTTTTTTTGAGAGAGAGAGTGAGAGAGATGTTCCCATTGCATTATTGTTGACGTCCCCCTTTTCCCATCACCACTTTACCTCATCACATCACACACACAAACGAATCATGAAAAAAAAAACACACACAAGCCACAAAACAAACGCTTTCCAATCGTAAAAATCCATAGTTGCTTGACATAATTTTAACATACAGTATACACATGCATAATGCATAATATGTAAAATAAGCTCCGGCCTGCACGAATTGCACCATCCTTCTTCTACCCATACTACGCATCACCGTAGCTATCATTTTTTGACTCATTTCTTTTAATCCCCTTCTTCGTGCAGCCTTCCTTCCCTTTTTTTGTTTTGTTTGTCCAAGCCAACAATACTTAAACAATACTGTGGACTGACTTCCCAGTATAATCCCTCATCACAACGACTTCCTCCCGATTCGCCCCTTTACACTCTAACAAAGCAAGTCCTAAGACGGGGGGAGTAGAAAAATATCTCTCCACAGAATCCAACAAATGTACTTCTCGCCTTGTGCATGCCAACAACCCGCAACGCAACCCTCTTTTCTTTACTTTCCCTCATGCTATATCCCCATTGCTTGCACGGCACAAAATAATTGGGCAGTCAGAAAAAAAAAGAACAATGCTGGTGATATGGCGCAAAAAAAGACCAACAATAATGCCAACAAAAATGTCCCAAAACAACTCGCCATCCTCCCTCCTAAAAAAGCCCTTTGGCTGTTGTACTGAAAAAAAAAATCAACCAGTCCCAATGCAATGCCGGGTATATGCCATGCGGTGTGAATGCTCTTCCTGGCTTCCTTGTCGACCTTGATCCATAAAATGAATGACGGGAATAAAACCTCCTCCTAGCTGTAGGAGGACGGAGAAGAAAAAGTGTGCCAAAGCAAAGCCAGCAGCCCATAGCCTCGAGAAAGAGGCTTGAGCTAACGGTTAGTATATATAGCGGTAGTCGGAAAGAAAATGCGGGTATCTCGCGAAGACAGAGTTAACAGTCAAGGGAAAACCTCCCGGTCGCTACCAATCAACTTCGTGGGTGCGCGGCCGTCTTTTAAGATGTGTGAGAAGTGCGTCGAGTTCGGCCCAATTGTCCTCATTCTCGGCAAACTTGCGGTGCTTGCGAGTTTGAATGTGCTGTATTCAGAGTCAGACATGTCACAGATAGGCAACAACAAATCAAGACAACTTACTTCATCAAAATCGTCGAACTTATCAAGGCAGTTCTCGCAATAGCCAGGCTTGGGATCCCGCTTCTTCGCCGCAGTCCGAGTGACGGGCACACTGACCGTTCTTCGAAGCTTTTCTCTCGGCTTGGTGCCTTCCTCTTCTTCGACCGCATCCAGTTTCTTGTGCGTCATATTGCCCGCGCTTGCTGACCGGAGAAAAGTCATCCCGCTATCATGATCGACTTCAGCCAGCCGGCGGGAACTCAGATCCTGCTGGGATACTGCTGGAGTGCTGGCCTTTTGCAAGACCTTGCGCTGCAGTCCATGAATCTCCTTGCTGGTGCCAGCCTTTGCTCCCAACACACCACCAGTAGAAGAGATCATTTGGGATCTAATTGCCGACGTCACGTTGGATGGGTTCACGCCGGATGCGACTGGCTCACCACCAAGGAGACGGCCTGCCTTTGCGTGGCTCATAAAAGCGTTTTGTGTACGGAAATCCGCCATCTGCGCGGCCGAGGCCGAGGGACGGTCCCACTCATGTGTGTGTCGGTTTTGACCCTCTTCCATTTCAGCAATGGAGCGCTTTCCTGTTGCAGGCTTTGGCGGAGGCACTTCAGGAGGTTGTTGAGTCTTGGCGGCAGCTTCCTCAGCGGCCTTGGCAGCCTTTTCCTTGTTCCTGTTTCGACTCTTCTCGGCCGGGGGCTCGATATCCTCAACAAACGGGCATCGCCCCTGAGAAGCAACACGGAATTGAGGCCACTCCCCGTCCTTCTTATCCTGAACCTTGGGGTACTCCCGCACCAAGATCGGCTTGGTCTTTTCCTCCATGTCGTAGATATAAATGTATGGGCCCTTGAAGATGTACATATCCTTGATGGTGGGGGCAGTAGGGTCTCTATCGGAGGGACCATGTACTCGCTCATTTTCGAGCGCCTGTCGGAGGTTAGTCTGCCCACTCGCCTTGGAGCCGCCGGTACGCCCAATGACCGCGCTCTTGACGAGGTCTGGTTCCAACATGACCTCGATAATCTTTTGAAGCTTTTCCACCGACCATATCTTCTTTCCCATTTCACGTGCACGGTGCAATACATCGGCATTGCGTAGCTTTGGACGCTTGATGGGATCCTCCTGCACTGGTGGGAGAACACGGCGGGACTGAGCGGCATCAAAAACAAGTTTTCTCCTGACCGAAGGAGCCTCGTTGATCCGATTGAGGAGGGAGGGGTCGATGGTCTTGAGCTGCTCACTCGTGGAGTGGCCATCTGCGGCTTCATCTTCATTTGGTGCCATCTTTTGTGGGGGAATCTGGCGAGCAGTTACGATATGTGTGATGTTGATTGAGAAGAACTTTTCTTCGCGCTACAAAGAGAAGGTTTGTGTTAGTCTGGCTCAAGGCGGACATGGTATGCGGGGCTAAACACTTACAGCACCGAGGATGGCTACCTGCTTGGATAGCCTCGTGCGATGGTCATCAGGAATGCCCTCAAAATAGAAGACCATCTTTGGGATCCTTTCCCGCATCTGGTTCTTCCATGCTGAGATGCTATCAAGCTCAGAGGGTGACGGCTTGTAATCCTTGTAATGATGAGCAGTTTGGGAGACCCTCGATGCCGGGGCAGCGGTGGCTCGGGACGTGTTGCGGTGCACAATAGTTCGGGTGGTCTTGATACGAGTCGGGGAGGCGACGGCACGGTCAATCATCTGGCGCTTGGCTGGTGGAGGTTGGCCATATGGCTCTTCGCGGAGCAGCTCGGCATGAGACCGGACCTTTTTAGTCCCGTGGAGGGAAGCCGTAGAGGCTCGCATTGGGGAATTGGCGACATTGGGATTGTTGGATAAGGGGACCCTTCTAGTTGTAGACATTGCAAAGGAGGTCGGGGGAGGAGAATGGAAGCGGAAGTGGAAGCGGAAATGGGATGGTCGACGTTGGCGATATAGATATTGTTTCCATATAAATGCCGAATCCCAATCAGCCTACTAGTTTTCTTTGAAAGAAAAAGAGAAAACCTTGGGAGTTGGGAAAGCTCCCAGGGGAGGATGGTGTGCGAGTCGTGGTGGTCGGGTGGTTGGTGTGTTGCTCCAGGTCGAGTGAATTGAGGCAGCGACAATCAATGCTCTATGCTGCACACCAAAAACGCGTCTTTTTGCTGTTGAGTGGATGGTGGGAAATCAGGACGCGTGGGAAACTTTAAAAAATAAAATAAGAAAAAAAGGTGCACACGCCGCCTAAAATCACAACCCCAATCTTGCCCTTAACATACCCTTTCCTCCCAAAAAGAAAATCGACAACGAAACACACTTTCTGGAAATGTGAATTTGAAGGTTTGGAGTCTTTTTAGGTGAGCCGATGTTTGTCCAAGCTTCCTAGGTTCCCGTCCCGTGCTAATCCCACTTTGAATGCAGCACAACAAACTGAACGAGACTGGGATCCACAGGCGCGGCTTGCAGCTGTCAAATTCTGTCGCACCCAGCAACGCCACGAACCCAGGTTCATTGCCAGCCATTTACAGTGGCAGACCATCTCTTGGCAGGCTTTCTTTCACTGACGACACTGTTCAAGATTTACGACTTCCTATCCTGGTAATGAGGTCTTTATATCTTCAAATATTATTGTACCATCAAAAATTGGTTTGCTTTCAATTTTCTCAACGATTAATCAGTAGACAGGGGTAGTGAGGGCCTGGCACCATCTTTCACAAGTTGAGTTCAACATTGGAACCGTCTCACTTTCATCGCCGATTGGAATCCATCTTTTCTACTTTTCAAGATGAGACTTGTCAGAGCCGCCCTGCGGCATCTTCCCAAATATCAACAAATAAATAATAGATCATTCCAAACTCTACGAAGCCATCGAAGCTATGCAACAAGCGCAAATCCACCATCATCAGTTTCGGCAGCTGACCTTGACTTTGGTCAACCTGTCTATGAGACTCACCCTCATATGCTCAAACCAGGTGAAAGTATGATATATACACATTCTTACACATATTCAACACCATACTAACATACACTCATCAGTAACACCCGGCATCACAGCCCAAGAATACTATGACCGCCGCGCAGCCCTCGCCCACTCTCTCCCCGCCGGCTCCATGGTCGTCCTCAACTCAGCTCAACTCCAATATCGCTCAGGAGCCGTATTCTTCCCCTTCCGCCAAGAGTCAAACTTCCTCTACCTCACCGGCTTCCTAGAACCCGACTCTATCGCCATAATCCACAAAACCGGTGACCTCCTAAACGACGTCACCTTCCATCTCTTCTGCCGACCCAAAGACCCTCGCCTTGAACAATGGTCCGGCCCCTGGTCAGGCCTCAGAGCAGCAGAAGACGTCTTCAACGCCGACGTAGCCCACGACATCTCCAAAGCAACTCAAACCCTACCTGTACTACTCCGTTCCGCCTCTCGCATCTACGTTGACCTACCACCCGTCACCACACCCCTTGGAACCACCCTTCGCTCCCTCAAAACCCCAATGTCAACCCTTCAACCTCATGTCAACTCCTTCAGAGCAATCAAATCCCAAGCTGAAATAGCCAACATGCGTCACGCAGGCCAAGTCTCCGGCCGCGCCATAACCTCCGCCATGCGTCGTCCGTGGAAATTCGAAAAAGATTTACACAATTACCTCGACTACGCCTTTACTCAATCCGGCCTCTCAGGTCCCGCTTACGTCCCAGTAGTAGCAGGCGGTCGCAGAGGCAGAATGATTCACTACGTGCATAATACCTCTACCTGTGACAAAGGCGACACCGTCCTCGTAGACGCAGGAGGGGAATACGGTTTCTACATAACAGATATAACACGCACTTGGCCCGTAAACGGGAAATTCACTGCAGCTCAAAAGGACTTATACTCTGCCGTTCTCAAAGTCCAACGACGCTGCGTGGCGCTATGTCGCGCCAGCGCAGGGTTATCTCTTGATGAAATCCACAGGGCAACGGAGAGCGGCCTGAGGGAAGAGCTGACAAAGTTGGGCTTTGAAGGGTTAAACCACAATGACTCGTTGATGGATGCGCTTTTCCCTCATCATGTGGGACATTACATTGGTTTAGACGTTCACGACGTCCCAGGGTACGGGAGATCGGTCACGCTCAAAAAGGGTCACTGCGTCACTATCGAGCCGGGAGTATATGTTCCTGACGATGAGAGATTCCCTAAGCATTTTAGGGGTATGGCTGTGAGGATAGAAGATAGTCTTTGTGTGGATGATGATTCACCTATTGTGCTGAGTACAGAGGCTGTGAAGGAGGTGGAAGATATTGAGGCGCTGCGATAGTAAGATGACAAGAAAAAAAATGAGGAGATTTGTATATACATAACAAAAAGGGGTTGCGAGAAAAACAAAATGTACGATTAGTATTTACTATTTGTTTGTACGTACGAATAATTTCAAAGAGCCAAAAAGGTGACTTGATGGGTATTAAGTAACTCTCTCTCCCCCCCCCCCCCTCTCCTCTGTTTTCTCTACTCACACTTCAATATCCCCTTTTCCTCCACATTTCTGTGAGAAGAAGGGGAAAAAAAGGAGATAAAAAAAAGATAAAAAAAGATAAAAAAAGAAAAGAAAGGAAAGGAAAGCCTTGAAGCAACCAAAACCATGATCCCCGTTCAATAAGAGAGAGCGTCAATTCACAATGTGATTATTGGAACCTCCCACACACCACACTGACCTTAAAGGGTTAATGACTTTTTCTTAATTTTTCTCCACCAATATCATCTTTCATTTGGAGAGAAAATGGCACAAAATACGGATACGGTTTTTTTTTTTTTTACTAGGGACAGATAATAAGCCTGCGGCTTTTTCTAGAAGAAACAAAATTTATCTCGGAAAAATATTCATATTTACACTCTTTTATATGTGGAGCTTCATTGGAAGAAAGTTCTAGATGCCAGGTTACGGTTAAGTATGATGTTCATGGTGTGTGAAGTCATTGATCATTGTGTGAATTGACGCTGTCTTGATTTTCTTTTTTCCTTCTCTTTTTTCCTTCTCTTTTTTCCTTTTTCTTTTCCTTTTTCTTTTCCTTTCAGAAGAAAAGGAGGTTCATGCATGTATGTACAGGTATATAACATAAGGTTACATACTACTTTGTTGACAATAATGAGAAAGAATAAAAAAAGAACCAAAATGATGAATTGATGGGTATCTAGTAAACTCTTTATATATCCCTTTCTCGCTGACTCTCTTCTACTCCAGCTTTTTCCTCACCTCAAATATCCTCTTCCCTCCAAATATTTCCCCCTCTGAGAAACAAATAAAAGCAGACCAAACGAAAACCCAACTTTCATTTTTTATCAATAAGAAAAATGACCCTTTCCCTCTTTATCTCCACAATTTCCATCCCTAAATTTGAAAGTTTATTCCTTTTTTTTTAAACTTGGTTGAATGCGTGGTCGTGTTCATGAAGTTATGCCGTTCATTTGCTTTCCATCCATCATTTCCACCCTCCCATTCCACACTTTTCTACTTTCAGCGATTCCCATCAACTCCCTCGAAACTGGTAACAAACAAAGATGATTCGGCAAGAAAGAAAGAAAATCCAGCCTCGGACAACAAGATATGCAATCCCCTTTTTGAAAGAAAAATATTCTCAAATGAGTCGAAAAACAGGTATATTGGTACCACACCCAGAGAAAAGTAAAAAAAGATCAAATAACAAAAAAACATAGTCAAACACCACCGTTATATAGTGAGGTAAAAAACGAACAGTTTGAAGCAATTAAAAGGGGTGTTTGTTGCGTAAAAATGCGTGTGAGTGGTTGCGAGTTGTGGTATATACAAAATAAAATATAAGCTGAAAATCAAAAAAGAGAAAACAGGTAAATTTTGTGTCTTTTTTTAACAGAAACCTCTTGGATCAAAGAGTGTTCTGCTATATGTCGGCATGGTGTATTGTGGTGCTGCCGACGCATTCAGGAGTTGTTCAAAAGCTTGTAATCTCCTGGACAATTCTCGATGCTCTTGTACTATTTGTTTATTTCGCCGCTCAAGGTAGTGTATGTATTCGGTTGCTTTTGTTAGAACGGTGCCCTGTACAACCGAAAATCGATGCGGTTAGTATAAAACAACACTCAGTGTACATAAAAATGGCACTACCCACCTTGCTAACTTTTGGTGTTCTTGAAGGTTGTGCTGCGTCCTCTTCTTCTCCGTGTTCGGATATTGTTCTGAGTGCTGGAACGGCGTCTCTCAATTCGGATATCTTATCCTTGAGGTTTGTTCGGTATTTTCGTTCAATGTCGTTGTGTGCTGTACGATCTCCCAAACCCGATTTTGGTTTCTCTTTGTTCCTGTCATTAACACTTATGCTTCCTTGTCTTTTGGGAGGATTCATTGGCGTTGGCCGTGTTTGTGGTTGCTGTGGAGCTGAAAATTGTGCCGGTGACATTGATTTTGATCCTGGCATGCCCATATGATTGTTGCTCCCCAAGCTTCCTCCTGCTCCAAATGGCACGCTCATGCCAGGGTTGAGACCGGTGAAGTTGAGGCTGATGTTAGACCCGAGCCCTCCCATACTCGGCCCTGGGTTCATGGCAATAGCGATTAACCTCCGTTGCTCGGCCTCGTTGAGGGCCGGGCTCTGAATTCCAAAATCCATCCTGATACCAGGTTGTGGTCTTTCCCAGCTTAGAGGTGTTGAGTAAAGTCCTTCACGAGGTGGAACATCTTGTGGTGGTTGAGACTCTATCCTGGAGAGCTGATCGGCGAGGTTGATTGATGAAAAACCGTCTTCGTCGTCCGAAAGCGCATTGTCAAGGGCGCTGTCGTCCAGAAAGTCCTCGGCTTTCAGCGCAGTGGAGCCGTGGGCGGTGTTTGTGGACCTTTTATAAAATGTCAGTCAAGGTGCCAGTCGCTGTGGCAGGGATGGGACTGCCACGAGCAACGCCCTACACTCACCGACGTGTCATTGGTGCTTTCCCCTTGGCATCTTGTCTAGGGGGTTCTGCGCCCTCAGGAATGCGAGCCAGAGGTTCATCTTTGTCGAAATCCATCCAATAATCAACCGAATCCAAGGGAGTCGAGTCCACGCTCAGTCGAGAGCGTTTCCTCTCGTGAACATCCCTGCCCCTTGGTGCCCTGGCGGATAGAACAGGTCTCCCCTGACCGCCTTGGAACGAAGTTCTCGATGTCGCCGATGGGTTTGGCGACATGCTTGTGAAGCCTGTTAGGGGAGACGGCTGGGTAGCCGACTCCAGGGAAAGTGACGGAGCGGACGACGGTGAGAGAGACAGTCCGACTGTCTCAACACCCAAGTTTGCCGTGTCCCATATTGATGACTGTTGGGCGGCAGAGACGCCTAGGAATGGTTGGTCGACTGGGTTTACCGTCTGCGAGGTGTCAACAAGTGATATGACTAGCACGTGCAATATTTTTTCATCTCACCTGACTGTTGGGCATCGAGAAATACTCGAGATCTCTAATAGGATCTGAATCCATTATCGCGTGTGCATAGCACTCTGGTGAGTGGAACTAAAGAGTGAGAGATGGGGAAATAGTTTAGGGAGATTCCCAGTCAGAAAACCCCCAAAGCCTGGCAGCTTTCCGGGATGGTTTATTTTTTTGATTGTCAACTGCTTATTCCTCGGAGCCGTGATTCCGTATTTTTGAGTCAGATGCCACTGTCCACCAAAGTTCAAGGATGTATGTGTGTAAAGAGAGGCGCACGGCAGGGGAGCCGCTGCAGGGTGGAATGCTTTGGCGGCAACGATGAGTGGATGAGAAGGTCGCGGGGAAACCCGAGTGAGCGGTGGTTACCGAGGAGAATATCAAAAGCCACACAGATTGGTTGAAGGTTGGATGTTCATGAGCTGGCTGGGTTGAACACAGCAGCAGAAGCAGCAGACTGAATCGGGCAACCAGGTACACAAAGTTGCGCTCTGATATCACCAGGCGAAAAACTTAAGGGAAGACAAAGTGGCGGACGGCGAGATATTATCGTGGGACAAGACCGGCACGTATCCGTTCTGCGGTGCCGGAGAAGGGCCCCAGGCGGGATAAAAATAAGGGGCGATGGGTAGCACAACGGGAAGGAAAGCGTGGGAGACGCCAGGAAGGTTGCGTGGTAGACAGATAAATGTCCTGTATCTGGGTCGACAAATAGTAAGGTGGTTGCGAGATATGATGTCGGATTTCCCGTGGCCCCGGAGGTACAGAAAGTAACCAGTCAGTCAAAAGACAAGAGAAATCGGATGCGGGATACGGGATGTGGTTGTGGTTGTGGTTGTGATTGTGGTCGAGGATGAGGTCCCAGGTCGTATGTACTCGATAGGTAGGTATGTAAGAAACACCACCACCCTTGTCCCTACAGCATCAAGTCGGTGAAGACAGGCCCGAGATATTCGAAAATAACAAAAGTAACGAACGAAGAACAGAAAACTACAAGATAACTAACCAAAAATAGCAAAGAGGGGGATAGGGATTTCTGAATTTACTGCCTTCTTGCTTCCAAATTCAATGCAAGCAATGGCTGTCGCGTTGTAGCCAGGATGGGGCATACCAGGGGAGACGGGGGATTGGGGCCTGCGGGAACGGTGCACTGTTCTGCGCCTATCAAAAAAATTGTCGAGATGGCCTGACATTTTCCCATTCGGAAATTCACTCAGGAAGAGCTGGGCATTGACCCGTCGCTTTCGGCTCCCGCTCGCCGTCTGCGAGCAACAGACAGCAAAATGTGTCCCGCGGAGGCCAATCGGGGGATTGGAAGCTCTGACGCAGAACCTTTTATTTTGGGCCCATTTGCCCTTAAAATCATGCCACTTTTTGTCTTGGAGAAGGCTGCGAGGGGTCTGGTATCCACCTGCAATTGCTGGCCAAGCCGGCAGTAGCTTGGGGCAGCTGCCAATTTGATTGGCCAAAGCCATAGGAACCGCCCGCTGTGGCTGTCAGCCTTATGTCCAGGAGGGGGTCTGGACCCTGAAATCAGGCGCTGCCAACCATGTTCCCTGCCAGTCTGGTTGAGTCTGGATCCGCACTTCGGGTATTCTGGATTTTCCAAATTCCAACACTTTTTATTACTTCACTCACAACGTTGCAGGTAGTCAGGTACCGTTAACGCAGAAAAATGCCGGAGAGAGAAAAATAAACGGTCTTTCGATTGCATTGATGATGGGCGCGGGATGAATGGTAGGTAGTACTTTGGTCGTGTAAATGGGGTGAAAAGGAGAAGCCGAGAAATTTGAAAGGACGCGAAGCAACCTAACGATCGGCGATCATCAAGTCACCCCTAAAAAAAACAAATTTATCTCCTTCCCAGAGAAGTTAACATGGACGAAAAATAGTCTACTGTGCAGACACCACACACATAGTGTACACACCGGCCCGAGCCGGAGGTTTTTTGTTCGGAGAAGAAAATAATAAATGAAATTGCTTGTGACATTTGGTTGGCGGAAGCCACGCCATTTAAAACCCTAACCCTTTGTACCTAAGTGGAGTACCCCGCGTTATCCTTCTGGAAGCATTCCAGACCGGTTGGGGGAACCGTCGATGGTGCATCCGTCCCCTGTGATTTACCTACCCTATCATCGTGGGGCGGCCGATCAACCTGCTTCATCGTCAATCGATTCTGACCACACACACCTACCACAAACCAAAAAGTTTCAAATTATAATTTTCATCAACAACCATTTGCCGAACCGAAGTAGACATCAAATCTGAAAAATATGGCGTCACCTCCACCAATAGCTACGGCTTCGGCTTCCTCTCTTGGAAATTCACCACCGGCATCCCCTGTTCTCGAAGGACGAAACTCTCCAGACCTTCCCCTGACGGTGACAGCATCCACTGTTTTGATGACCCTCCCTCGCGATGCCACGGCCGCCCTCGCTGCCGCCGGAGGCTTCCCACAGGAGAAGGTCGTCGTCCGATTCAGGCCCGTCGGTGCAGCACCCACCATCCCCAAGCTTCTCTTCAAGGTTGCCAGCGCATATAAATTTGATTTCGTTGTGGCCTATTTGAGAAAGAAGCTCAAGGTCAAGGAAACAGACAGCGTGTTCCTCTATGTCAATAGCACTTTTGCGCCAGCACTTGACGAAGTCGTCGGGAATCTCTGGAGGGTAGGTTACAGCCTCATTCGGCCGCCAAGAAATATGCATCGGCGATGAGCTAACTCATGGCCTTACAGTGCTTCAAAGATTCACAGGACCATCTCAACGTCTCGTACTCGATTACGCCGGCGTTCGGATAGTAAGTCGTCACCATTAACCACACTCGAATCGAAACATTATTATCATATACCGTGTTTATTCTCTGCCTCCGAGTCTATTTATCCAACCAAGTATGATACGGGTTTGGATGTATATACATTTTAACGGCCAAAAACGAAAAGGTATCCGCCAGACGTCTATGAGAAAGCAATCACAACGCTGAAGCCGCCCAGATATAATCACCAAAAATGCGATAAAGAAATCAGAAGCTACCACAAACACCAGTCTATATGCACTTTAAAGATCCTTAACCTTCTCAACAAACATCTCCAACTCCTCTTTAGCAATTGGATAAGTGTGTTCCTTTGCCGGGAACTGACGACCTTTGACCTCATCCCGATAATTCTCGATAGCCTTCATGCTCTCAGTCCAGACGTCACCATACTTCTTGACGAACTTGGGAATGAACCTTCCTGGGGGGAAATTGCCCGTCATGTCGATTTGGACCAAGACCTGACCGGAGGTAGCATTGCCCGCGCCTATCCCGATGGTGGGAATTTTCAGCTTCTTGGTGATGACTTCACCAATCTCTGCGGGGACGGCCTCGAGTACTGTAGCAAAGGCTCCTGCTTCTTGCACGGCGAGTGCATCCTCCAGAACGCTTACGGCACCCATGGCCGTCTTGCCCTGAACCCTGAATCCTCCCAGAGCGTTGGATCTCTGTGGAGTGAGGCCGATGTGGGCGAGGACTGGAATGCCGGCGCTGGTAATCTTTTTGATGGTAGGGGCCATCTCTTTCCCACCCTCAAGCTTGACACCGTGAACGCGACCCTCCTTGATGAAGCGGATGGCGGTTTGGAGGGCTTGGGCTGGGTCTATTTCGTAGGAGCCCATGGGAAGATCTCCGATGATAAAGGAGCTTTTGGCTCCACGTGCGACGGACCGGCAGTGCAGGAGCATCTCCTCGACAAGAACTTCGCTGGTGTCTTCCATGCCCATGGCAACCATTGCCAAGCTGTCTCCGACGAGAATCATGTCCATGCCGGCAGCATCGGCGACGTGGGCGCTTGGGAAATCGTGGGCGGTGATCATGGAGATGGGCTCACCCTTCCTGTGCATAGACCGAAGGGTGCCAATAGTGACCTTTTTGCGTGGGTTGGCTGAGGCGGTCCCCATGGGGGAATGCGAGCTGTATCTTTTTTGTTCATTTTGCAAGACGGGTGCTGAGAGGCGTTGAAATTTTGCTGGTGGTCTTGTTGCTTTTGCGCAGCCTGCTACTCGAGCGAGGGTGGCACACGACCTGGCCGATACCAAAGTTGTTGAAAGACGTTGCATATTTTATGCGGGAAAATAAGGGTTAGGGGAAGTGGTGGTGTGGTGTTGGATTGATTATGCACAGTGACGTCGAAGGTAGATGCAGGGGGTATCAATCTAATTAAAAGTTCAAAAGACTTTTGAAGATGCGCTTTTAGAAGCAAATGAGAATTGAATGTAGAATGATGATGAAAAAAGCAGATTAGAGAGAGGAAAAAGGGAAAGCATTTATAATTGGGCGCGACCGATTTTTTTTCTTCTTATATTGTCCATCATGATGAATTTTGCTGCGTACAAATGAGTATCTTGGAGTTTTCCCACACAGAAAAGAACATGGAAGGCGGCGGCCGTTTGAGGAGCCGGCTGAGGGTAGAACTGTGGGGTAAGCAAGCTAAATGGACTGTGTTCAATGGGTGGCTTAGTGAAGGACGATTTTAGATGTGGTGGGGTTTTCATAACGACGTTTCCATATGTGAGAGTGTCATTGATTTTTTTTTTGAGATGTGATGATTCATTATGAATTCAGAAGAAATGTATAAAACGATTTCTTTTTGCATCATTGAGGTTTGTCTTCAGTTTGGGATGTATGATGAATGCTAGGGTTAGGGTCGTATTGATCATGTATACAGTGCATTATCACCACTTTACTATCATCTCACAACATATATTCTTCATTGATGTACACTAGAGAACTTTACCTTCCAGATTACTTGTAAGAGGATACCACTGCATCCATGTCCTTCATTACAAAAATTCAAGTAATCTCAAGCTCGTCATGAAGGCGACTTATGATTACCCTAGTCTTTTTAGTAGTTCCCCATAGTCTTTTTGTTCTCCATTCACTCCAAAAACTCCGCCGTTTCGTTTCCCCCGACACACCGATCAGCCGAACCGAACCCGCTCTCCCAGACGACAGGCGCGGGTTGGGGTTGGGGTAAAACGCAGCAAACAAAAACGGGTGATGGATACCTATATTTGATTGGTTGGATTCTTTGCCAGCCGAGGTTCGAATTAGTGAGGGTAGAGAACCCAGCAAGAGTGGTTGAAGCGGTGCGAATGAGGACTACCAGAAGAAACGGAAGGAAAAAGGTGATGTAAAAGTTTTCGGTGTGTTCCTCAGGGTAAATGAATTTTTTTCGCAGGGACCGGTGAGGATAAGGTATTTCCGAGGAGGTATTCTGTAGATGCCTTTGTAGTATTCCGTACAGTGTTGTATTGAGGGATAGGGATGGATGTACTTGCCGCGCTTGCTTGGGGCTGTGAGGGGGGAGGTACCGGTGATAAAGTGATGTGCAAAGAGAGAAGATAAAATACAGATTATCGAGATCTCGATCTGGATGGATATATGCAGGGCTGGTTTGGGTGGTGGTTTGTTGAATTTGAGGGTGACGATGGCTTTTTCACAGAATGTGGCAAAACTTTTGGAAAATGATATCACGACGCAAACATTCAACATGTAACATGTAGTAAGACAGAGAGGATTTTCTATCTTTTTTCTTTTCTCTCATTTTGATAACCTACGGGGAGAGGACTTGTGCAGGTAGCAAAGAAACGGCAGGGCTGATTCATCATTCCCCAGCAAAGGAGGGCCTCACCGAAACCATTCTTCTTATTCCCTTCTAGAACCCTCACGATCAACAGTTTTTTGGTAGCACCTGCAAAGACACAAAGTCTCATATTGATTATCTGCGGCGTCAGCGTGACTGTTACAATGTCTCAAAAAGAGCGATTACCCCCGCTCATTCTTCAACTTTCATGTCTCTCAAACTCGTTCTTGTTTGCTCGCTTACTCTCTCACAGTCTCAGTTCCGGATGAAGGAAGGACAAAGAGGAGAGGGACAGAGAGAGGTTCTGCTGTGGTCGGGTGCCACCATCAACCCAACTGACCCTTGTTATCTTATGGCGTCACCGTCTCCACAACATATGTACACATTGACAGCCAAACAGTTCATCAGAAAAAACTTCAAGTCATAGAGTCCTCATGAAAATAACCGGCTGGGCTGTGAAAGTTTCAGGTATATGATATTCTTAAGAAATGAATGGAGTTGAGGTTTTGGAGAAGAAAAAAAGACTGAAGATGAGTGGTGGCCAACAATCAAGATGGGTTCCCGGAGAGTCTTGGCGGTAAATCATGCATAGTTACAGGGGTTATTCATTGACCCCGCGGCCCAAGGTGAGCGGGCGGTTGTTGTTGAGACAGCGGGCACCTGCAACTCTCAAGAAAGAACTCCTCTCAACAAACTGAACTTCCCATCCCTTCCATCCTGCAAAGTCATGACTTGTCTGACGTCGTAAACTTGTCAAAACATCCGCACACACCAACAACAACAAAACAGCAGTGTCAAGAAGTTATCTTTTCTTTCCTTGGATTACTGATAGCTACCTTACCTTACCTTACACAAGGCGGGTCACCTGTTACAGCACTAACTCCGCTGAGTCAACCGTCGGCATCATACCCTTTCATACAACCAAACAACAAACAACACCTGCTTCAAAGAGCAACGAGTTAAAAAAAACCCTCCAAAACTTGCCTTCACCATAGTTCCGAGACATCCCGAGCGTTATCCAGCCTTTCCATATCGACTCCACGCCTCCGTTCCTCGAAAACAACAACACAGAAGTTAGCGAAACGGTTCAAAGAAGAACGGACAAGGAAAACAAGATGGCTTCCCCTCGCCGCCGTATCGAAACGGATGTAAGTTGGCCCAGCGATCACCGAAGAAGAAGAACAACATATCTAATACCTTTGCGCGAAAACAGGTTATGAAGCTGTAGGCTTTCCCTTCCCAGGCTCGCGCGTTTTCGACTAGTCCTTGCGATGTTGACATGATCGGGTTTCCGCGGACAGGTTAATGAGCGACTATGAGGTCACTTTGGTCAACGATAATAGTAAGTTTTCTAAGAACCATAGTTATATCAAGCCACATTGCTGACACCTGACGCGTTCATAGTGTAAGAGCCTCCCCACTTGGCCATCTGCCACCGACGAAATACTGATTAGAGTTCTGGATGTTCTGTGCAGGCAAGAGTTCTATATCAAGTTCAAGGGACCTGCAGGGAGTGAGTAACCATCGCGGATACCTTTTGCGACTCCAATACTAACTTTGATCAAATGTAGCCCCCTTCGAAGGCGGCATATGGAAAGTCCACGTCGAGCTCCCAGATCAATACCCATACAAATCCCCCAGCATCGGATTTGTCAACCGGATTTTCCATCCCAATATCGATGAACTGTGAGTTGACTACACACACGCCAACAACATTTCTTCTCAAATAGCATTATGACTGATTTCCATTTTCCAGCTCCGGATCTGTCTGTCTCGATGTGATCAACCAGACCTGGTCACCCATGTTTGATATGATCAACATTTTTGAGGTGTTTCTCCCGCAGCTCCTCACATACCCCAACCCCACGGATCCGTTGAACGGTGAGGCGGCTGCTCTGTTGATGAGGGAACCTAAAAGTTATGAAGTCAAAGTCAAGGGTTTGTTGTTTTTCCTAATTTACAACAAGTGTTTGGTATACTGACAGGTCCAACAGAATACGTCCAAAAGTACGCGAGTAAAGATGCGGCAGACGAGGCAGGTGTAGAGAGCGATGACGACGACGAATTGTCTTCAGTCGCGAGCTTTGATGACGAAGATGACGACGCTGAACAGCAGGCTGCCGGGCAGATGGATGATGTATAAAGGAACAATAAACGGGCGGAGAGAGAAGTACATTTCATTTAACAGACACATCAATAACCTCATTGGGCTGGCGGCGTCGAGTACATTTCGTTGTATAACGGTTTCTGTATTTGGGAAAGGGTATGCATGGGTTTTTTGGAATTGGGTTTTTTGTTTGGTTTCTTCTTTTTTTGTTTCTTGCTTCGAGTTCTTTTTTTTCTTTTGGGCCGCGCTACCCTTTCTTGTTACAACAGCGGCATGGGCAACATAATACCAGGCAAGCAGATGTCTATTTCAAGGAATCGAGAAGTTTTGTTTTCAATGACAAAGTCTATTGTTATAAAAGGTGTTTGGGGTATCTATGCTATATCCATGGGGGTATCATTTTTGCTCATCAAAATTTTGTTGGTCACGTTCATGTCATCATATCAAAGTTGTGAAAAGCAAGAAGGGGAATCGACGAAAAAATACAGCCCGACTCGGGACGAAATCAAAGATTCATCAATCCGAGTCCGAGTTGTAGTTCACCAAGGCAAGAGGAGGATGAGGGCGGCCAGCTGCAGTGGTCGGCGGTAACCCTTGTTCTTCCTTCTCCAGTTCCAGAGAAGAAATAGTGGTTTCTCTAACGTCTTTATCATCAAGTGCCCGTTTTCTCTTTTTGAGGCCTGGTAGGAGTCCTCCACCGCCGCCTCCTGCAGATCTAGATGCAGTATTTCCGAAATCCAAAAATGGATCCCTCGCTGCTCGAGTGTTACTGACGATTTCGGAGACGAGGTTGGCTTTTAGTTTTTGTGTTGCGATTGCTGATTTTAGCATTTTCTTATTCTTTTTCTCCTTGCTGTTGTCGTTATTCTTGCCGTCAAATAACGGTTTTGCAAGAACGCGTCTGTCTGTTGATGATGAGTCGGCGGCGGTGGTTGGTGCAAAATCCACGAGCGCAGCTCTCTGCGCATCTTCTTTTGTTTCTGGCAATAAATCAATCCCTAGACTCATTCGATCTTGAAGATTTTGAGCTGTTGCAGCCTGTTTCTCTCGATCGTGTCTGCCGACTCTAAAAGCTTTTCTTAGACGTGCGTTTTGCTCGTATGGATCATCCCAGTGTTTATTTGTTTCTTGTTTGAGTTCTTCTATTCTTAGCGAGGAATTAAAATGTGATTCTCTGTCGAGGATTGTTTTTTCTAGGAGGGAGATTGCTGTTGCTTTGGATTCTTGTTGTTCCCTTGGTGTTTGGATACCTTCGGAGGAAAGGGTTTGTCGTCTAGCACCGGAGATTATTTTGTAGTCTGTGTTTTTGGGATCGGTTTGGATGATGATGATTCCGGAACAGATTGTGTGTTTGATTGTGAAGGAGAATATTGGGGTGGAGTGGTAGTAGTTGCCGGTTTTGGTCTTTTGGGCGTTGAAGCGGACTCCTTGGGGGATTAAGGTTGGTTTTGGACAGGTGGCGCACCAGATTGGGTAGGGCATTTCGAAACGGACTGTGAGGGGTTTGTGGGAGCGGTTTTTGTTTTGGAGGGCGTTGCCGGATATGAGACCTTCGTGGTCTGGGGGCACGTAGCGGCCCATGTTGAAGCCTTGCATTTTGGGTGGTTTTTCGGGGGATTACTTGGTGTTGGATTGGTCGCTGTGATGAGGGATGTTTTGGGAGTGTGGTTTGTTTCTGAGAGCGCGTCTACGGTTGTGGGGGTGAAGATGTTGATGATGTGATTTTGTGGTGTTGAAGGAAGAAGAATGGTTTGGTGGGGGTATTGTTTGAATCTGTAATCCGTAACCCTGTTGAAATTCCCAGGTTGCGGGATCCGTGGTGGGTTGTTGACGGGATTAGTGGGCTTGGCATTAAGGAACGGGTGCAGGGATCATTTCTTTCTTCAACTTCAACTTTTTCATTTTCAAAATCATCATTTTCCAGTATGTTGCAAAAACATCATGTTATTCGATAGTATTCCAAATCTATAGTTGTTATTATTTAAACAGATTGCAAATCCATTCACTCCTGAATTCCCTTCTTCCTCATCCCACAACCCACTTCCTTTTCCCCATCTTCCTCGATGTCTTCCTCCGCCTTCCTCTTCTTTTATAGTCATCGCATGAAAGCCTGAGAACCTTCGACTCGGCTTAAAAGTTCAACTCGGTTGTCGATGCACAATCAGTTCCCCCTTCTTGTTGTCAGGGCCCTGCGAGGGGATTATGATTTGTCGCATCAACGACCTGATCAATTATCAACCCTTTCTTGGTTTTGCGACCGTTGAGGAAAAGGAAGTTGAACATTTGGCGCCAGGCCGGGTGCCTCTCTATGCAAGCCGCTTCGGCCTTGGTTTCCCCGGCGCCGAACAGGTCCCCTAATGGTATTATTGGTCCCTGTTGATGACAGTGCTGGTGTCGTCTGTTGGTGGTTATTGTCAGGTGTTGTGCGGAGCGAGGTATCGTTGCGGATAGTTTGCTGGTTGGACATCGGCGAATACGAGAGATAATTGTAGTTGAGGGCATAATTACTCTCGCCGGTCATGTTAGCAGAAGTCACTTCTCCCCGCCGAGACCTGGGATGATAGAATGTGCTGTCAGCTGTCCAGCCATCAGAGCTGGAGGGCGTGGAGGGTGTGCTGGGTCTGCTGGGTATGTCCAAGGTCTCGAATGTGCTGGGCCGATTGCGCTTTCTTCTCTTTGAGATGCCTGTGAAGAAGTAGGCTGGGAGATAGAACTCATCACCGGTCCAGGCTCCCGAGCCTGAACTCTCACTTGGCGTTTTCGGTTTCCAGTTTCTAGTAAGCCAGCCAGATCGACGCTTACGTTTATTCGCCTGTTGGAGCGTGTTGAGACATGCTGAGTTATTCTCACCGTTGTGTTTGCACATTTAAAGGGGATGCCCGATCCAAAGGAAGGGGGCAAACATGTTGGCATATAAGTACGCTGACGACTCCATCGGTTGATCTAACAAGCTGCTTAGGGTCAAAATGTGGCCGTCATCATTGACGAGAGGGACTCAGGATCGTACGTATGATCATGTACGTAGGCTGACTGGAACAGAATACACACTGGTCTGGTAGTGGCTCAAGCTAAATCAAGCCATACCAGATATTTTGTTTATCTTCCCACTAACCCCTAAACTGACCCCGAGGAACATAGCTCCAATTGGAAAAATAGCCCGGCGTCGTTCCCCCATTTCCGTTATTTGTACAATAAACGCCCAATAACGCTCCGGTAAATCCCCAACTGAGAACCTCGTTTCCACTCACCGCGACAATCTTGATGTCTCCACCACCTTTTAGCCCAAACCCAAACTCGAAATGTGTCTCATTCCTAGCTCTTATCTCCAAAGTCAAAGTCTTGCCCCTCCACTCCTCCTCCACAGGAACCGCCACCTCCTTCGTAACAGGCAGATATGACTCGCCCCTGAATCGCAGGTGAGGGGTCAATTTATTTTCCCCGGTCTTTTGATCTGGAAGCAACACGATTCCCAAATCCAAATGATGATTCTGAGTCAAGAAAGCCGTCACGCCTGCTTCTTCCTCTAGATCAGTTGGAGTGAAATCCAAATCAACCGAAAAAGTAAACAAAGTATGTTGCTGCCTCCTCCCAACAAACGACTGTCCCTCTGGTCCCGCATAATTCCCGTTCAATCCAGTCAAGTTGATATTTGACGGGAATAACCTCAACGTATTCTCATGTCCCTCGGGAGAAACAGCGAAATGGTCCGGGTTCGGATACCTCCAATGAACCAAATGTTTCGGCAAGTTGGTCCCGGGGCCAAAAGTCAATAATTCCTCAGCATCAGAATTAATAGACTCTGGAGAAATCGTGTCCGCTGACACCGGCAGAGGCCAAACGCTCATTTCCCCAGAAACTGGAGTAAAAATAGGAAACCCCCCCTTTTCCCATCTGACTGCAGTCAAGACAGTTTCCCTCCCCATCGGATAATGCAAATACTCTGGTCCGGACCTAGTAGCAAGAGCCACAGCCCACCAATTCCCTTTTGCATCTTCAAATAAATCTGCGTGTCCAACTGTTTGAAAGTACGAACTGGTATTAGCATTCGTCAAGACAGGATTTCCTCCTTCATATCCTTCAAAAGGTCCTTGAACAGATTTTGACCTAGCCATTGTAACCATATGATTTACTCCTGTGCCTCCTTCAGCTGCTAAAAGGTAATACAATCCATCCACAAAGTAAATATGAGGTCCTTCAGGCGCTAATCCTCCTGTACCGTTCCATATCACCCTCCATTCACCTATTAACTCCCCTCCATTTGACAAATCAATTTCATTTTGTACGATATAAGCACCAACCTGCCATGCATGAGCAGCATTAACATAAGTCTTTCCGGTATTTTCATCCCAAAATAACTCTGGATCATACCCAACTAATTCAAAATGTTTTGCTTCTGACCAACTCGCATCATCAGATATATCCCCCGAAGAAGAAAAGATTATATTATCCCATCTATCCTCCTCTGTCTGGGGTAAATGATCATTTACCAACGTGGTAGTAACCCAGAATACTCCGTCTTTATAACGGAGGGTAGGTGCCCATATCCCGCTTGTTGATCTATTAGTTTCTGCCAGACGGGGTAATTGTTCTTTTCGGTTTAGGACGTGGCCTATTAGATGCCAGTTTTGAAGGTCTTGGCTGGAATGGATTGGAATACCGGGAAAGGCGTTGAAAGAGGATGAGACGCAGTAAAAGGTTTGATTGGGGTGGGGGAGGAATATGCAGGAGGGGTCGGGGTGGAAGCCTGGGAAGATTGGGTTGTGGAGGGTTGAGTTTTTAGTTAGGGATGGGGAGGGGAGTAGTGATAAGGTGAGGAGGGTGATGAGTGTCCAAAACATTTTTTTGGTTTCTTTTTTCCTTGCTCGTGTCTGGCCTTTTGCGGATGATTGTAGAGACTGAGATGCTCCTAGACATATATGTATCAAGGACATATATATATCATTCCAATGACCAGGTAGTTAGACCGTTGAGACAGAGAAGATCGACTGCCATCTTTCCGGGTAAAGGTGGAAAGGGGCGGGTGGGATAAACAAACAATCCCACCACCGTCAAAGTCTCCGGTGTTTAGGCGTCGGGTTAAAAGTTGATCGCCCTGCCAGTTGTTGATCATTGCGGTTCGGTCATAGAGAAAGTACCGTGAGATATCTTGACAATTTTTCTACTTCCATTTTGGAAGAATCACCTCATGTAAATCTGGGCATTCCATAGACAGACAGACGCAAAGATTTACCATTCATTAATGCGCACTGTAAACATGTTTATAGCACCCAGAAGACTTTACAACTATACGCGAGACGGACCTTACGGTCTCGGGTCAATATAAGTTCAGGAGGACTAATTCCATCAAACCTTTCCCAAATGCCAGAAGAATTATAAATTATGCCACAACTTATTTGCCAAATTCCTTTCATTTACTGTTATATACCAAAGCATAAAGTTGCAACAGAGAGGCAGCATCACATGTATCCAACCATAGGGTCACAGTGTCACTGGATTTGAACCAAAAAGTACAATTAACACAAAACATCTATTTGGAGTTTTTTGTTCGTTCAAGCACTTATTAGTTACAACCCATCAACACAATACCACCCACCTACTCATCTTCATCCATCCTACCCAGTCATCACACCCTTTTCAATCCAAACAAAGAGAGATTCAAAATAATAGAAAAAAAGAAAAAAAACATACAACACCAGGGATTCCCCAGTGGTCACCCACCTGAGTACTAGTCTGGCCCTTTCAAGCTTATCTAGGGCAGAGCGGACGGGATGCCGAGTTTTCTTGAAGGTATGGTCGTATGTACTTGGTGGTGTCCATACAGTCCTTTATATATGAAATTAGATTTTACTACCGTGACTCACACACACAGCTGCAAAGTCTGCAAAACGAACCGCAACGGATCTCTAGTGCTTTGCTCTTCGACTAAATTATCTTGATATACAAAATACAAACCCCCCAAACCAGAATCTTGCCCTCTTTATTTACACCCCACCAAGTTCATCAGGCCGACTTCTCCACCAAAAATAGATAAATCCACCATCAAGATAATGCTGAAAAAAAGCAAACAAGGCAGAAAAAAATACATCACTCGAACTCTCTCACCACATAAAAAAACAATGGGCGACCCCGGAATCGAACCGGGGTTTCTTCGGTCGTTGTTTATCGAGTTTCTTCACTCGAAACCACAACGAAGCGTCCTGACCACTAGACTAGTCACCCTTAATAGCATTGTAACCGAATTTATCCGGGATTACTGAACAAAATTGAAGTATATATATATATATATGTATACCGTATCTACTACTACCTGTTCTGAGAAGAATTCATATAACACACACTTAACCAAACGAAAAAAGAAAATGCAAAATGCAACTTAATTAGGGCAGTATTTCTGGTCCAAAAGAATTTTTTTGACTCTGTAGTTTAACTTTCAAATCAATTTATTATACTGAGATTGCGAAAAAACTGAATTATCTTTTTTTTTTTTTTTTTTTTTTTTTTTCTTTTTTTGATGCCAAATTTTGGATTTTAACTCTGGTAAGAGAAAACAAGACACTTTCCTGTCTCTCGTCAACCTTGGTGTCAAAGATTCGAGGTCTTACTCAAAAGTGCGATAACCAATCTTACACTCAACTTTGAAAATGGAATCGCATTTTGTGGTGAGGGGACAAAAGAATTCTCCCCCATAACCCCCATATTCTTTCAACACATGCCGACTTGTTTGCACACCCTCTTGAACCGCGGTCCCCTCAACCGGTGTAAGCAAATCATGCAGTAATAACATATCATGAAATAATCTCGGGTACTTTTACCATTTTCTTCTCATCCAAAACTTTCCCGAAGCAAAAGGGAGAGAAAATGGTCAAACCCACCTGACCAGTCACATTATCTTACATGTAACCCTCGTTCCGTCATCTTATTCTCACACCGGCCCCAGAACCCCTTTCCCACAGGAACAAAGGTCATCATCATCATCATCATGTTATAATGTACCAACCAATATACAAAAAAAGAAGAAATTTGACTTCCCGCTTTTTACAAAAAGGCGTTTTAGGTGGCATTATTATAGGAGCACCAACGACAGTGCATATGTGCATTATGCAGATAGATTGAACATCAAAAAGGTCACGAGACGGCGTGATCAAAAAAACAGAAACAATACTCAAGGCAGCTGAAGGAATATCGGGATCGTCGGAAGCAAGGGGCATTTCATTCAAAGCCTTACTTTGTTCTCTTTTCCTTGTGTGTCGCGTGTACGTTGTACACTTTTGGTCGTTGTCATGATGATATTCTTGGCCCCGAGAGGCCAAGGAGAAAAACCAAGCAGCCACAAAATGACGTCGCTGTTCCTTCTCGTGGGGGTTCTGGTCAAAAAAGCCGGGGTGATGAAAAAAAAACCCCAATAGACTGTTTCCTGCTTTTGTTCCCCTGTCAGGGGCACGAGGGGGCTGAAGATCATGCAAAATTTCTGCCAGGGGCACTCCCGCATCAAAAAAGGAGAGAAAGGAAAAAAGAAGAGGCCTGGCAAAACCCCACGTTTGCCGCCGTCCGACAACGGCCAGAAGAAAGAAAAAAAAAGAGGCAAGTGAGTGGGAGGGGCTAAGCACCGGCACTTCCGGACCCTCGCCCGGTGACGAATCGGCGCCCGCCGGCAACAATGGTTGCCTGTAAATCATGTTTTCTTCCCTCCCCAAAGGATTCCGAAATTGAAAAAAGAAGGATTTCCATCACAGGATTTTTTCCTACAAATATTTGATAAAAATCACGTTACTATTTAGTAAACATTTGGAATTGTCCAACCCCCGGCAGACGGAGTCGGGGATCCTGATCGGCCGAAGATGTTGTGTCCGTCTTGTGATGTCTGGAACCCCGAACATGTCCGCTCGGGAACTGTGGGGGCACTTTTGTGGGTTCCAAGTTGTCTGCCGAAAACCTCCCTTGCTTGGATCCAAGGTCAAGTGTGCTTCAACCAAAAGGGGCAAGTGGACGAATAACAACCCCCTTCAAGACCCCCAACTTGCAAAGCTCCGCGGAAATAGCCCACTTACCCAAGTCAACCATGGATACACTGCATCATAAACTCTCGAAAATCATGGACAAAATAAATGAACAAAAGCAAGAATCAGAAAAACTTTTAATCTCCCTGCAACCCCCCCGCACTCTCGTCGATGTCGTCTCAGGGGACATGGGAATGATGGGGTCGGATCATACTACAGTAGCCCCTCCCCGCCCCATGTGGCTCATGACAAAAAGTTCCCCAATTTGTCTCTAGTTCCCGCTTCCCGCCTCGTGAAGAGCGAAGTTAAATGTGCGCGGATAATCAATAGCAGAAAACTACTGCAATGTAGCAGCTGCAACAGTGCAAATCTGGCCGTCAATCAAATCCCTTGCCTGCACGGCACCCGGTCTGATGGTGGAGTCCCTTGGTCCTAAATAAATCTCTTCGCGACTCGTGACGAACTTATGCAGGTGTGTTTGCGGTTGGGTGGGCAGCCACGCAGCTGGTGAGCTGCTTCTCTGGTGTTGAACATCTCACGGGCGATTTCTAAAGTGGCGGTGTAATGCGGGTACACGAACTTTGTAAATAGGTGTGCGTCTAACCAGAAGGAGGGTCAGGTCCTCAACAAGGCTGATGTTCATCATCAACCCATGTTCATCAGTCCTGACACTGTGCAGTTCTGTACCCCAGAATTCCAAGCAACAAGATCGAATCCTGCATTGCAGCTGTCAGCCACTTGAGCTTCTGGGAAACACCCTCCATTGGTGCAATGGAACGCCAGGTCGTTGAAAGGTGTAACATCGAACGCCACTCGGTATGTGTGGCCATGTCGATGTTAGGAAATCCTTACATAAAAATTTCGACCATTTTGAGATGAATGCAGCCTTCTCGTAGCATTGGTTTAGTAGTCTTGTAATGTCACGAGGATATGTGTCCAGGGCTGCACTGAAAACCCCACGGTCTCTGATGAGTCTGAACATGTCCGGCCGGATCGAATCCATTTCCTTCAACACATCTGGACCATGTGATTTCGCTATCGAAGTGTGTGGTCGGCACAGGTGGTGTGATCAAGGCATGTCAAGACCCTTTGTTTCGAAATGTTATTTGACAGGATGCTTGTCGTGGTCTAGTCGATGTTGACTCGGCGCTGGGAAGCTCCGCCGAGCTTATGCAGGTCCATCGTCAAGGTCGTTGTCAAGTAACCGTGGGATCGAGAGGTTGACGAGATCTGGAAAAGGTTCGTCGGATAGCGGTCCTCCCGAAGCATCTAAATCCATCATCCGGTTCGTGTAAAATTTGGAACCTCGGGTAAGGACAGCGGGCCGCTCTGAATCAAATACTTTCCTTGTTAGGGTCAAGTTGGTCTAAAACGCTGCCCACCACGTGGAATCAGAGCTTTGTTGCAGGTCATTAGGCTCCAAAAGGGGGCTTGATCATACCCTACATCACATGAGCACCAAAGAGGTTCAGCCACCCGTGATCTGTTTGGCTGTTTACTCGCCAGACAGGAGGGGAAAGGGGGGTAATCGAACGGTTCCCCGCGTAGATATGACCAATGAAGGAGAGCAGGCGGTTTAAAAGGTGGTTTTGGTGCTTGCTTGGTGCCAGGGGTCGCCACACCTGCCCTCCGAATGGTTCGTGCTGCCCAAAGCCGGCCGGCCTTGTGACCGAAAGAAGATGGGTCCGGACAAGAAGCTCCCCTGTGATCGGTCCCAGATCTGTGCTTGTGCATGCGGCTAAGCAAGGCGGGAGTGTCGCATCTTGGAAAGCCGATTCTGCTGAAGCATCTGCCAGACTGATGTGTAACATGAGGATTTTCTCCTATTGGCCAAGCTGACCCAGAGATCCTCACCTCAGCTGCAGGTGAAGCCATACAGAGCCAGCGGCACAGGTCAAAAACAAGAAGGGGCACCTGTTGCCTATCTTGTCTTTTGCCCGTGAGTTTGGGCCCCAATCCTTGACACCCGAGTCACCAATCCTGGGCCACCAAGGAGATGGACAACGAAAGCTGGTGGGTTGGGATGCCGTGGGACCGGAATGTAAGTCATCCACAGAACGTTCCTGGATGGATCGATCAGATCGTGGGGAACCCTAGCTCCCGTCTTCTGGGGAAGTTGGAGAAAGGGCTTGGAAGCCACTCTTGGTGTCAACAGCAACTAGAAAGCATGTCAGGAACAGGAAATATGGCTCTAAAACAACTGTTGGGTTGAACCTTACAGAAAACAGTGGAAGCGTTACACGACCCGGAGCCATATTCCAGCCAAGACCACAAAAGGTGGAATTATGGTGTAATAATTTTATATCTTCTGAATAGCATCAACAAACAGCCTCAATCAATGACTTGGTCGTCTCGATGATGAGCTCAGCAGATGTCGAGAATCCCGGGATCCGGGAGTCCCAGATTTACGGAACCCAGACGTTGGATGTGGCTTGCATGTCTCCAGGTTCCCGGAAGGGGTGTGGTGTGGGTTGATCGTCGTGAATCATGGTGTGTTGCTGGTTGCCTGTCCAGGAAAGCCGAATGCGAGATGATTGGAGGAATTTGGAGAGTTTAGCAAGCGCACTGTACGGATACTGCTCAAGAAAAAATAAACGAGAAGGTGGGGGTCAAATGTGGATTGAAGCTTATCCGAGCCGATCATCCATGGATCATGATGCGAAAATTGAAACATGAACTTGGAATTTGGATCAGATGTTCCCAGATTGCCAATTGGACACTCCTCAAACTTAATTTATTTGATGGCACCTTTCCCTTCATGTTGAGTTCTCAAGGCTGCCATTGTTTGAAGTTCAAGCAGTCGGAAGCGGCGATCTCGATCTCTCGAACCATCATCCTCAAGTTGGATCCTTTGGATCCATCAAACTCTTTTTGAAGTGGAGAACCCCATTCTCGGCATCGGACAAGATTGTGGGGTGTCGAGCGGGGGAATGGGGAAGAGAGAAGCACTTGCATCTGCCAAGATCCGTTCCGATGAGTTCAATTCATTAATTTTGAAGATTTTTTCTCTTTTTTGAAAAGAATTGACTCTGGTCTTTTGTGTGTTGATGATACATAGCTATTCGTGGGGGTCATTCATACCTGCTCTGCACCTGCTCTGCGTGAACATGGAGTTTCAGCCCCCTCCAAGGGAAGGAGCGGGAGGTGCACTGACCAAATCCAATTCCTCCCAAACAAAACCCTCCCAAACGAAACCCCCCCAACCTTTTCTCCATATTCAACACCATTGGCCAAGGTCCTTCCAATCTATCTTTGGTTACCCTCCATCTGGCAGGTCAGCACTCAGCAACAAGTTAACAACGAGACGAAACAAATGAGCAATTCTTCGCCGAGGCCCACATGTCATACCTCGCTCGTCACCTCGTACAACAACTTTTGCTAGGATGCAAATGCGACATTCAATTCGAGCAAGATGAGTGGTTGAAACGACACTCGGAAAAGTGTCAGGTGGTCCCTCATTGAACCCCTCACTGGTCCCCCACCGCGCATCGTTACACCCCAATTGATCCAAAAACAGCCAGTCGCAGCGTTGTCTTCATTGGCGTCGTATGCAAAGGCGTGTGCTGGAGGCCATCTATTGGAACCAGCAAGCTTGGCCCAGACCAGGCCGAATCCAATTGACAATGCATACGGGCCGCCTGAAATTCCCCTCGACGGCAAGGGCGGAATGGAGACAATGGCATGCACGAAATACCCCGTGAAATCCCCATGCAGCTATCAGACCATTTGCTCGTCTTCAACTGGTCAATGCCACACAAGGCCCAAGGCACCATGTCAGCAAGGCTGTCCTGATGACCATGATTCCTCGATTCCCTAATTAGGCTTTCCGTCCACGACGACGACCTGTCATCCAGGGGACGTTGTCTGAGATTCCCGGGAATGGCGTTGAACACCATCAAACCTGGAAGTCCAAGCCATGATGTAACCCCAGTTCTCCGCAATCCAATCGTCTGTGCAGAAATTGTGGTCCCCAGATTCGGCAGGAAGATGATGGTTTGTCGATTGCTTCAGCGAGACATATTGAGTTATTGACACACACGGCAGGATATAGATGAAGGACCTCGTAGGGCATCAAGATGAGCAGCGACAACGTACATTCTCCGCGCAGGAATTTTCACAGACTGCAACGAGAGGAGCGTCATTGCTATGCTAGTATGCATATGGGGTTTGACAGTCACCAAACTGACCATTGGCAAAACGACGATCTGCAGTCGTCTGCTTTCAATACCACGACGAGTGTGCACGAGGGCACGGCTCTCCCCGCGATACTACCATCCTGCCAACATAAGCTGGACTTCCTCTCTGACCGGTGTAATACTTACGTGGAAATCAACAAGCCTGCCACATAACTGCCGTCCCGCAGTTGGCAACGAGAGGTCATGTCAGGGGAGACCACCTGATCCAGTGTGTGCAACGAGCAGCCTGACTTGAGAGTCCTTGTCATACACAAAAGTTCTGGAAGACATAAATTCTCAGCAACGATTCGATACCGAGGGAGCGAACGACCCAAGGAAAGTATTTCCCTTCCGAGTCTAGTGGTCCAACTCGATGGCAACCATTTTCCACGCCGAGCTCTTAGCAGAACCCGGTCGGTTGACCAAGCTAACCCCCACACGCTTGTGTCCCACAATGCCGTGCTCGAGCCCTGTCTCCGGGCCCGCCAGGCTCCAGACGGGCACCACAGCACCCCCAGATTTACATCCGAAAGTCCGCACTGTGCCAGGTACTCAGGGCGTGCCAAGCCAGATGACGACCGCATCATCCTTGTCAACAACAGAGAGTGGGCGTGTTGCGGAAATCTCCCTGCGCACAAATCATGGCTCTGGTTTTCGACGACAAGTAAAGTAGCTCTCAGCTTTGCCAGGTACATACAGACCAAGGCAGAGGTACCTCGAGACGGTGAGCCGTTGTTCATCCCTGGCAGTTTTTTTCTGCAAGCAGGAGTCCTCATGGTACGCCACCGGCACCAACTAGGGCATCCACAAATGATGACAAGCAAAGAAAAAAGAAATCCACTATCATGACTGACCTTGGGCATCGACCCATCTGTTGGTGGCCCGCCATTGATTGCCCTCCCCCTGTTCCTCGTTTGAATGGACTGTACCTTGATCCCTGACATGGTCATCCACCAGCTTGATCTTTGGGGGAGGGCGTGGTTTATACAAATATCATCGTCCTCTCCCTTCCCAGATGCCATCCAGAGCATCTTCAACCAGCACATACATTGATACCCACACACAATTTTGCAGTCCTCCCGCATCTTGGACTCTCTTCATACTATATTCCTTTTTTCAAGACACACACACCATCACATCATCACATCATCATCCTCTCTCACTTCCCCTCCCATCACCATCCTCTACCATGGCCCCTCACAATGACGCACCCTCCCCAAGCGGCAGCTTCACTGCTGGGTTCAACAGAATCCCCTCCTTTCATCAGTCGGCAACATCAGGGTTCCTGAGAGAGCCTCACTCCCCTCTCAGCAGTTCTTTCAGTTCTGCCTCGGACACATCAGAGTTTCACATGACCCGGCCTTTGGTGCCAGGCGTCTACGTGCCAACCATGTGCTTCTTCGAGGAGGGAACTGAAGACGTTGACACAGACACCATTGCTCGCCATGCCGTGCGGCTGGCCCGCGCCGGCGTCACGGGCCTGGCCACACAAGGGTCCAACGGAGAGGCTGTCCATCTCACCCACTCGGAGAAACAGCTAGTCACGGCTACCACAAGAAAGGCTCTCAACGACAATGGCTTCTCCCACATGCCCATTATTGTTGGATGTGGCGCTCAGAGCACGCGGGAAGCAATCCAACTCTGCAGAGAGGCGTGGGAAGCAGGCGGCGACTATGCCCTCGTGCTTCCTCCCTCCTACTACGCCCCACTCTTTGCTCCAGCATCTCAGACGATTCTTGAGTACTTTACCGCCGTTGCGGACGCATCACCCATCCCCATCATCATTTACAACTACCCCGGCGCTGTCAATGGCATGGATATGTCCTCAGACATGATCATTCAGCTCTCCAAACACCACAACATTCAGGGCGTGAAGCTCACGTGCGGCAACACGGGCAAGCTGAACCGCGTGGCTGCGGCGACCCGCAAGATGACCAAGAATTACGACCCCAAGATCCCAGAGTTCTTGGTTCTTGCGGGATCTGCCGATTTTACCGTCCAGTCACTTGTTGCTGGCGGTCACGGCATTCTGGCGGGACTTGCCAATATCTCCCCCAAGGCCTGCAGTCGGGTAATTGAACTCTACAACCAGGGTGAGCTTAGTGAAGCCCAGAGATTGCAAGAAATTGTCGCCCAGGGTGACTGGACTGCCATTCAGGGTGGAGTTGTCGGAGTCAAGGCTGGAATGCAGGCCTGGATGGGTTACGGCGGATATGCCAGAAGCCCGCTCCCGAAGCCCAACGCTGAACAGACGAGGAAATGGAAGGAAGGATTCCGTGACCTCATTGTTCTCGAGAAATCATTGTGATTCTCTGGAAAGCGGACCCGAAGTAATTTCCCGCAGGAGGACGAACTTTTTTGTTTGCGAATTGGTCAAACGGAACACGGCATTTTTGCCCAGGACAGTGAAAATCCACGATCCTTGTTTTTTTTTCTTTCTTTCTTTTCACGTTTCATGGGACGGAAGTTGGTATTAAAGGGTATGGGATACCTTGTGGTCTGAAAAGGGGCTATACAAGAAGCACATTTTCGGCGTTACTGATGATGGCTTTACATGGCAACTGCGGAGACACGGAAGGGAGCTGGTAAAAAAGCAGATAGGGTCTCTTGGCGTCTTGGATAATGGGCAATTCTTTTTTTCTTTTTTTTCTTTTTTTTCTTTTTTTTCATCATGGATGATGGGCCTGTGCAACCGCCCGCAAAAAAGTTCATTGGCTTTTGGGTTATCTGTTTCCTTTTTCATATATATTCAGATGGTCATCAGACCATGGAGTGAGATCAAAAATCTAGTTTTTGTTTTGTTTTGCCGCTTTTTTAACGTTGCTTTACGTGATGCTGGAATTGTTTCACAACATGAGTGGAAAGCTCACCACAGCATATGGTCGGATGGCCGGCACCGAGACGGACAAAAAGATGGGCAGATACTATATGGGAGCTCGAAGTACAACAGAGAATGGTCATCTCATCACATGGGGAGGGGCTCAAAGTGACATTACATTTGAGTGTGTAGCAGCTCGGCATTTTGGGTAACATTCAACAGCCCGATTTTTTTTCTCGACTCTCCACTTCCACTTACACATATGTATGTACATCTACATGTACCGAGGAGATATCAACCAACAAGTTAACAATGGCCAATCGAGTCTTTTGATGTGACGCCAAGAGGAAGCAAACATGGGACGGTTTGCTTCATTTCGTGGTGATACTAAATTTCTTTTTTACACGCGGCATCCGCCGGAGGGGTAGATAGGTAGGTACCTTTGGGGTTGGGCAAGAATGTGTGAGGTTCTCATTCAGCTCTCCCCCTTTTTTCCCCCACTCGCTGGGCATTTTGCGGGAGGACTAGGGAGTCTCCCGTGGGTGGTGGTGGTTTCGCGGGATGACTTTTTTTCTCTTTTTGCTTTTACACTATAGAAAGGGCGGTGACGATTTGGTTTTGACTTAAATTAGGGGCAAAAAGTGAATCTGTATCACGTTCGATCTGAGACAAAAGAGTTGTTATATAGTCTTTTTCTCGGGGAGGGGTGAGAGAAACTGGACCGGTTTGTGTTGCACAATGGCGGCTACCTCGGTATTATCTGGAAGATTGTGAGATAATACCGACGATAGCTACCTACTTACGACAAGCCCATGTTCTTTTTTTCTTGGGTAAGGTTCTTCTTTTTGGTCATGCCACCATCATGTAAAGGGTCCGATGATTGATAATTTTACCGATTATCGGGATGTGCAGAGGAAGCAAATATTGTTGTTTGCCCATCATGCTGTTAAAGTTTTTAGCTTGTCTCTGAGAAGTGTATGGATGACGCCGATTACCGCCGATGGGAACACATACTCTCACACACGGGTAAGGGGACCTGCTTCATGCGGCTTTCCTCTTTTTTATCATGGCCTCATCTGTCGGGAACTGGCATGAAGGTCTTGATATGAGAGACCTTTTTTTATACATCTCGATTTATTGCAGGTGGTTGATACTGCAGGTAAAGCTGAACAGAGTTCGTTCATGCATGCATGTCTTGTCTTTGCTTTTGCTTTTTGTGTTCAAGGATCACAAGGTTGGTGATATTGTTACAATTCTCCTGCAACCCGGCGGCGGCGGCGGCGGCGGCAGCAGCAGCGGTAGGCTTCTGTTTCACTACAAGGGAGGGAGAGAAGGGAAGGGAAGAATGACCTAGTCATTTCTACTTTGCTTGTGATTTTTTGCGGTTTATTGTTATCAAAGAGGCAACCCGGGTGTATATTTAAATATGTGTCGGCTGTGTAGCTAACACTCTTTTCATTTCATTTCATTTCATTTCATTTTTTCCACACACACGCTTTCTTTTCCTCCTCCACCAACCATGTGGAAGAGGAGCAGTATTACTACTATATATGCGACAATTGTCGTAGCAGCCCTTCTTTTATTCTTTACGAATACAGCTGCTGCTGCTGCGGCGACTCAGTCGATAGCAACTCCTATTCCAGTCGTCGGTGTCAAGACTGGTATAGACAAGAAAACGGGTCAACCGCCTCCGAGACTTGATATAAATGATTTATACGCAAGAGGAGGTCCTCAATGGTATTTATTCTCCCCCCCCCCCCTATTACCCAACTGAAAATTATCCAAAAATTGAACTTTGTTTTAGGGATTTATACATCTTGGCTCTTTCACAAATGCAAAACCAAAACGAAACCGAAGAGACTTCTTTTTTTTCCATAGCGGGGATTCACGGTCATCCTCATACATCGTGGAATGGAGTAGAACATGTAGATGGTGCTCCGTATTCGGGGTTTTGTCCTCATGGTGTTCGTTATCTCCTTCCCCCTTTTCCCCTACCCTCTACTCTAAACTAATCTTTTTTCGAGTAAAAGGAACTATTATTCGCGACCTGGCATAGACCCTACGTCGCTTTATTCGAAGTAATACACTTTCCCCTCTCTCCCCTCTCTCCTTTCCAAAACTCATATACTGATTGTATTTTTTTTTAAAACCAAAAGCAAATCCTAGTAGCAAACGCCCAACTAATATCACTCACCTACCCTCCCTCCCTCCGACCAGCATACATATCCGCCGCTCAAACCCTCCGTCAACCCTACTGGGACTGGGCTTTATCTCCTTTTCCTATTTTACCCCCAGCAGTAACCTATCCAAACCTTACCGTTATCTCACCCCTTACTGGCCAAGCACAAACGATTGATAATCCGTTATATCAATATAAATTTCAACGACCAAGACTGATAAAATCATGGGGTGGACATCTCTCATCGCATTCGAACCATACCTTGCGTTGTATTAATAGTGGCGATGATGATTATTCTGATTCTGACGACGAGGGAAATAATGCTACTGCTAGTAATGAGAATTTACGGGATAGGGCGAGGGGGTTGTCTGAATATGTTGTAAGTATCTTTTTTTTTTCGCTCTTTATCTCTATAATATGTCGTTGAACGTTTTTCTTCTCTCCTCAAACTTGTTGTGTATATATATACTGATTTGTGTATGTTGGGTTATATATATATAGTATGACATCTTCACTCGAGTAACAACCTTTGACGAAATGAAAACAACAACCTTTGAAACACCACATAACATGATTCATGCGTACGCAGCATGCGACGGGACGTTATCAGATCTTAATTGGGCTGGGTTTGAACCTCTCTTGTCTGTTTTTCTTCCCTTCCCCCAATTCTAACAAAACTAATGCTGATTGATTTTTTTGTGGGTGATAGTATGCTACATCACGCCAACATAGACCGACTACTCGCTCTCTGGCAAACAATCTGGTATAATAATAACACAACAGACAACAGCAACAACAACAGTGATGCCAGTAACATGTTTACCGGAACCGACATATCAAAAGGCCAATTCGCCACACCAAAAGGAACAATAATATCTGCTTCATCCCCCTTAAAGCCATTTTTTCAACAAGATGGAATTTCTTTTCATACGAGTAATTCTGTACAAAATTGGTATGGGTTTGGATATACTTATCCCGAGTTGCCGCCGTTGGGGATTGATGAGGAAAGGGGGGCTGAGTGGGTTAGGGCGGAGGTTAATAGTTTGTATGGTCCGGGGAAGACGGGGGATAAGGATGGGGTTAGTAGAATTGGGGGAGGGGAGGGAAAGAAGGTGGTGGTGGAAGTTAGTGTTAATAGAAAAGAGTTTATGGGTAAAAAAGGGAGGATTGGGTTTTTTGATATGGGGGGTAGGGATGTGGGGGAGGTGGTGGTTATGAATATGCCTTGTGAGGGGGAATTGAGAGAGGTTATACCGTTAACTGGAGGAAAGATCGAGGATGGTATTTTGGAGGTTGGGGTTTGGTTTGAGGAAGAAGAGGAAATAGATGTTGGGAGGATTAAGAGTTTGAATATTACGATTTGGGGGATGGAGTATTTGCCTGGGAGGGGAAATAGTGGGTTTCCGATTTTTGATGAGAGAAGGGAGAGGTTGGGGGTTGAGGTTAGGGGGAGGAAAAAGGGGGAAAGGGAAAGTACCTGAAAGTTGGTGGTATCTTTTTTCCCCTGTTTTTGTTTTGGCATGCTTTTTTTTTCTGACTTTTTCTATTGCCCCCCTTTTTGTTAGGTAATTTGGGTTTACAATGATACCTCTGAAACTTGGGCATCGTTTTTCATGTTGTGTAAGGTCTTGGCAAAATAGTCTTTTGACGATATGTAGCAATGGTTAGGATGTGATTTGTGTGGTCGTGGTGGCGATGGTGTGACAAGCGTGTGAGTGGTGGTTGATGGTTGAGGGTGTGTTACGCACGGTGGATAGATGAAATGGGATGTGATAGGTTTGGGGATATAACGAAATTTATTGCTGCCTTTTTTTTTTTTTTTTTTTTTTGGGGGGGGGGGGGGTTTTTTTTTTTTTTTTTGGGGGGTGGGTGGTGGGTTTTTTTTTTTTTTTTA